>QGSO01000171.1:2432585-2926681 GCA_011037825.1 Carya cathayensis
AAAATATAATACGTACTCCACAGTTGTTGTGGCCCCACGCATTATAAATAACATAAATATAATACGTACTCCACAGTTGTTGTGGCCCCACGCATTATTATAACATAACATGTCTTATCTTTCTTAATGCATGTGATATTATTTAATATCATATACTTTTCTAACATGGCGTATACTTGTAAATGGCATAATATGATTTAATCATAAACATTTCATGGCATACATGTATCATATGGCATACTTAACATGGCATACTTATAACATACATCATTGTATGGCAGAAAAGATTATTTAACAGATAATTATTCATGAGAGATTAAATCATACGTAACAGATAAACATGTAATGACATAGCATGACATGGCATATACGATAACATACATACATAAATTGTAGTTCCCTTACCCATCACACATACACAATAAACTGATAGTAAGTTAGAGGCTAACTTACCTCGATCGTCGCGTTCTATGAGAATAGAGCGCGAAACACGAGAAACTGCACAATAGCTGGAAGAGGAACACTCAAGTCCTTAAGATTTTCACTTCTGAACTCAAATGTCATATTATGAGCACTTGCAACACCACGGCAACTTGAGGTTTCACTATACTTTGAAGTAGAAGACCATTAGCTTTAGAATCAACAGAATCTCGTGCTTTCCACCTTTACATCATTGATATTAATCTCCACCATAGAGTTATAATACAATTGTTGGTACCGAAGTTCCTGATGACAGCTTGCACTCTTACCATTACTGAATTCACCAAATCACTGCCGCACTTTTACTTGTCAAAAGACAAATTATTAAAGCTAAAGTAGTTGAAACTTACGTATATGAACAGAAAAGATGGAGATGTCAAATAAAGTCTAAGAATTTAAGTTAAAATAAATCTGAAAACTATAATATATATATATATATATATATATATATATATATATATTAAATAAAGCAAGTTTATCTTCGAAGTTGATTTGGTCTAAGGCATCTGGACAAAGTTGCTGCACAAAGTCATGAGAGGTAATCATCATCAAGTAATAATGAAATATTGTGGCAGCCAACGTGATGATTCATTTCACTTACCGCATAACCCACTCCTCTCTTTTTTTTTTATTTATTCATAGTTTGACCGGCTTGAGCCTATCCTTGGTACTCGTGTATGCCATCGGATTGAGACCTTCAGGGCGCCTCCGAGAATCGGATCTGGGTAACTCACTTGTAGAAATGATTGACAAGTGAGGGTTGGATGCAGAGAGGAAGAGGAGCGGGTCGAGAACGCCATGGGAGGACTGGTCCAAGCCAGAAGACCCTCAGATCCAGGAGCTGCATGGGTGATAGATCTACCTGGACCGTCTGATCCAGCAGATCACCCATGATCTCGTCGGCAGCCATCATCACCTCGGTCACCGCTGAGACTGCCTCCGTGTCGGTGTTGATGTTTGTAGCAGTGATACTGGAGATTTCACTGCTAGAATTCGGCCTTAATAGATGCTTTCCTGCTTCGGTCCTACTCCTCCATCGGCTTTGAGTTCTTTCAAGACACCACCTGGAAGAGGCTGCAGTAATTGTCCCAGGAATCGATCCTCTGCTTGAGCATTGGGGAAAACCTCGCATACAAGTGCCGGAACCACATCTCGTGGTAGAGGAGGTAGAACACGTGGTCGTTGTCGACATAGTGGGCAACAGCATCGACGGAGGGCCACGGAGTGTCCTTGAAGAGCCGCTCCGAGAGAGAGTCTGGAACGACGTCTCGTACATCTGGTGGATCTCGTATACGTTCTTCTCTCGGATGTGCCTGTAAAGGTGCACCGCGAACGACTTCACTGAGTCCGGCACGAAGTTCAGGTCGTACCCGAGGACCTCATGGGATTGAGATGAAGCTGGGGGCCGCCGAGTTGGCTAGTGCGTCTTCGTAATCGAAGCTCGCCATGACTTGGAAATAAGGCTATGTTTGAGCAATAGTATTTACAGCGAGGAGCTGAGAGAGTACGACCGGGACGGAGAGGAGAAAAGTTAAGAGTTGAAGAAGAGGAGGCTGGAAGTTTCAGAATAGGGAGAGAGCAAAACGTGCTAACGTGTTATCAAACTTATTTTTAATAAAACACTTTAAATAAAACACTACGATAAATTAAGGTAGAATATTATTTTATAAACTAAAATTTATAAAATAATATTTCCTCATCATTATATAAAAAATGATAAAGTACCGTTAATTAATCGAAGATGATAAAATCATTTAAATTAATAAAACACTTAATTACTAACTGAGAAGAATTAAGATAGAATATTATTTTATAAACTAAGGTTTATAAAATAATATTTTCTTCATCATTATATAAAATGATAAAGTATCATTAATTAATCAAAGTGCATAAAACACTTAAATTTAAATAAGAATTTTCAACGTAAAATTAAACCTCTTAATATCTTAAAACAATTAAAATATTTAATCTAAATAATATCCACAATTATAATATTTTCAGAGCTCATTAAATTATTATAATTGTGCTACTTTAAAAACAAGCTTATCTAATACTTTGAAATTCGGTGGATAAGATCCGGAAAACGCCATCGAGGTACAACGCTTAGGATAAAACTGTTCATGATTTTACAGTTGTCGGTGAATAACAAATTACGTGATTTACGAAAAAGATAATCTATACGCGTGATTTCAGATGAGGGTAAAGGCGAGAGAGATGTGATTGCTGTCAGGAAATAATCCAAAACTGCTAATTTTAGCGGGCTGTTACAATAACAAATGAATTCAAATAATAAAAGAGTCTCAAGCTCAAGTTGTCTACACAATGGAGTGAAGTACCTCCATTCACATGTGCTTGGAAGATGATTAATTCTCATCATTCACATGTGCATGACATAATTAAAGGTTTGAACTTTGAAAATATTAAAAATGATTTATTGTCATCTTTCACATGTGCATACTTTATTTGAATATTTTAAAAAGTGATTGATGCTCTTTTTGACTTATACAAAAAGTAGATGATTTTATTTGAAAATTTTGAAAATATTAAAGATGATTGATTATCAACTTTCACATGGGCATGCTTTATTTGAATATTTTCAAAAGTGATTGATGCTCTTTTTGACTTATGCAAAAGGTAAATAATTTTGTTTGAAAAATTTAAAAAATAAGGTGTGCTCCTTTTGTCATATGCAAAAAGTAAAAAGATTAGGTTTAAAATTCTTGAAAAGTGAATGATGTTGTCTTTGACATGTGAATCTTTTAAAATTTGAATATGAAGTCTCATATGCCTATAAATAGATCATTTGAAAGCTTCACATTTACAACGCTAAGAGCATATAACATTCATTTAAAACTTTCATTCTTTCTTCTCTAAGCATTGAGTCTTAAACCTTGTTCATTGTGAGAGAGATATAGTTTGCGTTGTGTTGTTCTGATTTCACTCATTGAGGAGTATTTTTTAATAACCTACCTACTATCAGCTCTTGTATCAGTAGAAGGGTGTGTATAACACTTGTGCGTATAGAAACTGTTCTACACAGAGAATAGTCGAATCACCACGTGTAAGGTGATTGCAAGTGTAGAGGATGTTCTACACGGATCCTTTGTAGTGGTGTTGTTCAAAAGTGTAATAGGTTTCTATCTCCACCTGAAGGAGGTTGAATAGTGAATTTGTGGATCCTCAAGAGGTAGCTTGAGGGGAGAACGTAGGCAGTGGGGCCGAATCTCGTTAACATACTGACTTTGCTTCTCTCTTACCCTTACTCTTCATATTTACTGCTGTTTTATATTTTATTTATATTTTATATTGTGTATTTGATTTATAATTGTTAATTTTTTAAATATAACCCAATTCACCCCCCTTTTGTGTTAGTCATCTGGGCAATAGATGGTAGTTTGGAGTTGGGAATAATGTGGGTGGGCCTTCTGGGTTTCAGCAAATGCTTGAAAATTAGTCCCTAGTAATGGTGGGCTAGGGCCTGTGTTCAAAGCCTGACATCCCTGTAGCCATAAGTTGCATTGTGTGTCGTTGTTTCACAATGAAATGATAAACCCTAACTCTAAAACTTGCTAAGGTTAGTTCTCTGAGGGTGCTAAGAAAAGAAAGTTGGGGAAAGGGGAAGGGGTTGTACCACGAAAGGTTGTAAAGAAGTTTAAGTTAGAAAGTGTCTTAGCTAATGAAGATGTGACCCATGCTGAAATTTCATTGTCAACAGCGGTGGCTGTTGAACAACTTCGTTGACAGCCATGAGAACTTTGTGTTGGAATGCTCATGGGCTTGAAAACCCATGGGGCATTCACACCCTCTACGATTTAGTTAGGAGAGAAGGACCCGGCGTGTTGTTTTTGCAAGAGACAAGACTCTTTGTTCGAGCAGTTGAAAAATGCAAGTATAAGCTTGGGTTTACAAATTGCTTAGCTGTTAGTGCTACTGGTAGGAAGGATGTAGATTTATCGATTATAAAATTTTCTTCTTGCCATATTGATGTTGTTGTTAATGATGTTGCAGTGGATTGTGAAAAATGGTTCTTAACTACTATTTATGGTTACCTTGAGACAAATCTACGCTACAAGACCTTGGATCTCATTAGGGGTTTGTGTCGTTTGAATGGGGAGGCTTGGTTAGTGATGGGGGACCTGAATGAAATCATATTCCATCATGAAAAATAGGGTGGGAGGCCTAGACCTGAGAGATAACTTGAAGCATTCAGGAATGTAGTTGAGGAATGTGGTTTGCGTGATATGGGTTTTAATGGTTATAAATTTATGTGGTCGAATATGAGGGAAGGAAATCACTACATTAGTGGCTTGATAGGTTTCTAGCCAATTTAGCTTGGTGGAACTCTTTTCCAAACGCTAGAGTTTGTTATGGTTTTGTGGCCTATTCGGACCATTTACCCATTTGGGTGGATTTGGAGGAGGAGATTGAGCTTCCTAGAGCAAGAAGGCCCTTTCAATTTGAGGAAATGTAGGTGTGTGATAAAGACTGTGAAGGTATTATTAAAGAACAATGGAGGAGTAGTGCCTAGTCAAACATGAAGGATGTGGTGGGGATGATTCGAGAGTGTGGGGCAAAACGGGATGCATGGAATAGAAATAGTTTTGATCATATTCAGAAGAAACTTCAGCAAGTGAAATTGCAGTTAAAAAAGCTATATGAAGATAATCGAGGGGTTATTAATACAACCCTAAATTTGGCCAGAGAGAAGGTACAGATCTGGTTGGAGAGGGATGAGGTAATGTGGCAACAGAGGTCAAAAGCTTTGTGGTTACAGGAAGGAGACCAAAACTCTACATATTTTCATATGAAAGCCTCAAAAAGAAGAAAAAAGAATAGACTGGTGAGGATTTAGGATGATAATGGCTAGTGGCAAAAGGGCTCTAACAAAGAAAATGTGTTTCTTGACTATTTTAGAGTTTTATTCAGCACTGCCAACCCGAGTGATTCTCTGGAGTTTCTAAATGTTCTAAGGGGCAAAGTCACATCACAAATGAATGAAGATTTAAGTAAAGAGTACATTGAAGTTGAAGTTAGGGAGGCATTGCAGCAAATGAATCTTCTAAAGCTCCAGGCTTGGATGGCATGTCTCTAATATTTTTCTAAAAATATTAGCATGTGGTAGGGAGTTCTGTTACTACAGCTGTTCTGCATGCTGTAAATTCAAGTTATTTTCCCTCATCTTTGAACCGCATTTTTATTACCTCGATTCATAAAAAGAAGCCCCCTCTTAAAGTTGCTGATTATAGACCGATAAGTCTGTGTAACGTGGCTTACAAATTAATTGCTAAAGTCCTTACATATAGGTTGAAATTGGTTTTATCTGGCATTATTGGTGAAAGTCAAAATGCTTTTGTTCTGGGGCATTTAATTACTAAAAATATACTGATTGCCTATGAGATAATACATTATTTGTAGCTTCAGAAAAAAGAGAAGAAGGGATTCATGTCTTTGAAATTAGACATGAGTAAGGCATACGATAGAATGGAGTAGAGTTTTTTGAAATATGTTATGGAGGTCATGGGGTTCAGCAAGGTTTTGTAAGGTTGATCATGCTGTGTGTAAGCTCTGTGTCTTTTTCTGTGCTGATTAATTGTGTGCCTAAGGGTCCTATAATTCCATCTAGAGGACATAGAGAAGGGGAACCATTGCCTCCTTATCCATTTCTCTTGTGTACTGAAGGGTTGAGTACTCTATTACAGGATGCTGGTTTGAGAAAGAATATCTCAGGTTTAAAGATCTATAGAGGGGCCCCAAATATAACTCATCTGCTTTTTGCAGATGATAGTTTGGTTTTTTGTAAGGCTGAGATAAGGGAGAATAGGAGAGTTCAAGCTCTTCTAGCGAAGTATGAAGCTGTTTTAGGCCAAAGAATTACTCATGAAAAAATAACCATGGTGTTTAGTGGTAATGTGTCTAGGGGAATTAGAGAGGAGATAAAAAATTTGTGAGGAAATTCTGAAATACAGTAGTATGAGAAGTATCTAGGTCTTCCACTTGTCATAGGGAGGTCTAGAACTCAAGCATTTCAATCTATAAAATAAAGAGTTTGACAAAAATTGCAAATTTGGATGGAGAAGCGGTTGTCACATGGTGGTAAGGAAGTGTTGTTAAAGGCTATGGCTCTCTCAATTTCTTCATACACCATGGGTTGTTTTTCTTCTCCCCTTGATCTTGTGTGCAGAATTGGAGGGTATGTTGGCTCGGTCTTGGTGGGGCCCAAAAGAAAATGAGCGGAGCATACACTGGTTGGGCTGGAACAAAATGTATGTAAGGAAGTCGTATGGAGGTTTGGGGTTTAAAAATTTGAAAGTTTTTAACTTGGAAATACTTGTTAAACAAAGGTGGAGGTTATGAGAATTCTTTACTACACAGATTGCTCAAAACTAAGTATTTCTCGGGTTCAAATTTCTTGGAAGCTGGGTTGGGCAGATTTCTATCTTACACTTAGAGAAGTATTTGGGAGGCAAAAAAATGGATTGTGGATGGGTGTAGATGGAGGATAGGTGATGGGAACTCTATTAACATTTGGCTTGATAAATGGATCCCAAGTCATAATTCACTAGTAAAGGAAGGGACTATGGTTAGGGATGAACACAAGCTTGGATTGTGAATTCTCTTATTTCTGAAGATGCTAGAGCTTGGGATGTGGGAAAAGTTAGAGCTCTCTTTAATCTAAGTGTTGTGGGGGAAATTCTGAAAATTTTTTTGTATGATGGAAATAGTGCAGATAAAAGAGTATGGAGTTATGAAAAGAATGACCTGTTTAGTGTTAGATGTTGTTATAAATTCATTTTGGACCAGCAGGGCTCTCAGGAAGCCAAATCCTCATCAGCAAGTGTTCAGAGAGTGGTTTGGAAACAGATTTGGAAAATTCCTGTGCCCAACAAGATCAAAATTTTTGCATAACGTGCTTGTAAGGATGGGTTGCGTACAAAGGAAAATATATTGTTAAAGCATGTTCCAAATGATGGGATCTGCAACCTGTGTATTGTTGAAAGAGAAGGAATTTATCGTGCTTTGGTTAGTTGTGCGCAAATTCAGAAAAACTGGACAGATTACTTACCTGCTTTAATTATTGATAAATCCATGAATGTTTTTGAGGTGGCTTTTAATTTATGTCAAGCTAAGCAATATGACAGATTATCTATTTTCTTTGTTTTGACTTGAGGGTTTTGGTATAGGAGAAAATAAATATATTCATGAATATATTTCTCCTAATCAAATTGCTGAAAATGCAGTATCACTCCTAAGTAGTCATAAAGCTATTTAGAAACAATCCGGGGTACAGGTGCAAGATCATTATAAATGAAAGCCTCCTCAATCAGATATGTTGAAGTTGAATGTAGATGGAGCAATTTTTTCAAAGGTTGGAAAAATAGGTACTGGTGCAATTATGAGAGGTAGCTTAGGGAATTACCAAACTTTAGGTGGAGAGTGATTCTCTACTAGCTATTGAGGCTATGCAACAGGATAGTATGAAAAATTCAATGCATGGTGGTCTTTATCGGGAGGTTAAGCAGCTGTCATTATGTTCTGGAAAATGTCTTTTTACACATGTCTGTTGAGAAGCTAATATAGCTACTCATCATCTTGCTTAATATGCAAGAGCTGTTGATAGTATCAATATGTGATGAGATTGTATTTCCGATTTTTTTTTTTTTTATTTCAAAGCTTGTAGTTTGATTTATGTCTGTAATCCTCTTTTGATTAATGAAATTATGGTTTGTTATATAAGAAAAATACGTACCTTAATTACATGGTGGCAATCTCTCAATCTCTCTCTACTTTGTCTACAATTGCTTTGTTAGGCATTTATTAGAATTGAAGTATGGTCCTTGGTTTAGAAAAATCACCACGTGACCACATGCAGGCATCTTAACCGGATCGAATTATTGTGCAATGTGATGCTACAACAATACATAATATATATATATATATATACATATGTATATTAATGTGTCACATTCATCATTCAAACCTTTCATTTTTCAGAAATTCTATACTATACATCTTCAACTTATAATAATGAGGTCCTACCTAAATGATGAAAATTTACTGGTAATTTATGTATTTTTAATTAATTAATTCTCCAACTGATACGTAGGATAAGTTAGTTTATGAAACAGTCGGCAGGCGCAGGCCCCGGCCAGAAATTGAGGGCTTAAATCCTTAAATTAGATATAATATATGTACATAAATATATATTAGTGGTACGAACAAATAGGTTCATATAATTGATTTCTTCTCCGGCCGGGGAATTGATCTATTCATTTAGGAAAACAATACGTACACTACACCCCTCAATTAAAGTACTTCCAATAATTGATCTATTCATGCACTTCTTTTTAATTTATCCAATATTTAAGATCTACCTAGCTATTAAGATAAGTGAAAAAAAAAAAAAAAAAACAAATCATGTGGCATGCATGGTCTTTTTTATAACATACAATATAATGTGATATTGGAATTAGCAAGTTATTATATATGTGCTCCTAGTTGATAATTTCATAATATATCAAAATTAAGGTCTCGTTTGGATTGTGAAAGTATTTCATCTCTTCTCATTATTATAATTTTTTCAAAATTTTTATACAAAATATAATTAATAATTCAACTTTTTCAAATTTCAAAACAATAATAATATTAAAAAAAATAATATTTTAATCATATTTATTTAACTTTCATTTCAATTCATTATCCCAATTCATCTCAATTCACGGTGTGCTTTACATACTAACTTAAAAATAGAATAATTCAAATTAATATAATATTCTCAATCTATTAATACATAATATATGTCATATGATTAAAACATGGTGGTTTGAAGTAGAGTTTAATTGTATAGCATAATAATCTGACGAGTTGACCTCTACTATATATATTCCGAGATTAGGCTCCGTTTGGTTAACCAACTCAGCCTAACTCAATTCAATTCATATTATTTAATTATTATAATTTTTTTAACTTTCAATACAAAATATAATAAATAATTCAATTTTTTTAAATTTCAATTTAACTTTTTTAAATCTTAAGATAATAATAATATTAAAAAAAATATTTTAAACTTTTATTTCAACGCATCTTAACTTAATCTACTATCTAAACTGAGTCTAATAGTGAAAATTTTTCTGATCATGCATGCTCAAAGAGATCTTTTTGAGAAGGAGAGGTTGAGAATGCCAATATCGTCACTATTGAAACATGAAATGATTACACAAATATTTGTTACCCTTTAAGTGTAAACTTGGCTCTCAAAGTCTCATGATAACATGTGCACGCCATTAATGATGGTTGACTTATCATATGATTGATGTACGTAAATTCTTTATTATTAACCCGGCCTTGTTTTTTTTTTATTATTTTTTTATTTTTCAAATAATAAATTAAACTAAGCGATTTCAATGATACAAGATTTAATGGGTAAAAGTCTCTAATAATTATTTCAAAACAAACAAAAACAATACTAGCAAATAAAAATAAAAAAGCAGGTTCTCGAAGCAAAAGATTGATTCTAACTCATGTCCCACAAAGGAGATGTTGCGTAAAAGTAATTACAATATTATTTGATAAATAGACTACAAAACTATGTCTAAAAGGCACAATTGAAAGGAGTTTACTGTATTTTGCTGATCGAGTTTGGCTAAAAGAGTATCACTGACATTTTATCTTGACCAGTGGTTAGGGAAATTAGAAACATAGGAGAATAGCAACCTGTAGAAAAACTGATACATCGACGGAGGATCGCCAACGGCTGTGGTGGCGCTTGTAGATCATGCGCCACACTAAGAAAAAGAAGAACACTCATATCTGAGAGAGTTGAAGCCACTGATCCTGAAGATGCCGCATGTGGCAGTAGATGACTCCTCCTAGCATGGCAGTGCGTGGATCTCATGTGCACTGTAAGCCACACGTAAGACACACATGTCACTCTTTTGGATGATATTCTTCTACCATTCGACAGATTAGTGGCTAGGGAGTCCGATGGTGGGGCGCATGGCAGCTGTGGAAGGTTAGAAAGCAGCAAATTCGAGTATCTAGGTGCTATTGTCGGAAAGTTTGAAAAAAAAAACTAGAAAAAAACCTAGAGACAATGTTAATGGTTGTTGGTTGAGCAGAGGGAGGGAGGAGCCAAAGCTTCACCCCCCCTCCACCCTCGCGCGGGGTGGTGAGACCGAGATCATTGGATGTTTGGATAGAGAGAAATGGGTTGTGGAGAGAAAACGAAAAACATGTCTTGTACGTATGTAACGCGACCAGCTCCTTACTGATGTAACTGTAGTTTTCTTCCTTCTTCACAAGCTTCGAATTGATTGTAATTAATTTTTTTAATAGTTAATTGAATCGTTTAATAGATCAATTTAGGTTAATTCATACATACTTATGACCAATTCGAAAGGAATTTAATTGATTTAAAATTGTATTTATTTTTAAGTTGCCTAATAATTGAGGTTTTCTTTTTTAAATTTTTATACAAAAATATGATAAAATTTATATTAACTTTTTCATTATTGTATTCAATAAAAATTGTAAAAAAATTGAAAGATAAAATATGTAGTATATTGTTTTATTTAGTTGAACAAAAAATAACGAGATAATGGACATTTTATATTAAACTTGTGGTTGTGCACAAAATATTACATTTGTCATGTATTTATAACTTAATGATTTTTATCTTCTTCGAATATGAGACAAAAAAAGTCCATAAATATTGAATTAAATACATAAATTATATTTTATTGAAACTACTGAGACTCATATTATATTTTTATTAAAACAAATTAATAAATTTTAATTACTTTATACTTTTTTATACATGATATTAAATTTTTGAATTGTCTTATATATATATATATATATATATATATACTTTTTAAAAAGTTTTTTTAAATTAAAATAATCAATTCAAAATTGTTATGATCGACCTGTCCTTACTCGGTTTCGAATCTGATTTTGAATCTTGCAGTTCAATGTATAGCTGTATCACTCCCTCCCTTAAATTAAAAAAAAAAAAAACTTCATTTTCCCAAATCTTTCAACAACTCATGACATGGATAGCGAAACGTTTTTTTATTTAGTTTTTATTTTCTAAGAACAAATGATTAATCCTAAAATAGGGGTCAAGCACGATTAATCCTTTCCCCCCCCCCTTTTATGTCTGTTTAACGGACGTGACAGCTCTATTTCCTTGCATTCTAAGCAAGACTGGTAGTATGAAGATCAAGAACCCTCCAAGTGTACGCTTTCTAGGTTTCTCTCCTTTTCTTCACCTACCAAAATAAACTCACAAGAAATTAACTATATACTGTCATAAATGTGAAGCTCAATCTAATAATTAAACTACTAGTGATCTGCACCGGTTAGCACATTTTAGAGCTGTTCCTTTAGCCAGGTTTGAAAGAAAAGGGGACTGTCTAACAATGAAAGGGCCACAAGTAACTTTTGAAAGTGGGCGTGAATTGCAATATTGCGTCATTCTTCAGTACTTAAATGCTTGAAGTAGTGGAGTACTAGTATAGTCATTTTGATGATCGTGAGTCTCTCCTCCACATGCAACAAATTGTTTGAGCAATATAATTTCTTGTTAGTATACATATAATTGAATTAGCTAGTTAGGAATGTGATGCAGGACAGAATAAGGATTATTTTGGTAGTTACTTAATCAACAGAAATTAGGGCTTGAGACTAAGAAAAAAGATGCAATACAGAAAGAAAATTATGAGATTAGGGCTTATTCATAAAAATTGAAAATTGATTATGAATTCCACAAGCTGGGCTTAAATAGCTAAGAAAATTTGAGATTTTGATAATTTTGTTTGGAAAGGCAAAATTTCAATTATTGCATAAAAATAAAATACAGAATAAAGTAAGTATATTGCTAGAAGTCAATTGGCTCAAATTAAAATAAAAATTATCTCTAAAAGTGATAGAAATATTATCATAAAAGAAAAAAATAACTTACATATTTGATTCGGAGGGAAAAATGGCTGATTTGAAGGTTGCAATGGGGATTGCAGGCATTGCGTGGTGATCATGACATGTGCACCGAAAAGAGTTTTCTGAATTAGGGTTAAATATGTGATTTTGATGGTCATAACCAAAGTTATTGACAAAATATTGATGCATGCGTAATATCATCCAAATTAGAGGAACCTTCACATTTTTCTGCCATATTTGCATGCATTGTTCTGCCTTCTTAAGGTAGTCCAAGGCCATCAACGTGAAATCTGGCAACTCAACATTATTAGAGTGAGTTTTGCTACACAACCACCCATTGTTCACTCATCCTCCGCACTCTAGCCTACGTGGCTTTTTTTTTTTTGTTGTTGTAAGAAAAAGGTAAAAACGTTTCAATTCTCCCCCCCTTTCCTCAGGACGTTTTTCTTCACCCCTTTGTTTCCTCCCTCGCGTTCTCTCCCCTACTCTCCCTGCTCGTGTCCTTTCGCCGGCCTGATCCTCTCCCTCCACCTTGTGGCTCCATCACTCCAACACCGTCTAAGAAAAGTTTTTCGAAGGGTTCACCATTTCCGTACGACTTCGGCACGCTTCAGTCCTCCGCTACACCATTTTAGTGGAGTTGTAAATCTTCAGTGGAGTTACAGCACAGGCTCCCATTGTAAGGACAAAATTTCAGTGTAGTGCTCAGGGTAAAGGTTGTCGCTACACCAATCAACTTAGTAAAAATGACAAGTCAGTTTAGAATTAGATAAATATACTTGAGGCACTAAAATCTAAAATTAGGATTTCAAGCTCCAGAGAGAGAGAGAGAGAGCGAGAGAGAGAGAGAGAGAGAGAGAGAGCTAAAACAAGTATCAGAGCAAAACTCACTTGAATCACTACATAAAAGGAATCGAAAAGGAAGGATCAAAAAGCAGCACCAACCACCAATAGAGAAAAATACTGAAAAGAACTCATCCCATCTCAGCAAACAGATGAAAAAGGCAGATACTTAACTATAACAACCTCCCCCAAATCAACCTCAGAAGAGTCTGAAGCAGCAATATTACGGGACTGACTTCCAAGAGCAAATGAAGATAAAGTAAGAAGGGGAACTTCTTGGCTGCTGAAATTGATGCCCATTAACAAAATCTGGTCTTTCACTTGGCTCTCAACCACAAGGAAATATACGTCTTCTATCTCTTTCTCCAAAATCTTACAAAAAAAAACCTTACCGAAATTAGTGTAATTTCAAAAGGAAAAATGCCCAACGTGTGAGGTAGCAAATTTGGGTTTCTCTGCAACGTCTGGAGTTTGCAACGGAGTTTGAGAGTGAGAGATATGGATTGAGGGTTAGAAGGGATCCTTAAATGTGTGTGTGAGAGAGAGAGAGAGAGAGAGAGAGAGAGAGAGAGAGAGAGAGAGAGAGAGAGGGCACTGAAAGGAGGAATCAGTGAGACGAGATCGATACTGAAGGGGTGAGGTAGATGGGTCTTCGTTGAGAATGAATTCTTCTAGGGATTGAAGGGGGTGAGAGAAGTGAAAGGTGAGGGAGTCGGGGTGAGAGGTGAGGGAGAAGAGTCTGGGATCTGGCTGAGGGATATTGCAACAAGGGGTGAGGCTGGGTGAGGGCATCGAGGTGAGGGGTGATGGAGAAGAGAGAGAAGAAGTATGGAGAATAGTCTGAGACTCTCATGGTAGCTCGAGAGGGGTGTGGGAGACAAACCATGACGTGGGCGACTAACCGGGTTCGCCACATCAGGCATGTGGAGTGCGATCCGTGGACTGGAGGTTGGGTAGATTATTTCTATTAGATTGGGATCCCCTCCATCGGAATGCATGTGTGTGTGTGTATATATATATGTGTATGTTGCATTGCATATATATATATGTGTGTGTGTGTGTGTGTGTGTGTCTCTGTAAGCTAAATAATATATAGAACAAAATATTCCATGTATATATTGAAGAATAATGATCATCATACATTTATTTTACAACTCATTATATATATATATATATAATAGATTAAATTAATATATATATATATATATATGTTAGTTTCACTCTAATAAAATTATAATTAATTTTTTTTACTTAAATTTTAAAATAGAGGACGGTTATGCATGTAAAATTTGTTTGAAGTCATCTCGTTGAGTGGCATCATATTGTTTAGAATTGGCACCCTTTAGACCTAAAAGTTTGACTCTGTTTTCATCATTTATTTCATCGGGACATTATATCTAAATATGTGTGTCCATGTGCGGGCTCACAAGACTAAGTAATGCTATTCAAGACGTTGATATTGGATGTGGATTGTAACATATTATTATGTGTTGCAAGTTCATCTACAAGGAGGAATTTGGTATTTTTTTTTTTTATTTTATGAAATAATATTCTTTGTGTCCAGCTGCATTCGTTGACAAACGGTTTCTTCACTTTGACCGATATTAGTTTTTTCATTGATCTTTCCAATATATATACATTATAATTTGATCAGAGCTAGGCTGTCTCCTGCATGTTGGATCTATTGATAAAAAATGTTTTAAGGTCTTAGAATGAAATGCCAAGCAATAATACTCTTTCCTTAATTTCAACGTCTTTGTTAACTTCAGAAATGCAAACCGATCTTTCTTCTGATCATTGCATCCGTTAACTGTGGTTGATCTCCGTAACGTAGTCTATGTCAATAAACAATACAATTTTCCAGAGGTATAATAAAAATAAAGTTATATATATTTACTGTTTTACTTATAAAAAATTTATAAAACTCATTTTCCAAAATTTTGAATTTTAAATTTTATAATTTTTAACCTATGATCATAAATTTTTTATAAATTTTTCTTAAACACACGCGAGTCATGGCGAGAAGGAAATGATCACCTGCAGCTGGCCCAAATCAATCATCCATTATTTTCTTTAGAAGAAAACTCAGCCATTTAGGTTAGATATATATATATATATATATATATATATATTTATATGTTTATACTTGCTTTCAAAAGTCTAATTCACCAAGGATTCGCACGTTTTCATGATATATATTGATAGAACTGGCTCTCTTGCTAAATGACAAACGCAAACTAATTCTCTGTATCTCACTCAACCGAATCCTTGAACAATAGATCTCTAGGCCGATATTAGCCACTCGATTGCAGAAACTTGGCCAATCTCTCTCTCTTTGATCTCTCACTCTCTCTCTCTCTCTAACCTTTTCATTACTCGATCTACTGAGTTCTGATATTTGTTCTGTAAATTAGTACATTGACCTACGTATACTTCCTCCCATCAATAACCTTGCCTTTTAAGGACTCGGCCTTCCCTTGATTTATACCTCTTTGCTTCTCTCGTTTTGGCCGGATAGCCTTCCTAATTAGTCATTTAAACAAGCTTTCTAGTTCCTCTTTGAAACCACTGTCGATGCAACGAATTCTGGCGTGCTTGAATGCCCAGAGAGCGGTAAATATTCTATACTCAGAAAAACTTATATATATCCAGAAAATAAATCTCATACTACAATTTTCTTCTTCTCGGTCTTGATCTTCTTTCTTACTGATCCCCTTGATCATCTTTTTAACTTGATCATCTTGTTTTTTTACAAGGGAGAGATTGGATGAGATGGTATATAGATCAAATGATCAAAAGAGAGATGGATGCATCTTCTCAAATGGGAGGCAGCCATTTATTTGGTCCTGCTGGGTCGACCATAAACGCTCTTACGCCATGTGCTGCATGTAAGCTCTTGAGACGAAGGTGTGCTGAAGAATGCCCTTTCTCGCCATATTTCTCTCCGCATGAGCCCCAAAAATTTGCAGCTGTTCACAAAGTTTTTGGTGCAAGCAACGTCTCCAAGATGCTAATGGTATATATATATATATGCATGCGCACTTCGATCCCCTTAAAATTACTTCTCCAAACGGTCTACATATTGCTGCAGATGAACTTACATATGTTTTTCTTTCCTGTTTTTGGTTAATTATGTAGGAAGTGCCAGAAAGCCAAAGAGCTGATGCGGCGAACAGTCTGGTTTATGAAGCAAACTTGAGGCTGAGAGACCCGATACATGGCTGTATGGGTGCAATTTCTGCCTTGCAACAACAAATTCAATCTTTGCAAGGAGAACTTGATGAAGTAAGAACTCTGATGATGAGACACAAATTCAGAGAAGTTATTGGTAACAACATTTCATCTAGTACTTCTGCTTCTGATTTAGTTTCTTCTCGGGTGCCGGCTGTTTCGATTGCTTCTGCAGCACCTCCATAGACTCTTCCTCCTCCACCGGTATTGTCACCTCTACCTTTTGTTGTCCCTTCTTTGTCTTCTTCATCTTCTTCTCTGTATACAACGCCTACAAGCACAACAGGTTCCAGTTCAAATATTTTAAGTGGTAATGTCCCATATTTTGACTGAGTTATTAGAATTTAGTCCTCTCTTCCTTTTTTTTTTTTGAAGAATATTGTCATGCTCAATAGAGATCAGTAGGAAGACCATTTGACGAATTAGAATTGATCGATCTGTTATACAAATTCTTATGGCCGGTTGATGAGAAATTACTCTATACGGATATATATAATATTGCAAAAAATGAAGAGAATATGGAGTCTTACAATATAAATTCACTCAAATTCCCGTGCACCTATTATATTATATTTAAATATATGATATTCCTTTTCCAACACTCCATCTTGTTTTTTTTTTTGTTTCACATTATTCTATGGCCTAGCTATGGACTAATTCAGCTTTATTATCTTATTCCATTTTCATGCTTGAATAATAATCTTTTCCATTATTTATAGGTGTGAAAGTATTTCATCATCCCATCTTATCATACAACTTTTCTAAATTTTCACATAAAATATAATAAACAATTCAACATTTTCAAATCTCAAAATAATAATAATATTAAAAAATAATATTTTAATAATATTTTATTCAACTTTCATCTAAAACAATCTTATCATCTTATTTCACTGTCCAAATGCACCTAAAAGAGATACACTTTATATATAAAGCTTGGACCTCAAAAGTGTGCCATTAATGCATTAATAGGTTTTAGCACTGCTGTGGCTTGTTAAGACAAATTATATACAATATTAAATCTATTAATTCCTATCAATTTAAGTTTTTAGGATACACGTTAGTGATTTCACATGATATTATAGCAAAATCTCTGAATTTGAATTCTGACTTTACACTTTATCTATATAATTAAATATTTTACATATTGAGTCTACTTATTGAAGAAAAATTCCACCCACACATGAGGGGCTGGGGAGTGTTAAGATAAATATAAAATATTAAATTTATGATCAATTCTCATCAACTTAAAATTTTAGAACAAGTGGTGATTTTGCATGCATGACTAGTGTTGCCAGCCACTACATGGTCCGTTAATCATCTACACAAAAAAAAATTAGAAACCTACAGAAGAGTTTAACATTCTGAAAAGTATATATAGTGTATATATATCACACCTCACATATATAAGAGACCTGCGGCCATCACACCCCTGTATTGCTTGAGCTTTAAGAAGTCCAGCTACATGTCAGTGTTTGCCGATATTTATGGGTTGAAGAACCTCAAATTAGGGTTAACTATCGAAAAAATTTTGTGGATACAAAACTCACGATCACGTAGGAAGTAGTACTCATTACTTGTGATAATTCTCTCTACTTGGAACAACTCTATAAATTTGTTACAATGGTTTGAGGTAGACCGTGTAGCTTAAAAACATGGTTAAGAAATAAATTGGCTACCATCGATGTAGAATAGGGGTGGTCGAGGGGTATAAAATGCCCTTAGTGAACCTGTCCACTACAACCAGGACCACATTTTGGCATTGAGACATGGGAAGTTTCTTTATAAAATCCATAGAGATATTTGTCCAAGCTTGCTGAGGTAATAGCAAAGGTTGCAACAACCTTGCTAGCGTGGTTGTTTCATAATTCACAGCTTGGCACATATCACACTCAGATACCAATTTTTATACATATCTTTTCATTCCCTTCCAGTAGATGTCATTCTGAGCTCACGGATAAGTCTTCAAGTAGCCTAAGTGTCCCAAATTGGTGGTTATGAATATAGTGCAACAACTTGTTTTTAAAAGTTGATTTTGGCACCACCACAATCCTCCCCTTTTTTAATGTTAACCCTTGCTGCAGTTGAAACCCTGTCTATGGCACTAAGTTTTCCTACAAGTTTTTAAAGATCTCCTTCATCTTAACTGACTCCTCATAATTAGTTTTCAGTTCTTCTATCCAGTTAGGTGTAGGAAAGGAAATCATAGCTAAGGATTCTTCAAAACAGTCTGTTTCCTCCCCCTTTCTTGACAACGCATATGCTACTAGATTTTCCTTCCCTTGTTTATAAGAGATTACAGTCATACCCCATCAGCTTACTAACCCATTTCTGTTGGGGCACAGTCCACACCCTTTGTTCCAACAAAAATTTTAGCGCTTGCTAATCTGTCTTAACCATAAAAGATTGGCCTAAAAGATAAGGCCTCCATTTCCTCACAGCTGCCACCAAGGCTAAGAGTTCCTTCTTGTAAGTGGACAGAATGAGTGCCTTACCCTTGAGGGCCTTACTTATAAATGTCAGGGGATGCCCAGACTTAAGGACTGCCCCTATTCCCATTCCACTTGCATTGCGCTTGATTGTAAATGGCTGGAAAAAATTAGGTAATTTGAAAACTAGAGGTCTTGTCAGTGCTAATTTAGCTCCTTAAAAGCTTTGGTTGCTTCATCGTTCCACACAAATGAATTTTTCTTTAACAAATCTGTAAGTGGGAATGCCACAGTATCATAGTTCCCTTAGGGACTTCACACTTGTTAGCGTAGGCCAATCTAACATCTCTGCCACTTTTCTTGGGCTGCCATCACCCCCTTTTCACTGACGACATGCACCAAATAATCAATCTCCAAAACTCCAAACTTGCACTTGGATAACTTCGCGTACAATTGATTTTTCTTTAGGTTTGGATAGTGAGATGAGAATTTTTAGTTTTAGATGAAAGTTTAAAATATTATTTTTTAATATTATTAATATTTTGGGATTTGAAAAGATTGAATTGAGATGTGAAAATGTTGAATTGTTTATTATATTTTGTGTGAAAATTTTAAAAAGTTGTAATGATGAGATGTGATGAGTATTTTGAGTCTCATCTCACTTGCCAAACTTTCCAAGACTTCCAGCACCCTTTCCAAGTACTCTAGATGCTCATTCCACCCCTTACTGTACACTACTATGTCATCAAAGAATACTAGAACAAATTTCCTCAAGTATGGCAAAAAAATATGGTTCGTCAACCATTGGAAGGTTGACAGTGCATTAATCAAACCAAATGACATCACTAAGAACTGATAGTGTCTCTCATGAGTTCGAAACGCCGTTTTTGACACATCTTCTGGTACTACTCTAATTTGGTGGTACTCGGACCTTAAGTCCAGTTTTGAAAACACCACCGACTCATACAACTCGTCTAATAATTTAACAATAATAGGGACGATAAATTTATCCTTAATAGTTTCCTGATTAAGGGCCCTATAATCCACGTACATCCTCCAACTCCCATTTGCCTTACGCACTAACAACACGAGTGAAGAGAATTGATTGGTGTTGGGTTTTACTACCCCTGTTTCCAACAACTCAGCTACAATCTTCTCAATGTCAATCTTTTGATAATGTAGATATCAATAAGGCCTAGCTATCATGGGTTGAGTACGTTCCTTCAAAGTAATCTTATGGTCCTATTCTCAAGAGAGTGGTAACCCTTTTTGGAACCTCAAGGACCTCTTGAAACTTAGTGATGATTCGTTGCACATCCCCTCCTCCCCACTGAATGTCTTTCTCACTGTTTTCCCCTTCAATCAAATGGAGAAATAGTCCATTCCCTCTGCTCATAGAATTTATGAGGGACTTATGACTACCCTCTATAGTTAAGCCCTTCAAGCCCAATCCAACCAATTCCACACCATTTCCCTCATGCATAAACTTCATAGTAAGTTGGGAAAAATCCCAAATGATTGGTCCTAAGGACTCCAGCCATTTAACTCCCAAGACCATATCACAATCACTCAAGGATAATATATAAACAGCATGGCTGAATTGATTATCTTGGATGTTGGTTTTGACTAAACAGCATTACCCTTCACTGTTGAGAAGCTATCCATTTGCTATCTTTATTGCCACCCTTTGAGACTTGTCCACCAGCAGCTTCAATTTCTTGGCAATAGAGGGATTCAAGAAATTGTGTGTGCTTTCGAAATCAACCAAAATCACCACCTATTCCTTCCCCAGTCTCCCAATTAATCTGATAGTTTTAGCACTAGGAGTGCCTGTAATAACATTAAGGTTGTGCTTGGCCGGTTGAAATTTTTATCTCAAAATCAAAATTCTCATCTCATCATTACAACTTTCTTAAATCCCCATACAAAATATAATAAATAATTCAACTTTTTCTTAACTTTTTCAAATCCTAAAACAATAATAATATTAAAATATAATATTTTAATATTTTATCTTAAAACTCAAAATTTTCATCTGAGAATTCTTAGTGGCCAAGCACAACCTAAGTGAAATTTTAGGTTTCCCACTCACTACCTATTTTTATTTTTATTTTTTTCCCCCCTAGCCCTAGCTAGAACTAACTCCTTTGCTTCCTTCTTATCTTCAGACTCCTCATAGTCTTGTAGCAAGTATATTCGAGGGGTCTTACACATGTTGGATGAGTTCCACTTCTCTTTGCAATGGTAACACAAACTCTTCCTTTGTTCCTCATCCATGGAGATTGATGAAATTTTTTTCGGAAGACTAGATTTATGCATCTTCATGATCCATTCCACAATCTGATTGGAAAAGTTAGAATAAGGCCCTTTAGTTATTGAAACAATCCCTTTCACATTACTTCACTCAACAGCTTTTCCAGTATTGGTTAGGTATTCTTCTTGAATGCGAGCTAAGCGAAAGGAAACACTTAGATTTAGAGGGTTGAACATCCAAAGTGGTAATCAAATCTTGTCCTTTATACCACTGAGAAAGCAACTTTGTTTGTGGTGGTTTGAGAATCCTCGTAATCTGTTGGAAAGAGCCTCAAACTAAGCTTTGTAAGCAGCTATTGTGGAGGTTTGCTTAAGTATAGTCAATGCCTCCATTGGATTGTCGTATGCTATCGGTCCAAAATACACTAGCATGGCATGAATCAAGGTCTCCTAGCTATTAAATTGACACGTGTCGATTGCATCTTGGTACCAAACGAGAGCTTCCCCTCCATGTAATGGGAAGCGACTAACATGCATTGCATGGGTGCTGTTTGGTGATACTCAAAACATTAAGAGGCTTTGAATATCCAACCAGATGGGTTTTCCCCTTCAAAATGAGGAAAGTCCATTTGTATCCCACATTGAAATCCTCCTTTGTTTTGGTTTTGATCTACATCATTTGTGATTTGCAGGTCCTTGGTGCCCACAACATTCTAATTAGCCACCAAGGAACGAATCATGTCGGTGATTTGGTCCTATCTGATTTGCACATTCTACATGTCTCCCTGCACTTGGAAAGCCCTCTAGACCATCTACTTGCTTTTGAATCGCATCCAACTGTTGCTTGGAACGAGTTGCCTCTACCATTTAGGATCGTTGGCACCGATACCAACTGTTAAGTATCTTACTCAAACAGTGAATCAAGAGATACATTGTAATGTAAAATAGAAATGGAAATTCAACTTCATTCAAGATGGATAACAGGGATCGTTCGAGGCATCCCCAACTTCCAATATAGACTTTTTAATAAAACTTTTCAAATGATTCTCTTCCTTTCTTTTTCTTCTTCATATACTAGATCTATCGCAACAGACTTTGGGTTCAGCTAATTTGACCCATACATGACAATACAAAAATAACAGTAATAAGAAATAACAGACTCATACTACTTAAAACAGTTCGTATTACACCAACTAAAATGACAGCACTTCATTTACTCTCCAAACATAGTGTTCCTTTAGACCTCTAAATTGGTGTGCTTCAGACTTATTCCAAACATCCTCATCCCAAGTTCTCCTTTCTTTCC
This sequence comes from Carya cathayensis, assembly GCA_011037825.1. Lineage (NCBI taxonomy): Eukaryota > Viridiplantae > Streptophyta > Magnoliopsida > Fagales > Juglandaceae > Carya > Carya cathayensis. The sequence continues at coordinate 2,455,062 of QGSO01000171.1, forward strand.
ACTTAGCCACTTCCCAAATTCCCTCTTCATAAGAACTAAACACTTAAGTTTATGTTTCTCCCCTAATTCCTCTAGGGTTCGTAACACACAATTAGCATGTCCAGTTCCAGCCAAAACAAAATACTCTTCATCCCTAAAATTAAATCCCACTTTAGCAAGGAAATGCACTCATGATCTCTCTCTCTCTCTCTCTCTTCACGAAGAATGTTTGTTATTTTTTGTCATTGAAATAACTTAAGGCCCCATTTGGAATTTGAACTGATCATTCAATCTAATTTTAAGTTGAATTTATCATCTAAATACCAAACTCTCAGATCATTGAATTCATCTTAAGTCAAAACCTTTTTACATACGGAATCCACAACCTTTTTCAATTCAATATTTTTTTTCATACGAGACCTATAACTTTTTGTAACTTCCTATAAATATATATAAATTCATCTTAACATGCATCTAAACTCATATTAAGTGGACTTTATAAAACTCATTTTATTATCTCAACTCACTACTATTTCTAAAAAATTCAACTCATCTCAATTTAGTTGAATATCCAAACGGAATCTATAGCAATCCCATCTGCTTCTTGGTAAACAACGTCCATGATCTTGATCTCTTTCAGAGCACTCTCTAGCAATCCAAGCCCATTAAGGTTTAGACCATTCCTTAATTTATTGAACCAAGCAACAACTTCTATTTCTAATGGAATTTCGTAATTAGCTTAGACTTAAGTAAGAAAAGAAAGGCATTATTTTCGGAAGAATTATTCCAATATTGCTCTGTAACAAGGCTAGCTAGTAATTTAACCCTTTTCATTGTTAGAGCAAAAAAGGGAGGAAAAATAAAATATCATTTATATATATATATATATATATTGCATTATGTATAACTTCGAAAGTACACCAACTTAACCCTCTTCATGGTCAGTATCCTATATATATATATTCAGCCAGATAGGTACAAGAAATTGTGATCATAACTTAATTATTCATATACGTACGTACAGTGAATGACAGTGCTATATCACCTAATTTTTGTCGCATACCTTAATGTATAGAATTATAATAGCCGCACAAATATATCTTCTTAATTATTTTTTGTCATTTTCGTTTGGGTAAAGCATCGTCCTTGTCATGGCTAGCAAGTATTCTGGCTTTATCGATCTACTCACCTCGCTAGCTAGCTCATTTTCTTCCCTTATACTCCAGAGAAATGATGAACCGATGAAATCTACAGTGCTGTTTTTTCTTAAATTTTTAAAAAATAAAAAAATAAAAAACAGCTTAATTGGTGCGTTTCATTGGTACATGCACCATTCAGTACCCGTAGCCGAATAACATGACACCACAAAAAGAAGAGAAAAATCCTTCGAATAGGAATAGATCATCATGAGTAGTAAGTACCACTCCAAGTAAAATGAATATTTATAATAAATTATTTATGACGAGAATATATTTATTTTTATAAAAATTAATTATTTTTTTACAAAATTACTGATAATAAATAAACAGTTTTTCTGTAATGTACTGATTCCATTAACATAGCTAGTTAATAAATTTAAGAGAAATGTTGTACACCATTCTTTTTATCATCATTCATTATTTATCATTTAATAATTGACTATATATGCGTTCCCTTGTTTTAGCTCAAGAAGCTGCAAAGTAAAAGCAACCGTAAATTCACGTTTCATGTAAGATCTTTGCCAAGTTTGTGTTCAAAACTTCAAAAATTTTCAACAATGAAAAAAAAAAAATTGCATATTAAATATAATTGGATTATCGCCTTTAATAATCCAAAAATTACATTAATTGTACAAACAAATCACATAATTACTGCTTACAATTTGATGATGATCTATAACCCAAGTAGCTTCTAAAAAACGAAGGAAAGTTCAACTTTCCTTATTTTTGAACGGAAAGATAAATATAGATATATAAGGAACATATATATTTTCTCTGTTTCAATTATAATAAATATTCCATGACTTCATGCACACGATCTACCTTAGTTCTTCCTTCTGCAGTTCTTTCTAATCTCACCGCTGGATCCAGTGAGGGGTTCGATGTCTCCCATTTTGATCATTGCAGTGACAAAGTCATCATTGAAGGTCTTAGGATTGTTGACGTAGGTTTTAACCAGCGAATCGGTCGACCCGCCATTGTACAGTTCTTGATCAGAGTGCAGAAGACCCTTTTGGCTGAGGAGGTTTTGGAAGTACTTATTATCAAAATGATTAGGCGTTTGGATGTCCATAGGGGCAAGGTTCTTGCGGCCGCCGGTTTTCCTTGGGCATGTGCTCCGTCTAAGCTTTGCAAATGAACTATCGATGTTTGTGTCGTTATATATGCGGTCTCTGAAAGTTATACATCTTGCTTGCCCGATCGTGTGAGCTCCTGGGATCAGGTTGACAACAAAGTTATACTGCAATATTTATTTGGCATTTAAATTTGTCCAAAACATTTAAAAAGAGACGAAAAAGGCCCCCAAGTTCTTGGTTGAGGGGATTTTTCCCATATATATTTGTTGAAAACCAGAAGTCTAGAAGCCAGCTTAGAGAGAGAGAGAGAGAGACATACCAGACAAGGCAACCATATCCTGGGTAGAGAGACCTTTGTTTCGGAATCTGCGGATGAGCTCGGTGAGGTTAGATAAGCCAGAAGGGAGTTGGCCATTGCCGGCGTCAGTAAAGCTGGCTGTCTTCGAGTCTCTTCTTCCCACTTTAACAGCCCAATTAGGCCCACCAAGCTGCAGAAAAATTTCACTACGTTACCAATGATCAGATTAATCAGAAAGATATCTGTAGATATTTTTCTCTCGATGTAATTAAAGGATTATTAATATTCCTCATTTTTCCTTAAAAAAAAAGAATTGTTTCCTAGGCTATTAAGCCTATTATACAACCAATCAGAATTTAACATGATATCGGAATATGTGGTTTTGTAATCATGCATGTCTCTATAATTGTAAGTATCTCTTATTTCAAGTATTCGACATCTTTTTGTCTAGCTACTATTTAAAACTATATGTTATCTGTCCCACACAAACGTGACAATCAATGCAAATATTAAATAAAAATGTTTGAATCTGTAGTTCCAACGAGTGAAAAATTAGTCATCTCTTGTACTTCGTAGACATGATGATAAAGAAGGAGAATTAACTCACAATTACAACAGAGTCACGAGCAGCAATGGTTAAGATATCAGCACAAGACACCACTCCTGGGCATACTTTCTCTACAGCGGTTTTTATGTCATCGACAGTCTTGAAACCTCTGATGGATCTATTGTTGGGAGGTGCTGTCTTCTCGCCTTGGAAGGTGGCCGTGTCATCCAGGAGTACCGAGCCGTCACAACCCTGCAAGTGTGTCACGAATTAGCATATATGCATGAGACAACCCGGTAAAATACCATGGAACTTCCTAGATTGTTTTTTCTCTGCACCTAATTTCTTTTTTAGCAAGCTTCCTAGATTTTCTTTGCTGTAAAACGAAAAATACGGTCGTGCAATGTTTATGTCGTTTCATGACTGGATTAATTCATCTAACAAACTGGAATGGATGGACCCAAACCCACCAAATAAAGCTGACAATGTAGCCAACGCGCGTGTCATAAAAGACTCTCTCCCCCATCACCTCGCTTAAATTCTGCATGCCATATGCGTGTGCTAAAGCTCTGTTTATGTACTATGATCAGTCATACAAGAAAGTGCCATTCAATTGTGCATCGCACACTTTATCTTCTTCTTTCTTCCTGGCTGAATACAGCACACATAGATCACAGACTACATTTGTACCTTCATTTTACTTAATTATAAATGCTGTAACATTAAGTTTAGTCTTCTACTTGCCAACTTAATCAGTCACACTAAACCTGATTAATTAAGAAGAGCACAACCCCAATCAACTGATATATAAATAGTTAGCAAGCGTATCTAATTAGCAACTTGGATCTAGCTAAATTATGTTTTACTCTAATTCGCTGCAAACTAGAACCGGGTAGATATATATAGACAGAAGAAGGAATTTACATTGACAAAACAGTCATGGAAGTGGAGGCGAAGGAGAGAAGCACCCAGGCGAGGTGCCTTTGAAATGGCATTTATGAGAACAGGCCGCACCGCGCTGAAGACCTTGGGACAACTTTTAGAGTAGAAACTTGTAGAGAGTTGAGCAGAGGAGCTCCCCGTGAAAACCACAAGTAGGGCTAATGCGACGATAACATTGAAAGTGAAGGAAGTAGAAGAAATGTAGGAGGCCATTTTCTCTGTTGATCAGCTACAAGATTGGGAATATTTAGAGGTAATCGGTGGTCGGCTGCATGTGTCGACCACATGTAGGGGAGTTACCATTATATAGACAGATCATACGAGGAAATAATTGGGAAACTCAGTAATATTGCATGGCCACATAGAATTGGTCTATAACTCTAAAAATTAATTAATTAAAAATAAAAGATATATGGTAAAAGCAACAGCCAACAGGATTTGACGTTTTATAAATTATAAATGTCTGATAAATATAAAAAGTAATGCACGCCCAGAATAGAAACATGTTTACATGAATTGAACTGGTGGGTATAGATGATAGATGCATGCGTCAAATTTGTCAGAATTGTGGGGTATCCGTAATTATCCATCAACTAAAGTTTTTGGGTTTTTGAAGACCACGCCATATTAAAAAGAATTAGCTTGATATCTAGATAAATAGACACCTCGATCGAGGTTATACGTTGTTCTCAGACAATTGAAAACTAAAAAGTTGACGATTCAACATAGGCGGTTGTAACGTACAGCTAACGATTTGATTCTCATATATATGGAATGGGACATAATAATCTTAATTACCGGTCCCAAAGGCGTGATTAGTTTGAATGCATGAAATAAGTATATCCGTACTCCTGCACTTTTAAAACGTATATTCCAAGGTATTGGACTTAATTTCTCAGACCCGGCCTTGTCACAGTTCACATGTACTCAGAACAGATATATAGCGCAAAAGGGTCTCTGAGAATGAAGTTAATTACAGTGCTCAGAAAATTGAAATTACACTCAGCCGGAAAAAGATGGCGTGAGAGAATCGCCGACTCACAAAACAGACAATAGAAAAGCTTATAATTTGTTTACTTTGTCCCCTTCCCTACGCCATCAGACCAATCCCATCTCTCTTTAATGTCGCAGCAGAAAGCGACCTTTCAGCTCTTTAATTTTCGGCCTTTTTCTCTTGAAAGAACGTATGAAGGAATTTTCGAACAAATTTAGGAGAGATCTGGGAACTAATCAGAATATTAGATGATCAAACTAGTCGATCAGAAATGTAACAAGTTCGATCCCCACACCGCATGCATGCATGATCGGTCAGAACAAGGCAAAAAGACTTAGAAAACATGTTCGCTTTTTGTTTTGATAAGTACAAATATGTAGTCCTTATCATCGCCAAAAATCGTTATGATTTAAAACGAAAAAGTGACTTAAACCTACGACGAATTATACTTTCCCATGCACGTACGTACGTATTACTCTACTAGGTACAAAGACAATGGGTCTTACAAATTGCATGTCTCTGGTTGATTTGTGGTCAATGTTCTCCATAAAGTAGTACTGAAGAAGGTGAAAGAGTTACGTACTACTCTACGCATGCAGTCCCCGTATATCTTATCATTTGGGAGACTGAAAGCTTAAAATAATATAATATCCCTTTAATAATTCAACGAACAAGTACGTAACACGACAGTACTTCCTGCAGACTCAAGAAGCTCATGAGTGGTTGGATGATCATCATAGATCGATACATATGATCAGAGTGGTAGTATATAGAAAGGTCATAGCTAGGGCCATATATATTGATGCCATAATTTACAGGGTAGATGAAGCAAATTATTATTTTTTTTGTTGCAATTATTGGCTATTAATCATTATTATTTCATTACCCTTTCGAGTAAAAATTATAAGAGTAATTAATGAAATGATAAGATGATTTGCCTCAGTCTTGAGCAACTTTTTTTTGTTTAAAAAAAGGTGGTTTGCTTTTTAAAGTTTTTGAAACAGCATACGATTTAGGCCAAATCGAGTCTCTTATTTGATCTCATTTAATCAAATTCTATTTAATTATGTCAATATTCAAATATTATAAATATAAATACTTTTAAATTTAAAATTTTTTTATTTAATCATTACCTGATCATTATAAATTTTCTGAAATTTCAAATAAAACATAAAAAATAATTCAAAATTTTTAAATTTCAAAATAAAAATTATATTCTAACCATATTTTAACTTTATAATATTTTTATTCAATTTTTTTCTCTTATTTTCAAAAATCGTATTAAACATCTCAATTCAAATTATTTTATTACTGTTTAAAAATCATCTTATTTTATCTAGATTTAACTATTCAAACGATCGATCAGGCCATAACAGTTGAGTGAGTCATGATGACGACGTTGTCTAAATATCAAAATTAGTTAGAGGAATTAATGTTATATATCTAATCATGCATGCTTGATATTTGACATGACAAACAAGACTCTTGTATAGTTATATCCTTGTCGGACCATTTCTTGGCATACGCACGTTAGGGTTAGTTCCTTATCATTTAGACTAGTTCTTTCGGCTGCAATTAAGACACCATGAGAAAAATCTATCCATTTATTAATAAATCTTCTCGCAATTTCCCCCCATACACCCGTATAGATTGCTTTCAAGAAAATCACTAGCTAGCTAGCTTACTTTGAATAATCATAACATGTTGACGAAATCTTATCAAGTGGTTGAGATTAATTAATTATAATGAGATTGGAGTTGCTTCTTTTTTACGCCAAAAGAAAATATATGTACTTTTCAAAATGAATAAATCACTAATATATAGGCTGCTATATACCGCGATAAGATCGATCAACCCGATTATTTTTCGAAGAATTCTATCTACAATTCTCTTAATCTTCATTGATCTCTCGCCATTCTTTTACGTGACATCTAATGATCATTGAATGATAAGTAATTTTTCAATCATTTAATACACAGATTAAAAGATGATGTATGCACGACATTTCTCTTATTTTATTTTATTGGGTCATTTACTCATTGATGAGCTAGCTAACCAAAGTTTACCATGAGGGCGGTGACAAAGAAAAAAACTTAATTATTGTCCATTAATCACCATGATTTTCTTTTAAATTTTAGTTTCGTGGCCATTCCAAGGTTTACGTGTTGTTTATTTGGCCGGTGAGTACGTACGTAGAATCGTTATTTTGTGGTTCCCATCAGGTTAATTTGCCTTTTCATCATACAGATTTCTCTAGCTAGCTAGGATGGGCTGCGCATATATATATATGTAGTCCCCACTCCAGCTAGCAAAGATATAGATAATATTGCAATCAGCCAAGAATGCTTCCTCCTAATTATTTGCTTCCTCCACGAAAAGAGAATATGCTGCTAAAGGATAAGCTTTATCCACCACAAAGTACTATATGTTTTTTTCTATATAAATATTTTTTTTCTATATAAATATTACTACTTATCATTTTAATAAATAAACTTTTTCATCAAGAATAGTCGAAAGTTGATAGATTCATTCGGCTCTTAAAGTCATTAAGTATTGATCTCTTCCTATTGAAAAAGGGGGCCAGCCATGCATTAATCGAGGCTAGCTACTTGCAAATGCATTATTCAGTTGCAGAAAACGAGAACATTATTATTTGAAAGAGGGCGGTCCCACGGTTTGGATTCCGATCTCAGTTTCGAAAGCAAAGTACGTACGGGGTCATACATAGGTATTTATACCACGCACGATCGAGTTGAAAAGTAAGCCTATATATCCCCACCAAAATAAATCACATATCGGGATATGCGATAGATTTTCCAAGTGTCTTTCTTTGATAATTTACTATTAAAATTTCGTAAAAATAAATTCACATATTAGTATTATTTTATATGATATATTATATTGTTAGAAATTTTATATTAGAGTGTATAGCGGAATAATATTTATAACTAAAGCATTTACCTTTAAATAATATTTATTTAAAAGATATGATCACATTGTTAATACCACTGAATATGACAATAATAAAATGATCGAATCAGAACATATAATACTTCAAATGAACATAACAAAATTGCATGCATTCCAGTACCGTAGTTCTATATATAATGGCTTATTTCATTTAGAGTACTCTCAATGGCTTTTGTATCATATAAAAAATATAAATTATTTAAAAAATTGTTCTAGAAAAGAGTTCTATCGAACTATGTAAAAGGAATTGTAAAATACATGAATTAACTACAGTAACCCGCTACATGTTTTTTATTATTTTTATTTCATTTACTCATTCATTTTCTTTTACTTTGGATTTTAACATGTAAACAAATTTCTTTTTATTATTCATTATTTAAAACACAAATATTTTATTTTTTTCTAAAAAAAAATCTTGAAATTATTTTTAAACCAAATTTTTCATATTTTAATTTTATTTTTTATTTTTAACTGGCTTATATATTTTTATTTTATGTGTATATATAGGATTGAATTATTTTACATTATATATTAAAAAAATTGCAAATATAAAAATAAAATATGGATATTGTACATGTAAATTTATTGGTATTAAGGAAATATTTAAAAAGAATAAAAAAGATTATTTAAATAATATGAAAAAAATAAATAAGTTAATGTATAATATATTATAAAAATTATTATGTAAAATAAAATAAAAAAAAATTTAATGATATATTTTAAAGAATAAAATAAAGAAACCATTAAAAGTGTACAGTTGCCAAAGTTATTAATTATATACGTGCGTACCTGAGCCGAAACTCACATGCAGAAAAGGAAAAATGTCCCTAACTTTTTCGCCCTTTATGCGAATCGTCAACGAAAAATATTAGTTGAATTGATAAAAATGATCAATTGAATTTTTTATTTTTTATTTTAATTTTTTACTTAATAATTATAAAAAAGGAAATATTTATGAATTAGTATTTTTTTTAAAAATTTATAAAAATATTTAAAACTATATAAAAAATATTAAAATAAAAGAAGAAAAAAATATAATTGCAGTTATCGGTTAACTTCTTCGATTATATATCGTCCATTCATCAATATTGGCCGACGGATTAGGACATCGACCCTTCAACCAATCATCTATCAACAAGACAAGTGTCCTTAATTTGGTTGAAAACGAAGTTGGTTTGGGGACACACAGAGGGTGGCCATTGCCTTACTTGGTCCCCCATCCAACGGCCTTTAGTCCGTGGAAGGGCTGCAACGACATTCAGATGGGTGTACACTGGTGATTTTCTTTTAATGTGTATGGGCCATTACAATTTTTTCCTCCAATTAACCACTAACACCTTTTTCTTTCTTTTGTGTAATACCGAAAAAATAAATATTTATTCGCCCTAATATATACATTATCTTTAACATTTTTCTTTATGTGTGAGCCATACTCACATTCAATTAGTGAAAACAACATATAAATTATTTAACTAAATCAGATAGCTCGTGTAAAGTAAGGGTATAGAATATTTATTCTATTACTATTTGAAATCACTATTTATCTTAGAAGTTTAAAATGATCATAGGAAGAAGTTTAAATTGGTAATTTGTTGGTGTGCCGGCACTATTTGATGACTTGAACCAATAAGAATGCATTATGTTTTTTTGGTGGATTTTAAAGGAGACTTAGGCCATAGAGCACAGGCTTGGGTTGTTGCCCTCAGAGAAAATTTTCGGCACTATTTGTGACTCGATAAGTGCCTGCAGGCAGAAAGTTCAATTGATGTTTGCAGGACAGTTGCTCAAGTGAAGCAGAGAGTTCACTCAAATCTCGCTCGATAGGTCATTTGAGCGAATTTCGAATAGAGTTTGCTCAAGGCGCTTTTGATACTCCGCTTGAGTGAATAACAAAAAAATAATAATAATAATAAAATTAGGGCTTCCACCGTGAAACACTATAAATATGTATTTAATGAAGAGTATAGCCGGTTCTGAACAATGAATTTCGCCCCAAAGTGTATTTTGTGATTCACGTTGCCGAACCACGTTTTGTATCGTGTAATGGTTTGTTTGTTTCTTCTCGTTTATTTTTTTATTTTCTATCATCGTTTTCACAATAGAGGTAGATTTTATTATTATATATTTAACAATAGAGAGGGGATAAATTCTTTTACAAGATGCATCCAATTAAGTAAAATTTTGTAGTACGATTTTATAGAGACTTTTGAACTTGGAAAACCAATTATATGTATGGGGTGGAGGGAGGCTACTAGCTCAGAAATCACATTTTCTTTTGAAAAATTCTACTTATCATTCTCTACACCACATACCAACATGTGATTTTTGGACATGCTCTATTTTATTGTCTGACTATCTTTTCTACCTGGATTTCTTATGTGCATGTGCTGCAATTTTTGGAAAGAAATATGTCTATTAAGCAGGTTGCCATGAAGGTGGTAGAGAAGGCCAAAGAAGGAGAGTTATCTTTATTATTTTCTCTTGCTTTGGGATTCTGGTGGAGAAGGAATCAGATGGTGCATGATCAGAAGGAAGAGGTAGGAACAACAAGTTATTGACTATGCCCTTTATGTGCACAAGTCATTTAAAGAAATCAAACTACTACCAAAGCACATGGTTCGAGCTTATTATGATTGGAAACCTCCACCTATAAATTGGTTGAAAGTCAATGTTGATAGAGCAGCTTTTGGTGAAATTCATAAAGCAGGAGAGGGGGGCTAGTGCTTAGAAATGCAAATGGTGATGTTCTCTGGGCAGCTATCAATGTTGAAAATGAAGTGATTAATGGTTGAAGCTTTTGAATTAATAGCCATACTTAGAGCCTTACAACTGTGTGCAAGCATGGGAATTCATAAGTTATAGGTGGAGTGAGATTGTTTAATGGCAATGAAACTACTAAATGCAGAAATTGAAGTTATAGCTCTGCCGGATGCTTTGGTGTTCAAAATCAGAAAGTTACAATCCTTATATGCCAAGTGCCAAGTACAACATGTTTATAGAGAAGGAAATCGGATAGCTCACAAGCTTGCCCGTTATGCATGGAATGTTAAGAATATCTCAATGTGGTTTGATTGTTTTCCATACTTTCTTTCTCAAGCCATTTAGTTTGATAAATGTCTATAAAAACTTTATTCTATTAATGAAATGTCTGTGTTTCCTATCAAGAAAAAAAGAAAAGCAACTACTTTGGCATTGAAATCACAATCAATTAGCATTTTTGGGTGAGGAAAAAGTTATTTTTGGAGGTTTTTTGTCCTTTCCACCTTTTCTCCTCCTTTGTAATATTCATATTTCCTTCAATGGATAAAATAGGATGGGTGCTTTAGCCATTTTTTTTTAATCTTTCCATTTGCAAAACATTAGGCTATACATGTAGAATGTCAATTGAACCACGCAACCCTTAGTAGGTGAATTGGATTTCCCTCTTTGGAAATTGGGAAAAAAAAAATTTCTTGGAGCCTTTTAGAAAGAGAAACTCCTGCTTCTTTATAGAAAGTTTACTAATATTTTCCAATCAGTGTTTCTACCGGAGAGAACGATGGAGCCTTGTATATAAGTTTCTCATACTCTGCTCTGTTCATTTTCTAGCATTTGTCTGTGTACAAGTTTTTTTCTGCTTGTATTTTCATTCCCTCCTCTCCACCAATTCGGTTTTGGTTAGATATACCACACTCCGGCGGCTGACTGCCCGTATACTCCCCACCCCGCAACACCCCACCAATCTATCGAAACCGCTACAAAAATCTTAGCGTGTGATACTCACACACAGCTTGTTCCGCGCGTGGCTGTCACATGCTATTGCGCCAAAATGCATTTGATGGCTACACGAGTTGTACCAGTAGATTAGCCACCTTTAGATCTTCCAGATCTGACCCATCCCATCTCATAATCATCGGCATGTGGTCACCATGCGATGCCACAAGCGAGCTTGAAGAAACTCAGTCTGTTGCAATCCATCCCATTTGATGCCAATCTTCTTATTATGATTTTGCATTCCCTAATCGATGATCTTGAAAAAGGGAATACGAGTCTCTTTAGGAAATATCTCAGAATAACAAATTGCACTGTGCCTTCAGCAGCCATCGCCTCTGGTAGACTGGCAGTGGTATCATAGTTTGCACAACGTGTGAATTGTAAACAACGGTAATTTAAGAAGACGCCCTCTTTGCAGGGTACGAGTGTGGACCAAGTTCTTGGACTTAAAGCCTGATTTATTTTTTACTTTTGCATTTTAGCTGTTGTAATTGGGTGTTTGTTAAAGAACCCCACCCCTCCTCATATGTCTCATTTGAGTTATGTTATATAACCTCATTCTATTCACTCAACCTCTACACACCAGCCTACGTGGCTTTTTAACTTTTTTTTTTTTAAAAAAAAAAACTTTAAATGTGCATTTTGAGTAGCTTGCAAATTCAATTCAATTCAATTCCCCCTATGTTGTTCTCCCTCAGCTCGTCCTTTAGCCGGCTTCACCCTTCGCCTACACCGTGTGGCTCCACCATCAGGGATAACAAAAGTTTGAAGCTTCTCCAGCTTCACCATTTCTGCACGGCTTCAATCCTCCGCTGGCATTCTTGCTTCCAACACCCATCATCTATCGTCTGGCTTTGTCGACAAGGGTAAGAAATGAAAGAAAAGGGATTTTATTTTTCTCTTTTTGTTTCATCACTCCATTTTTAGCATTACTCATATTTTGTGTTTTTGTGTTTAATGGTTTTGTGATTTTGCAATTGTTTGATTTGCATTTTGTGGGGTTTTTGGGTTGCTAATATTGTATACCATTCACTGATTTTTTGGTTCCTGATTTTGTATACCATTCATTGGTTTTTGGGTTATTGATGTTATATACCATTCACTAGTTTTTTGGTTGCTGATTTCGTATACCATTCATTGGTTTTTGGTTTGTTTATGTTGTATACCATTAACTGGTTTTTTGGTTGTTGATAACATCTAAAATTGTGTAGCTAATTAAATATTAAATAAAACCAAGATTTAGTTAGCAAAGGAACATGTTCTGCTTGCTAAGGTCAGCTATATTGGCCAAAGGAACATCATTTCACCAATAAAATTAGTTAACTTTATCCGTTTTAAAATTGATTTATAAAATAAAATAAATTTGAATGTGATTAAGACATGTATAGCTATGGTCTTGAAAAAGTTGGACTTCAAAAACTATATAGGCTGAAAAAATAATAAACCAAGATATTCGTACTCTTCATTTCTAACTTCTCTAAGGCCTCATTTGGATGTTGGTTATGAGATTAGGATTAGTCTATGATTAGTCTAAGGCCTAATTAAGATGTGTCTTTTATCCTTTTGCCAGAAAATTTTGTTGCTTTTGCATGAAGATACTTAATAAGAAATTATAAACTTTTTAACTTCAAAGATTGTTAGCCATCTCTCTCATCCTCGTTTGCTCTTCTCTCTCTCTCCACCTCTGCTCCATCATTATCCTCTCACTTTCCATTGTATTTTCAGCCAAAAGTATTCACATTTCACAACATGCAAATATTGTATGATGAGTTATGTAAGTTTGATCACTAATTATTGTTGAATGTGACATTGTGTACTCTTTTACAAGTATGTTGGTTTGGTTGCTAATATTAATTGTCATTCTCAAACTTAGTTGAAATAGCGTGATGGGTGAAAAGGAAGATGGAAGGCCACCCATGCCTTCAACATCGATTTTACTGAATTAGGTATGATACACATTGGTTAGTAGAAAATGTCATTAATGTTTTATATTGCAGCATTAAGTTAATGTATTTTTTACACTTTGTTATAGGGATATTATGGTCCGCTACATCCATACTACCTACTATATATGCTACCATCAAATACATATCTAAATCCATATCCATAAGCTTGTGATAGTCAGATAGAGATATGTTTATTTTTTTTTTATTTTTTTTAGTTGTGTGATTTTATTAGAGGGGTCCATGTCATAGTTTTGACTCATCTAGCTAGGCTTAGCTAGCTGATGAAGTGCATGTGTATGTTTAAAGTTTTGGATCTTTGGTCTCTTGTACAACTAGAAGTGGGACATAATAAAAGATGTACACCTTTGCAATCTTAAGATTGATATTATGATCACCAGCTTTCCCTTCTTTTATCCTTTAAAGAAGTGATTTGACCAAGCCAAAGCACTAACACTCCACATTCCTCGAGGACTTCTTTTTATCTATTTTTTTGATCTTTTATTTTTTCCAATTCAAGATGATAAAGTTGGACCGAAGGTCGAAGAAGCATTAAAAGGGACTTCTTCTCCTAGCTACTTGTTCAAAGAGGGGAAAAGAAGAAGAAAAAGCCTTCTATACAGACCATTTAGTCACTTATGAAAGTTTGATACTATTGATGTCATTTCTACAACTGTTAACCTTTCACACTTTTCTGGCTTTGTAGTTTATACCCATCACAAAACACATTTCAAAGGACCAAAACAGTACTTTTTCTTCTTCGTAATAAGATAAGACTTAAAAAGAGAAATTATGCTTCCCCCAATTTTAGATCCAAATACCAATCTATGAAGAGACCATCGCAACAAGCTTTTGCACACATCTTCAATAAAAAACCAACTCAAACAAGTACAAGGAGGTATGGGTATAAAAAGTCTTTTAACTCATCTCATTTAATTATTATAAATTTTCTAAATTTCCATACAAAATAAAATAAATAATTCAAAATTTTCAAATCTCAAAATAATCATAATATTAAAAAATTAATATTCTAATAATATTTTATTATTCTTTTTAGTTGCGTGCATTCGATTCTTTATAATATAGTGTGTAATTTCAACATATACTGATGCCACGATATGGACCAACTATGCCTTATCCTCTGTTCAGTAATCTGGAGGTTTTGAGAGGAGTTTAAGATACCATCCAAGTAGTATTTTTTATGTTTTAAAAATGTTTCTTCTACATGCGTGCAATGGAGTCTTTCTAACATAGTTGGTAATTGCAGCATCCGGCAATTTCACAATTTCAACCAATTATGCTCTGCCCTTTGTCGAGAAATTTGGAGGACTTGAGACCAGTTCAAGATAAGATCAAGGTAGTATCTTTTTATGTTTGCAAAATGTTTTCCTATACGTGAGTGCATTCATTTTGTTCTAAAAGTAGAGGGTATTTGTAGCATTCTGCAATGCCACCATGCGGGCCAACTATACCCTACCCACACTGCCCAAGTCATTCATCAACTATGTCATTTAGTACTGAAAGTGAAAAGAATGTTGGAGGTACGTCACAACTAAATGAACAAACTTTGTCATATTCCTTTTTGGGACACTTTGTGTCTGATGAGTTAATTTTAAATGTATATAATAAAAATGCTAATCTAAATGTAAATCTTATTTTCAGAAACTTCATTCGACGTCAACAAAAAGCCGAATAAGGAGGGGACGAATGAACCAGTTGAGCCTCTAAAATCTGGTATGGTGTTTACAATTGGTAAAGAGGTTTTAGCCTATTACAAACGATATGCCAAGTAAGATGGTTTTGGTGTTATTACAAAAAGGACAGCGTGAGAGGTAGATGGGATTGCGAAGTATGTGACGATTAGATGTGCACGTGGCGGAAGGTACTATTCTAGTCACAGTAATTTATCAAAGCCACGACCAACAATTAAAATGGGTTACAAGGTAAAGGTAAATGCTCACTTGGTGAATGGGGTATGGGTTTTGACCACTGTTGATCTAGTTCATAATCATAGTACTGTTAATCCACAAAAGTCTAGATTTTTTAGATCTTACAAATGTTTAGATGAATATAGTTAGAGAATGCTTGACTTGAATGACAGAGCGGGTATTCAGATGAATAAAAATTTCCAAGCACTTGTAACTGACGCAAGGGGGTTGAGAATTTAGAATTCCAAGAAAAAGATTGTCAAAATTTTATTCACAAAGCTAAACATTTGAGGCGAGATAAAGGAGTTGGTAAAGCATTGAATGACAACTTTAAGAGAATGAGGGAAATGAATGGTGGCTTTGTGTCCGTAATGGATGTGGATGACGAGTTCAAAGTCAGGAATGTGTTAAGGGCTGACGCACGAAGTTGAGCCACATATGAGTATTTTGGAGATATTATCATGTTCGATACGACATACTTGACAAATATGTACATAATAAAACTACTTTCGTGTGGCTGTTTGAAGCATGGTTACAGTGCATGAATAGACAAGCACCCGAAGTAATCATAACAGACCAAGACTGGGCAATGAAGAGTGTGATTGCCATTATATTCCGAAACAACCGCCATAGAAATTGTCTTTAGCATATAATGTGGAAACTGCCTGAGAAATTAGGATCCCACTCGGAATATAACAAAGGGTTGAAGACTGGCACTCAGAGTGCACTCTATAATGCACAAAGTTGTGAAGAATTTGAGGAGAGGTGGGGGCAATTACTTTATAAGTATAACCTTACTATTAATGCAAGGTGCAGGGGTTGTACAATGAGAGGCCATTTTGGGTAACAGTTTACTTGAATGATGTATTCTTGGCTGTTATGAGCACTACACAGTTGTTTAAAACCATGAATGCCATCTTTGAATGATTTGTGCATTCTGCTATGACATTGAATGAATTTGTCGATCAATTTGATAATGCTTTGAGGAAGAAGGTGGAGGTGGAGACGACAGATGATTTCCATTGTTCCAACCAAATGATATCATGTGTATCCCCAGTTTCAATCATTGTACATGAATGTGAAGTTTAAAGAGGTCCAATGAGAGGTTTGGGGATGATTCTATGTCACCCTGCACTAGTCAGCACACGAGGTTGCATTTCTACCTTCGATGTTTTCGAAGAAATTTCCATCTTCGGTGAACATGTAAAAATTATCAAGTGCTCAGTTTATTATAATTAAGAGGAGTGCGAAGTTAAATGCACGTGTGCCTTGTTTGAGATGAGGGGGATTATCTGTAAGCATGCATTTAAAGTCTGTCAGATGAAGTATATTCATGTGCTTCCAGATAAATATGTATTGGATCGATGAAGAAAAGACTTAAAGAAGAGATACACACTATTGAAAAGTAGCTATGCTGACTTGCGGGTCAATGCGGATAAATGACTGTATGACCTTGTGGTTAAAAGATGTCTGAGATGGGCGACACGTGTATCCCCAAGTGATAACCAATACATTTGTAACAGCCTGCTAGAAATTCAATGGTGGAATTTCTGTAGACATTAGAAACCTCGTGAAAACCTCATAAGTTTTCACGAATCGGCTAATCGCAAAGGTTTTAGTAGCCTGTCAACATAGTCAATGTTATCACTCGCTATGATGCCAGAAATGCGATTTTAATTGTTTGAGGTAGTTAGAAGTGTCAGATTACGTTATAATTTACGCCACTAGACTCAATAGAATATTTAAGATTTTTTAGTACTAAGTTTATTATGCGCTTTTTCGGAGTGAATAGTAACCTCAATAAGCGTACTAAGTGCAGTGTTTTCAAAATCACAATGTGAAATGTCCAAATTAGGTTAGAGAAGTTTTATTTGGACACTTGGCAAGATCTTAACGACAAATAATGAATAGTATTAGATACTTGGCACAAAGAGAAACCATTAGATGGATTTGTGAAGGATATCAAGGTGTGAGATCATGTCACCTAAGCAAAACCTATTTCATCTGATCAACCAAATTGAGTCAGATCAAAGAGGGTTTCAACCCTAGTGAAACCCTAAATGGTTGGAATCCATTTGAAACCCCAAAAACTTGGTTGAAACCGAAACCCTAAATGGTTTCCCCAAACCCTAAAGTTGGCCTTCAAACCCTTTTGATCTAATTTCTAGCATTGTGTTTAATCACTTGATTAAATCACTTCCACATGCTATTAATTTCTCAAATTCTTATTATGACATCTTTATCCCACATTTTAAACCTCGAAAATTTGTTTGGGCCAAGAAAAATTGGATTTGGGCTTGATAGCATCTCAAAGCCTAACCAAACCTCCTTTAAACCCCAAATTGAAGCCCACTTGGTTGAGGCCCACTAAGGCCCACGAATTTGGCCACCTTGGCAAAGCTTCTTGGAGACTTTCCTCCCCCACTTGGCAGACCATTCATTGCATCAAGTTACACTCAATAATATGGAGGAACCCACCCCATCAAGTCCCATGTCTCATAACTTTTGTAGGTTGTCCTTTGCCCCCCACTATCCTTCACTTTATATCACATGTATACCTCCACTCAATGATCATTAAGGTCCAAATATTCCCCCTACAGAAGTCTTGAGTCGTGCAAGACACACTTACTTCACTTTAATTATTTCTTCACCCCGTTCTTAGAGAGAAACCCAAAAGAGCTCTCTCGGGCAGATTTCTGGGTCTTTTTACGTGGAGCTTTTCAAACCTTTGTAAGTTTTTTTCACACGATGAATCCTTCATAATAGTTGTTCCTCTTTGATTCTAGTTTCCGTAGATATATTTTTCGTATCGTTCCATGGTCATTTGGTTGGTCAAAATTATTTTTAACCATGGAAAGGTCATTCTGGGCGTGAATCTGGAGAGTATGTTATGTTTTGGAGTTTTTGACCAAGCTAATGGACATATTTTGGTCCGAAAATTTTATGGAGTGTTCTTAGAATGTGTTTAAGAGTTTTCATTGAGGTTTTGTTGCATGACTAAAGCTTTTGATGATATATATATTCTTAGATCTAGAAACTTGAAAACTGGAAGTGGCAAAACAGTTTTTATTTGGAGAAAGTTTGAATATTTCGAGGTTTGATCTTACTCTAAAGGTTTTGATATTTTTATATGATGATCCTAAGTCTCTTATTTTCATGTTAGGATGTTATTTTGGAGATATTTAGTATTATTTTCAAAGATATGATTTTTTCTATGCAAGAGGATTTCGGTTAGGCCTAAGATTTGATGTTTTCGGATTAGAATTCATGTTTATTGATTTTTAGCCATGTGATTTTAATTTTGATGGTTGGATCCTATTTAAGACACATCATTAAACTATGTGATGCTTTATTTCGAAGATCTCACCTTTTTAAGCCATTGATCAAGAGATTTATCAAAACTAGTTGAGGAAAAAGTTTCTATTTTTGGACTAAGTGTAAAACCAAAAACTCCAAGTGTTATTTTGTGATTTTGGTGACTTTAGTTTGATGATTTAAAGCATGGTTGATGTTAGGATGATGTTATGAATATGTTAGAAGTAAGATTTGATTTTTGAAAATCTTGGAGATGTTTTGATTTAATGTCAAAACTTGTGATTCAAGTGCTTGGATTTTTTTACAAAAAGGTTTGGTGTGATTATTAGCTTTTTCTAAATGGATGTTTTAAGTATGGTTTTAAACTTAGGATTGGAAGATGTTTGTTGCAAAATTTTGGTTTAAACATGAGTTTTGAAGTTGGAAGGAATTGCAACAAAAATCAAGAGAAATGGCCTATGGATGTTTCGGCCATAGTGTGTTTTCCATAGTTGTGTTTTGTTTTAAATTTTTCTGAGTTGATATTTGAGTTTAGGATAAAATTTACATGAGGAATGTAAACTTTGGAAATTTTTGGAGTTAGGATGTGAAATCCTTAAGTTAGGGGTAAAATGGTCGTTTTTCCACATGTAGAGGTTAAAAATGATAATTTTACTCTAAGCTAGCTTGTTTTCATGTTTCTAATTGTTAGTAATTAAATTTCTAACTTTTAGAATGACCTCTTACAGTTCCTCGTATTTCGTACTTTATTCTCATAGAACGCGACGATCGAGATAAGTTAACTTTTAATTTACTATCAGTTTACTGTGTATGTTTGATGAGTAAGAGAACTATAATTTATGTATGTATGTTATCATATATGTCATGTCATTACATATTTATCTGTTACGCATGATTTATTCTTTCATGAATATTTATCTGTTATACAATCTTTTCTATCATGCAATGTTGTATGTTATAAGTATGTCAAGTTAAGTATGCCATATGTTACATGTATGTCATATCATATGATATTCACTGTTGCAAGTATGTCACGTCAAGTATGCCATCTGTTACATGTTCGGTCATGTTACGAAGTGTTTCCATCTTAAGTAAGTCATGTCTTTCAAGTTACGTTTAAGTCAGTTATGTCCAGCGTACTCCTGGTGTAATCATTCTGATTGCTAGGGTACGTGTTTTTAAGATACTCTTGATGGAATCATTCTGATTGTCAGAGTAATATGTGGTACTCTTGGTGTAATCATTCTGATTGCTTGGGTACGTGTTTTTAAGATACTCTTGATAGAATCATTCTGATTGTCAGAGTAATATGAGGTACTCCTGGTGTAATCATTCTGATTGCTAAGGTACGTGTTTTTAAGATACT
Source organism: Carya cathayensis (assembly GCA_011037825.1). Lineage (NCBI taxonomy): Eukaryota > Viridiplantae > Streptophyta > Magnoliopsida > Fagales > Juglandaceae > Carya > Carya cathayensis. The sequence continues at coordinate 2,475,372 of QGSO01000171.1, forward strand.
CGTGATGGAATCATTCTGATTGTTCACTATTTCTGATAAAACGACTGGCGAAATCATTTTGATTGTCAGAATCCAAGTCCAAGTACATGTTAAGTAAAGAAGCAATATTCCAAGTTTATGTTAAGTCAAGTTTCAGATCAAGTGCATGTTAAGTCAAGTTTCAAATTAAGTTCATGTTATGTTATGTTATGTTATGTTATGCTCACATACATCTTATGTTCATGTTCACGTAAGTTTCAAGTTCATGTTCATATCATGTTATGTTCACATTTATGATATGTTCAAGCTCACGTTCATGTTATGTTATGTTCATGTTCACGTTATATTTCAAGTTCACGATTTTGTCATGTTATATTCATGTACATGTTATTTTCAAGTTTACATTCATGCTATGTTGCTAGTCCATGTCATGTTAAGTCAAGTTCAGTTCACGTTTAAGTTCAAGTTATGTCAGTTATGTCATGCTATATGTCAAGTTATGCTATGCTTACTTACGACTTTAATTATGCATTTATGCTTTTACTGCCATGCATGCATCTTTAACTTGTGTGGAGGTTTTATGTTAACTTGCTGAGATTTGTAATCAAATCTCACTGTGGTAGTCTCAACTACCATTCCCCCCGAATGGTAGATCTTGTTACAGGACCCGAAGGAGAATTGGAATTTGACTAGCTGAACACGGTCGACTAGGCCACGGTGTGATATTGATGATGGCATAGTATTTAACTTAAGTTACTACTTGTACTTTTGGGAGTTATATCTCAAGTACTCTTTTGATCACAACCATTTTGGACTAGTGTGGTGATCATGGTTTTTTAGTATGCCTTTATGTATGAAATATGTTTCAAGTATTTGGGATATTTTTAATTTGGTGCATAGTATTGCTAAAGAAAAAAAAAATTATCCGCTGCGAATATTGCATAATGCTAGATGCATGTTAGGAACATTGCATCTTATATGTCATGAACGGGGGCAGGTAATCTTGTGTTGCATGTCCCGACGCTTCAGATATCCGTTCAATCCCAAGCAGAATTTTGGGGCGTCACAACATTCTTGCACTATTTGGATGAATTTCAACAAAAAGAAAGGTTCCGATGATGGAAAAGTTTGGAACAAAGAGAAAGAAGAAACATGTAGTAGGTTTTGTCTGGGTACTTGTGTAAATATTTGATTGCATGCATATTACTTTCTAAAACATGTTCAAGGATTGGTATAGAAGTAAACGTTTTAACTCATATAAACATAGTCGAATGAAGTAACGCAGTGAATGTAAAACATTGAGACAATGATATAGTATGATATATTGGTAGCCTTACCCGATAAAGTCCAGGGCCCTTTGCACAACTAACACACCCAACGCCCCCAAAGTCCAGGCACTTATACAAAGGCTTAGATATTATGCAACCATGCTTTACGTACACGCTGCCATGACAAATTGAATTACATTTAAAAAGCTCCACACAAAAGAATATTTAACCTAAAAAGGAAAGAGACCACTTTAAGCTTACCTTGTTGCATAAACTGCATTCCCTCCAACTAGTTTCCTCTGAGTGGAACATATCACAAAAAACCAGATCCTCATAGGCAGATCTAAGTGGAGAGAGTAGCACATCAAGAATGAGCGAAGCACGAAATATTGTAACCAAAATGAGGGAAACAGATAAATAAATAGAATGCCATGCCATGTTCTACTAAAATTTTTATGACAAACTAAAAGAAAGATAATAATTCATATTTGTTTGTATTTAACTTTTGTAGTATTGAAAATTAGTAGTAGAATGTTGAAAAATGGTATTTACACTGAGTATATAGCATGAACAAAGGCAGAGGAATCAATAGATTAAACTTACACAAGTGGAAACAAGGTAGCAAATGCATTACAAACATCAAATTAATAGGATAACATGAAAAATAATTTCATGATTCTCCCCATACACAAGCAAATAATCAGTTACTAGACCATGTGCATGAACAAACACATATTGATTTTTTTTCCTGAGCAAGCATATTAAAAATCTAAATGTGCCTCCATACTCACCAAATCCAACAAAATTACAAAAAGGAGCAAAATGATATTAACGTGAGAAAAATCGCAAGATTCGAATCACGTGATAGCTATGGAACTAATAAAATGAAATAAATCTCAATTATTCTTAATATACGATTTTTCAAACCACCCATATATATTTACCATGAGCAGATCGTGTCTAATAATATAATCATACTGATAAAATAGTATCCTTTAACAGATTTTCATTAGACTAACCTACAGGACTTTTCGGCCCTTAGGACCTAGCTAATCTAATTCACTAAGCCCAGTATATAGCTAGCTAGTATTGAACTAGTCTTGAACACATGAATTCGGAAACTCATGGGAATAGCCAGTGACACTACAAAATAAAGAGATTTTTGCGATCGAAATTTTGATCGCAAAAACCTATTTCTATAAGCCGCAATTGTAGATTTTCTTTATTTTCCATCTTTCCCATTTATTAATATACATACATTGTGGGGATAAAATTAAAATTTTGAGCAAGCCGGAGCTAGTTTACTTATCGTAGCAAGGATCAGTTGGATTATCTAATAATAGGTTGGTTAGCCACAACGGCACGATTTTCTTCGTACAGAAAATTCAAAAAATAAAAAAAAAAATAAAACTTCAGCATTTCAACTTTTCTATGACAAATAGAAGAACTTCAAAAGCAACTTTCCCAATTCAACACCTCGATAAACCCAAAACTTGCCTAGTGAAAATCAAATCATACCCCATAAGAAAAGTGAATTACAAGAGTAGAAGCAGACGGAGAAAAATGAAAATTGCCGTAGTTGTGACAGAGATCGGCGAATCCACCGTATCGCAAAGGCCAGCCTGTCTTCCATTCATGCGTGGAGGTTGCTCCGCATGAAGCATTCATGCAAATCTTTGGCCCCATTAGCCCAAAATCGAAATCTTCGACCAGAGCAAGAGGCAAATCCAAATCAAAACCCTAATAGCACTTCACAAAAAAAATTAAAAATTTAGTGAAATAAATGATCATTAGCCACGGCACACACACAACTCTCACCCTTACATACATTTACGCGCAACCGTTCTGAGATTCGACAGTGATTAAAGAAACATTAAAAAGCACAAACAAAAATAACAAAAAAACACCAACACCAACCTCGTCCCAATCCTCGAAGACCCCAAATCTAGAAGTGTTTGCATTCACAATAATAACGAACACAAAAACAAACTCATTTCTTGTTCCTCCTCATAAGACTATAATTTTTCAACCATAGCTCTGCTAAAAGTGAAGATGAAGAACTTACTGGTTTTAAACAAGGAAGCAAAACAGAGAAAACAGAGGAGTTACTTGAGAAACCTCAACCCAATTGTTCACGGATTGATACTATGGTTCTACCTTTTCATTTCACTTTAATCACATACTTATACTATTACATTGAGACTCATAAATTCATTGATTGAAATACAACTTCCCAAAAACAGCTAACAATAGCAAACTAGAAAACTGAAGAGATTCTGAAAACATAAATTAATTTCAATACTCCTTAATTTATTTTTTCAGTTACACCAAGCTGTGATATGAGAAACTGAAATTTGTCTCTTGAGAGTGCTTTTATGAATATATTAGCAAGTTGCTCTTCTGATCTACAAAACTTCAGAGCAATTTCACCATTTGATTCAACTTCACGCAAGAAATGATATTTGGTTGCAATATGTTTAGTTCTACATTGTTGAACTGGGTTTTTGGCAATTGTAATGGTTGATTTATTATCACAAAAAATTTCAATAGAATCCAACTGCTTCTCCACCATATCTTCAAGTATTTTTCTCAACCAAATACCTTGGTTTGCACAACTTGCAGCTGCCACCTACTCGGCTTCAGCAGTTGATTGTGCCACATTGCCTTGCTTTTTCGAACTCCAAAAAAACATAGTAGATCCTAAGCTAAAACAGTAGCCTGAAGTGCTCCTTAAATTATCACAAGAACCTGCCCAATCATTATCTATAAATCCCACCAATTTAGTATTTGATGTTTTTCTATACCAAAATTGATAGTTCCTTGAAGGTATCTCAAAATTTTCTTGGCTGTTGCAAGATGAATTTGACTAGGACATTGCATAAATCTTGAAAATAAACTAGTAGCATATAGGATATCTGGTATGGTATTACACAAATACAACAAGCTTCCCACGAGACTTCTATAGATCAATGCATCCACTTTCTTTCCACCATCATCCTTTTTTAATTTCTCACTATGAATTAATGGAATAGCCACTGATTTGCAACCTGCCATGTTGAATCTTCTTAAAAGATCTTTAGTATACTTCCTCTGAGAACAGAAAATTCCCTCAACCTCTTGACTCACTTCCATGCCTAGGAAATAATGCATATTTCCTAAGTCACTCATCTCCAAACTTGCCATCATGTCCCTTCTAAAATTTTCAATCATTTCAATGTTACTTACTATAAAAACCAGATCATCTACATAAAGGGATACAATAACTAGATCAGCATTGTCTTGAGAGTTTATGTATAGTGTAGGCTCACTTTTGCTCCTCCTGAAGCCTTGCTTGAAGAAATATTGATCAATTCTCCCATACCAAGCCCTTGGTGCTTGTTTTAACCCATACAAAGCCTTTTTCAGTTTATAGACTTTGCCTTCTTCCTTTTCAAACCCCTTGGGTTGATCCACAAAGACCTCTTCTTCCAAAACCCCATTTAGTAAGGCTGACTTCACATCTAATTGCCAAACTTTCCAACCTTTTTGAGCAACAAATGAAACTAAGGCTCTAATGGTATCCATCCTTGCAACAGAAGCAAAAGTTTCATTGTAATCTATTCCATGTTGCTGCACATATCCTTTAGCAACCAACCTTGCTTTATGCTGCAAGATAAAACCACCAGGATTTAGTTTAGTCTTATAAATCCATTTTACTCTAATAACATTTTTATTTGTTGGTACATAAACCAACTCCCAGGTTTCATTTTTCTCTATCATTCTAATTTTTTCTCTCATAGCTTTCTGCCAAACTTCCTCCTTCGAAGCTACTGCAAATTTATTTGGTTCAAGTGTAGCATAATTACAATGCTCGTATACTCCACTAAGAGGTTTTGTTCTTCTTATTGGAGATTTAGGAGTTGACTCTTCTTCACTGTCATTAGAGAATACTTGAGTAGCTATAGGACTTTCTGTGTGAGTTTGTTGAGTATTAGTTGTTTCAACTTTAGCTTCTTCTTCTTCCATCTCAATTAATGGTTGAACTAATATCTCAACTTTTGGTTGAACAACGTTCTGAGCTTCCCAGTCCCAAAATGCATCTTTATTGAACTTTACATCTCTGCTCACAACCAGCTATCTAGTTTCCTAATTGAAAATTTGAAAAAACCCTTTGAAACTGAACTATAACCCACAAATACACCCTTTTCAGCTTTCTCCTCTAGCTTGGTTCTTTTCTGGGATGGAATCTTTGCTTCTCTGATGTGTTGGACATGTCGACAACATAGAATTAAGTCGTGGTTGTCTATAACCACGGTTTTAAAGATGAGAAATATTTTAAGTATAGAGAGATTCTATAAAAGTAAACTCATATACTAACGTAGCTTGATGTAATACGGTAGATTGTATAGTTATTTTTATTGTGAAGTAGATTGTTCTGTTTGGTTACACAGATAAGATTAGATAAGATGAGATGTTTTTTTAAAAGTTAAATAAAATATTGTTATAATATAGTTTTTAATGTTAGTTTTGTTTTGAGATTTGAAAAAGTTGAATTGTTTATTATATTTTGTGTGGAAATTTGTTAAAGTTGTAATAATGAGATGAGATGAGATGTGATGTTTTGGATAAACAAACGAGGCGTTCTCTCAACGTGAGCGTATAGGGTTTCTTCATGCATGGCTGCCGCCGATGGCCTCCAAGCCAATTCGGGCACTGTTTCACACCCCAGATCATTCACAGACATGGTTTTAGAAACTCCCCAGCCCATTCCTGAGGTCGTGGTTCCCTTCAGATCCCAAAAACCTGTGGACGGTGAAGTATGTGTAGTTTTTTTGAAGGATGAATTGGATAGATCGGGAGTTCCTTTCCAGTTCTCTCTGGTTTTAAAGTTTATATGGCAAAGACCATCCCGAGATTCTATCATCCGAGCCCGATGGGGATTGTCGAACCAACCGATCATTTCATCGATGCGTAAGCCACGGAATGTGTTTGTGCATCTATCGTTGGAGGATGATTTTGTTAAGGCATTTGCACGGGAAAGCTGTGATATCAATGGCGTTCCTTATAGAGTTTTTCACTGGTCCACTGACTTTCATGAAGAACAAGAACCAGTTTGTGTGCCGGTGTGGATTACATTGCCGGGTCTTCCTCAAAACTTCTACCACGAGTCCTTTCTCCGCAGCATTATGGCTCCAATCGGCAGATTTCTCAAGAGGGATAATCCCACTCAATGTGCCACTCACACTGCTGGAGCCAGACTATGCGTAGAGATGGATGTTACTAAAGAACCGATCAAAGCCCTGTGGATAGGTACGCCCAGAAATCCTCAAAGTTTTTATCAAACTATAGAATTTGAGACTCTACCTGCTTATTGTCTAAGATGCCATGTACAAGGACATAATGCTAAGACTTGCAAATGGGAAGGGAAAAAACAGAATGTTAAGTTGAAGGAAATAGTTGAGAAAGAACAGCCGACTTTGACCTGGGTGATAAAGGAAAAGAATGATAAGTATAATACCGATATACTGCAAAAGGGTGGGTCTAGTAAGATGGGTGAACAATCGGTGCAAGAGATAGGGACCAAGTCTAAGGATCTAAATCTTGAAAACTCGGAAAGGGGGGATCATATAAAAGAGGTTGAAGATGGAGAGGTTGAAAATTCAGATGTAGGTATTTCCAACACTTTAGAGGCAAACCAGGTAAATCCTGAATTTCTGAGTGATGTTACTACAATTGTTAACAAGATGACTGATACTACGAAGGGGCTACAGAAAGATCATATTCTTGAAGGCTCACGGCAGACAGTTGATCAAGAAGAGTTGGTAATGGAATGCATTTCTAACATGGATGCTTCAAATCTTGGTGTAACTCTCGTTGAGGAAGCTTACACGAGGAACCCAGTCATTCAGCCCATAAATGGAGTCATGGCCCAGGACGGAAATGATCCTGTCTATGCAGATATGGAAGGTCAACATGATTGCTCTGATGGTCATGTTTATTCAGATACAGATTTAGAAGAGGTCCTGGAACATATAGCTAAACACAAACTTGCGGCATCTAACTCGGATATTCATTCGACAAAAGAACAGAAGAGGAAAGGAATTTAATTAAGGGGTTCATCCAGGGTTGTAAGCAAGCCCTCTCACCTTAATTTATGAATTTCTCATATTTATATTGGAATGCTCGGGGGGTTGGTACGTCGAGGAAGAGGCTTAAAAAACTAGTTTCGAAATTCCATCCTAAACTTCTTGCTATTTCTGAGCCTATGGTGAATAATTCTCGTTTTGTTTATGCGAAATGTTCCTACTTGGAGCACAGGCGTCTGTGGAGTTCATTGATGGATGCTAATACTCATAATTCCCCTTGGATGGTGCTGGGAGATTTTAATATTATTAGAAACGATTCGGAGAGAATAGGGGGTAGGCCACGGTTGGTATTGGCTATGGAGGAGTTTAATGGTTGGGTGGATTCTTGTGGGATCCTTGATATGCCTTTTCGTGGAAATTCTCTATCTTGGTGTAACGGTCATTCAGGAAATTCCAGGCATTGGGCGCGTCTTGATTGGTGTTTTCTTAATACAGTTGCCCTCGCAGTTTTTCTCGATGCTAATATGGAATACTTGGCGCGCACCTCTTCTGATCATGCACCTATGGTGGTCTCTCTGAAAAATCAGCTTGTACGGTATGACTATCCTTCTTTTAAATTTCAGTAAATGTGGGTTTCTCATGCTCATTTTTTTGATTGTGTCTCGAACTCCTGGAATGGTGAAGTTGTTGGGGGGTCACGTTTATATATGCTTGTTACTAAACTCAAAAGACTAAAAATTGTTTTGAGAGTTTGGAACAAGCAAATTTTTAGTAGAACTGAAACTCATATAGCGGAGCTTGAGGATTGAATACAGGACTTGTAAGTTAGATTGCAATTTGATTATTCGGAAGATGTGGAGGATGATCTTGTTGCCACCCAGTTGGAACTTTCAACGTGGTTGGACAGGGAAGAACAGCGTTTAGCCAATCTTGTAAAACAAGGATGGATTCAGAAGGGTGAAGCAAATTCTATGTTTTTCCGTGTTGTTAGTCACCGTAATCATAAAAAGGTTATTGAGATGAAACTAGAGGATGGTACTATACTCTCCTCACCAGGGCAGATTCACGAAGGGGCTATATCCTATTTTTCTCAATTCTTGCAGGCTGGTAACCGATGTCAAGAGCCTAATCTGGGGGATTTAGTCCAACCTATTATCTCTCAGAGTGATAATGATCTCATTTCTCGGGTTCCTTCTTCTCAGGAAATCTATGATGCCCTTTGTTCCATTCCGGAAGATAGTAGCCTGGGCCCAGATGGGTTTGGGTCGGGCTTCTGTCGATCTTGTTGGCATATTGTGGGTGTCGATGTTGTTGATGCGGTGGCAGAATTTTTCCGTGGTATGGCTTTTCCTCGGTTTTTTAATGCTACTTTCATGGTTTTAATACCTAAGGTAGACAATCCGAAGAGTTTTAATAAGTTTAGGCCGATTAGCCTATGCAATGTGTTCTGTAAAACTTGTACCAAAATTATGGTTAATCGCCTATCACCCCTGCTTGCTAAAATTATTTATCCTGAGCAAGGAGCCTTCCTTCTGGGTCGTAGCATATTTGAAAATATCAGTGTGACACAAGAGATGATTCACTCTATTAATAAACCATCTCATGGGGGGAATGTTGCTTTGAAGATTGACATGGCAAAGGCTTATGATACGGTGGACTGGTCTTTTCTTATGCATGTTCTTAAAGCTTTCGGTTTCTCTGATTTTTTTTGCCTGATGATTCATCATTGTATCACTAATCCCTGGTTCTCTGTTGTCATGAATGGGGTTCCCAAAGGTTTTTTCAAAGGTGGTCGTGGGTTGCGACAAGGTGACCCCATTTCTCCTTATTTATTCATTCTTGTGGAGGAAATTTTTTCGAGGATGCTAAAAAATCAGATACATATGGGTAAGATCATTCCTTTTTATCATCCCAGGGGTACTCCTATTATTTCCCACCTTCTTTATGCAGATGATATGGTGCTTTTTTGTAATGGGGGAAAGGCTTCCTTGAAAGCTATAACTGATGTATTGAGGAAGTATGAACAGTGGTCGGGGCAAGCGGTCAGTAAAAACAAATCTTCTATTTTTTTTCTCTTCCCAGATCTCTGCTAGTAGACGGCGGGCTCTTCTTTGGTTCAATGGTTTTACGGAAGGAATATTTCCTTTTAAATATTTGGGTGTTCCTATTATTTCTGGAAGACTGAAGATTCCTCATTTTGATGATTTGATTGCTAAAGTTCAGGCCAGATTGGAAGGTTGGCAAACTAGATTGTTATCTAGCGGGGCACGTTTGATTCTTATTAAACATGTTCTCCAAAGCATTCCTATTCACAGTCTTTCTATCTTAAGGACTCCTAAAGCTATGATTGAGAAAATTCAAAGAATCATTAGCACATTTTTGCAGTATCCATGATGTGCAAACTTCTCTCCATATGAAATTAGCTTGGAACTTTTTGTAAGGTAATTATCTTTGGTCCAATTTTTTTCATGCTAAATATGTTGGTGATAAACATATCTCTATAGTGGACCCTACGAAAGGTTCTCTTTGTTTTTTTGGAAGATGATTTTGCATAATATTCCTTTAGTGCAAGCCAATTCTAAGTCCAGTGTGTATAGTATACTATCCTAAGTCTTTTAGACGATGACCTTTTTGCCCTTTTCTAATTTTACTCTCTGCTAGGGTTCAAAGAAACAGAGCAGTGCCGTATGGTTGGCGCTGGGGGCCTTGGGCCAACGGCGAATGCTGGGCGGCAGAGGAACCTTGTGGACATGGTGGCTCAACCTCCACAACCACTACCGGAGGTCGAAATCCCTTTTCGTCCGTCCAAAGTGATTGATGGAGAACTTTGTGTGATTTTCTCTAAGAAAGAGATTGAGAGGTCTGCCGTCCTTTTCAAATACTCCATGGTTTTGAAGTTACTCAAGCAAAGGCTATCTCTAGATGTCATCCGTGCCTATATTCAGAGTCGATGGGGCCTAGAATTTCAGCATGTGATTTCGGCCATGAGAAGGGCCAGAAACGTGTTTATACGCTTCTCCAATGAACCAGATTTTGTCAAGGCTTTATCGAGGGAAGCGACGAACGTGGATGGAGCTCCTTACCATGGCTTTCATTGGCACCCGGAGTTTGATGAGGAGTCCAAACCATCCCTAGTGCCGGTTTGGGTTTTTCTTCCAGGTTTGCCTCCTAACTTTTACCATGAATCTCTCTTGCAAAATATTACCTCCCCTATTGGGCGTTTCCTACACCATGACAATGCCACAAGATGTGCCACCAAGACGGATGGAGCGAGAGTTGGTCTGGAGATGGATGCTGCCATAGAACCTGTCCAAGGGATCTGGATTGGCACGCCCAACCATAGAACCTCTCCCTGCCTTCTGCTCTAGATGCAGGGTCCAAGGCCACAATCTACAAAAGTGTAAACGCAAAGAGGGGGCCATGAACGCTGGGGATAAGAACGGGAAAGGAAGGCAGGAAAATAAACAAACCTGGCAGCTTCAGACATCAACATATGGAGAAGAAAAAAGCAAAGAAACAGAGACCTTACCGCAAATGAAAATGGTTGAAAATGGGGGTGCTGGTCCGAGTGGTTTAAAGGTGGATAATACCGTGGGTCTTCAAGTGGAAGTAGGAAAATGTCTGCTGGAAATGGAAAGGAAACAATTAAATAAACAGAGGGAAGAAGTAATTACCGAAACAGAGGCCAAAGAACTGGAGATGTGGTCCGAAATGGGGGAGTTAGCAAACAGGAAAAATGATGAAAGGGAAGATACCGAACTAGTGATTACTGAACTGTAGAAGTACTGAACTTGTTATTATCGAAACAGCCCAAGAGATAGAGACTGAAGTTCCGAACATGGGGGTTGATTTGGCTAAGATTACGATAACAGGGACAAAACTGAACACGGATGAGCCTTTGAGGGACATTGAAACGGTGCAAGATTATGCGAACAGAGAGGTAAATACTATGGAAGTATGGTCGTATGAAAGGGAATGGGAAGCCATATTGGGGAACATTGAAAACCATGTTACGGAAGATCAAGGCATTTCTTTTGAAGCACCGGAACTCTCACCTATAGGAGAACAGACTGCAAATTTTCTCCTGTGTTTAGATGGGGATGCTAGTGTGAGTAGTGATGAAATGAGCATGGAAATGGTGCCCGAAACTCGGCCAGAAGAAGTGTTTGTTCAAGAGTCGCAAGATACCAGGCAAGGGGACCAACATAATTCCAGAAATACACAAGATGGTAGGGCCAAAGAAAGTTACTCAGAACCAGAAAATGATATCGTGGAACATTTGAGTAAAAATAAACAATACCCATCGGATAGTGATGAAAAAAAGGAGAAAATTCAAGGAAAGGATAGAAAAAAAATCAGAAGTTCAACTCGAGTTCCTCGCAAGCCCGTTTGCATGGATTTATGATTTACAGTCCTTTATATTGGCATATCCGGGGCCTCAAATCATCCCAGATAAGATTGGGTAAGTTGGTTAGAAAGTTGAAATTAAATTTAATTATGCTTGCTGAACCTTTTGCAGATGAAAACAGGTTGGAAATGTTGAAGAATAGGCTGAAGTTCGAAAATAGTTTCTCTAACCAATGTGCTGGTGGGGCACTTTGGGTACTTTGGGGAGGTGGTTTACAAATCTCTGTCACTAATTTCAGCTCCCAACACATCACAATCTCCATGGTTATGAACACTCAGCATTATATCATATTAGTAGTTTATGCCAAATGCAGTTATTTGGAAAGGTGTGACCACTAGAGGTCATTACACCTGGATGCCGTGCAAGACACTCCTTGGCTATGCCTTGGGGATTTTAATATTATTCGTAGGGAGGAGGAGAGAAGAGGCGGGAGACCTCGATTGAGGGCTGCTATGGATGATTTTAATGAGTTTATTGATTGTTGTGGACTCATGGAAATGAACTCAGTAGGAAGTAGATTCTCTTGGTGCAATGGACAAAGGGGGCTTTCCAGAAGCTGGTCGAAGATTGACAGATGTTTATTGAATCCTCTGGCTGCCAATTCCTTACCTGATGCCTATTGCAAGTACTTAGCCCGCACAACATCTGACCATGTCCCAATGTCTTTTGTTCTACACTCCCCTTATACTCGGTATGGTCCCATCCCTTTCAAGTTCCAACAAATGTGGGTCTCTCATGATAACTTTAGAGACGTTGTTAAAAATGCATGGAATGATCCAAGTGTGCCTAGGGGTATTTTCAATTTGACTACCAAATTGAAGAAAATGAAAGTGATCTTAAAGGATTGGAATCGATGGGTCTTCGGGCACACTGAGACCAGCATACGAATCTTGGAGAACCAGATTGAGAATTTAGAAAACCAACTTCAAATGGCCTTCTCGGAAGCTATTGAATCAGATTTGTTAGTCGCTAAAGAAACCCTTGCTACATGCTTCAGAGAGAAGAGATCAGACTCAACCAATAGGCAAAGATTAGTTGGACAGAAAGAGGGGAGGCATCGGCGCATTTCTTTAAGACCTATGCCTCAAGATCCAAGACGGTGGTTAATGAGATGAGACTTCGGGATGGGTCACATTTGACCACCCCGGAATCTATTCATTCAGGCATAGTGGATTTCTTTAGCTCTTTCCTTCAAGCGAGACCTCATAGAGATCTCCCAGATTTATCGGACTATGTTCAGACTACTATTCTGGAGGAGGAGAATGATTGCTTCCTTAAGCTCCCTTCGATCCAAGAGGTAAAAGAGGCAATGTTTTCCATCTCGGTAGATAGTAGCCCTGGCCCTGATGGGTTTGGCTCTGGATTCTATAGAGCGTGTTGGGATTTGGTAGAAGATGATGTGGTGGCAGCAGTCAGAGACATGTATAGTGGGGTCCCGTTGCCAAGATTCTACTCAGCTTCTTATATTGCTCTCATTCAAAAAATGCAGCAACCCACAGGTTTTGATAAGTTTCGACCCATAAGCCTGTGCTCGGTCATCTATAAGGTATTTGCAAAAATTTTGGTTCGAAGGATGTCCCCCATTCTAAGCAGAATTATCTCCCCTGAACAATGGGCTTTCTTGCCAAGGAGAAGTATTTTTGAAAATATCATTTTGGCCCAAGAAATGACTCATATGATAAACCGAAACATCCGGGGGGGAAACGTACTCATCAAAGTGGACATAGCCAAAGCATATGATAGTCTTGACTGGGATTTCTTATTACACGTCATGTAATCCTTCAACTTCTCTACCTGGTTCTGCGACCTAATTAGACAATGTATTTCGAATCCATGGTTCTCAGTGGTTATGAATGGGTCGGCTAAAGGCTTCTTTCCCAGTGGTCGGGGGCTGCGCCAAGGTGACCCTCTGCCCCTTATTTGTTCATCCTGGCTGAAGAAATCCTATCACGCTTACTTAAACACAATTTGGGATGCGAAAAATTGCACCTTTCTCCCATCCTTGTGGCACTCCACTTATCTCCCATTTACTTTATGCTGATGATATTGTGGTCTTTGCAAATGGTAGTAGAGCCTCCCTTCAAGCCATTTCTGATGTATTTACTTTGTATGAGAGTTGGTCTGGTTAGATGGTTAGTAAGGAGAAGTCGTCCATTTTCTTCTCCAAATATTTTAACTCGACCAGGAAAAGAAACCTGCTTTAGCTTACCTCCTTTTCAGAGGGCCTATTTCTGGTCAAATACTTGGGTGTCCCTCTCTTTAGTGGACGGATAAAGGTATCTTACTTTGAGGAGTTACTGAATCGTATTCGTGGTCGTCTAGAGGGGTGGCAAAACAGGCTCTTATCAACTGGTGCTCGCCTTCTTTTACTGCGACATGTGGTATCAAGCATCCCAGTTCATCTACTCTTAGTATTACAAGCTCCCAAGAAAGTGGTCTCCTCCCTGTATAGGATTATGAGTAATTTTTTTTGGGGTACCTCAAATGGCAAACAGAAGTGCAAATGGGTGGCTTGGTAGAATGTTTGCATGCCGACCAAGGAAGGGGGGCTGGGTTTAAGAAAGTTTGAAGAAGTTCAATCGTCCCTATTCATGAAACTTGCTTGGAATCTGTTGTCCTGTGACTCTCTATGGGCAAATTTTTTCAGGAAGAAATATTGTAAGGGCGAGCATGTGAATTTAGTTGATAATACTAAATGATCACCTCTTTGGAAAGGTATTATGACTATGGTTCTGAACATTTTAATAATGCTTGGTGGCGGATTGCGGAAGGACAAGTTTCCTTTTGGTGGGATCCCTGGTTAAAGTTTGGCCCATTGGTGGTCTTGCGAGATTAGTGCACAACCGTCTTTAAAGGTAAGGGAGTGCAAAATTCAGAATGGTTGGGATGTGGATTTGCTGATAGATCTGGTGGGGGATACAAAAGTGGAAGAAATCTAAATAGCCTAAGGACGCACAAAGAAGGAGCAGATTTGCTGATTTGGAAACCGGCCTTGAATGGGGTTTTCTCATCTAAGTTGGCTTGGGAGTGTATTCGTGTTCATGCACCGAAATCTGAATGGGCCAACTGGATATGGCACCCCGCCCTCCCTAAGAAGTATTCAGTTACTATCTGGAAGGCATTGAATTATAGCCTTAGTGTTGATGATCGCATTTGAAACCTGGGAATCCCCCTAGCTTCTAAATGTGAATGTTGTGAACAAGGGTGTATAGAAGATCAAGACCATGTCCTTGCTACAGGGACGATTGCTTCAGACATATGGAGACGCGCTTCTATTCTTATGGGCATGCCGTATGACCAAAGGAGAACGTGGAAGGCCAACATGGAACTATGGTTCCGCAAAGCATCCCACTCAACTCAAAAAGGTACACTACTTGGCCTTGTTCCTAGTATTATAACTTGGTCTCTTTGGGTTTGGAGATGCAAAGCCCGTATGGAAGGGAAGATGCAAAATGGAGATCGGTTGTGGGGGTCTATAAAAGCTGCTTTAGCTTGGGTTGGTTTAAGATTGCGCACTAGTAAAAAATTTAATGATGGGGATGAAAAAGTCTTACAAAACCTAGGTATCCCGATGAAGGTGGGACATAGTCCGACACATTGTTTGGTGAAATGGAACAAGCCTAGTGTGGGTTGGGCAAAACTTAATGTGGATAGGAGCTCTTTGGGCAACCCGGGTCAAATGGGAGCTGGTGGTTTAATTCGAGATGATAAGGGCTGTCTGTTATGGGCCTACGCAAAAGAGATGGAGGTTGGGACCAATAATGAAGCTGAACTACGAGGTTTATATCATGGGCTATAGTATTGTAAGGATCTAGCAATTGATAAAGTAGAGATTGAAGTGGATTCTTTGTTAGTCGCAAATTGGTTGAGAGGAGGGAGATTTAGCATATGGTATCTTGAAGACTACTGGGATGAGATACAGGACATTCTAACTACCTTGGAATTTAAGGTTATGCATGTCTTCAGAGAAGGTAATGCAGGGGCAGATTTTCTAGCTCGCTAGACTTCGGAAAAAAATTATAGAACTTGGGCGAACTTCAATGACGTTCCTTACAAACTGAAAGGGATCTTAAAAGTTGACAAAATGGGACTGTATTCTCTCAGAAGGTAAGACTTGGTTCTTGTTTCTTTTTATTTTTGGCTATTTTCGCATGATGGGTTGTGTTTCTTTGTTGGTGGTACTAGTTTTAGATTAAGATGTCTTTTTTATACTTGGGTGTTTCTTGTAGCCCCCCAAGTGGCTGTTTTGTTCCACGGTTTTCCTCCGCCATACGTGAGGGTCCTTTTTTAATATATTGGGGCGGGATCACTCTTGGACGTGTGGCCCAACACCTTAAAAAAAGAAGAAGCCAATTCTAAGTGGAAAGTTCGGGAGGGTAAACTCCATTTTTGGCTTGATAAGTGGGCGGATGATGCCCCTCTTTGTAATAATATTCAAATTTCTGATCAGCCGAATCTTAAATTGAAAGATTGTAAATCTGGGTTGGGCTTGGATATGGAGCTTTTTACTCGGTTAGTTGGTCATCAAAAAGACGAGGATCTGATTTTGCAATTGGGTCGAGTTAATAATGGGAAGGATGTTTTGATTTGGCTCCCTAATGCTGATGGGCATTTCTCTACTAAAATGGCATGGAATTGTATTCGCACGAGGGACCCAGATTTCCCTTAGGCTAAAAGGGTCTGGCACACTGCCCTTCCTAAAAAAATGTCGATTATTATGTGGAAGGCCATTCATGATTGTCTTCTAGTGGATGACAGAATCCGCAGAATATGTATTCCTATTGCCTTCCGTTGCGATTGCTGCTCCAACTTTGAGTATGAAGATCTTAATCACAATCTTGCGAAAGGTGACTTTGCTGAAAAAATTTGGCGTATTTGTTCAGTGGTGCTTGGAGTTCCTTGGAGGAAAGGTTGGACTTGGAGACAGAGAGTGGAGTGTTGGTATAGGCGGGCAAAAAATTCTACTCGCTCTGGTCAATTGTTGGGTCTTCTTCTGGCAATCATTACTTGGCGTTTATGGGGTCGGCATTGTAAGGCCAGGATGGAAGGCTTGATGGAATCAGTCCAACAGGTTTGGTGTTCTATCAAATATTGGGTCTCCTGGATTGCTTTAAAGCTTAAGGATGTTAATTTGCTTACTAAGCAAGATGAAGGAGTTCTACATTGTTTCAACATGCCTATTAATGTTATGAGGAAAGAGATCGTTATTCCGGTTAAGTGGAAGTCTCCCAAGCAGGGTTGGGTTAAATTAAATGTGGATGGTTGTTCTCTTGGTGATCCAAGACCGTCGGGTATGGGCGGCATTATTCAGGATGATAAAGGGAACCTCCTTTGTGGATTTGCTGTTGAAACGGGGCATAACTCTAATAACCATGCAAAGTTGATGGGATTACTTTATGGGCTTCGACACATTGGTTTAATGGGTGTCTTATCTGTGGAGATTGAGCTTGACTCCATGTTAGTTCTTAACTGGTTGAGAAACAGGCGTTGTGGCTTGTGGTACATGGAAGATTATTGAGATGAAATTCAAGATTGTCTAGTTGGGCTGAGATTGAGCTTGACTCCATGTTAGTTCTTAACTGGTTGAGGAACAAGCGTTGTGGCTTGTGGTACATGGAAGATTATTGGGATGAAATTCAAGATCGTCTAGTTGGGCTTCAAGTCTCTCTTGTTCACTGCTATAGAGAATGTAATTCAGTTGTGGATGGTTTTACCCAACTAGGTGCCAATGGTCAAACTGGATCCTGGTTTTCTTTATCTGAGCTGCCTGCTCACATTAGAGGTAATATTCGGATGGACATAGGAGGTTTCCCTTATTTACGGAAACTACGAAGAGGTTGCTAGATGTTATGGGCGCTATCTTTATTTCCAGGTATGTCTCTCTTTGCACTATGTTTATTTTCCTTTCTTTATCTTTTTCATGGAGGTTGTCTTTTGCAGGTTTTGTTTTGCGGTTTTTTTCTTTGCTTTCCTAGGGCCATGTATTGTGTTTGAGTTTTTTGGGTTTTTAAGGCCTGCGTTTTGGTTTTTTGTATCCCGCAGGCCTCGAAATGTAACCACTGTTTTCCTCCGCTATAAGCCTCCGCTATAAGTAAGGGTTTCTTAATAAATTTGGGACAGGGCTGCTATGTGGGTAGCTTCCAGCTCTTCTTTAAAAAAAAAAGGCCATGTATCATATAAAATCATATCAATTTGTAGGTTTATGCAAGTCTTTTTATAGAACGAAAATCCTATAGATGAAAACCTGTGAACAAAGAAAGTCATAGTTTTTCCTTTGATCTAAAAGGTTAGTTGTGATTTGAGGAAAGAGTGCTAATTTCTCATGCTTGTTGCCTTACATTTGTCGTTTAAATTAGCATAGTGATGAAGGCTGGTTGACATTAATGGAGAAAGCCACGCGTGCAGAAATACCAGCCACCTATGGGTATGTCAATTGCCAAAGTTAACATAAGTTATCTTTATTTCAAATGATAATATGTAGTTATTATCTCCCTTTTTCCTTCTTCTCAGTTCTCATTAGATTCAATGAATAATTAACTGAGTTAAATGCACGTTCATGTGCATGAACCAAGATGCTCCCTAGGTAACTTGCAGTGGCGGAGCCAGGATTTTATTTTAGGGGGGGCCAAATATAATTATAACAATATACATAAAATATTTTTTATTCTACTTTTATATAATTTTTTTTATGATATATAATAATTTAATAGGAAAATTTATAATATAAATAAAATACGTTTAATATAACTTATGTATTAAAAAAATATTTGATATGTCAATAACAATATATCATTGAAATAATATAAATACATTCATACAAATATATTAAACACACAAAATCATCAAGTATTGAATCTAAATCAAAATTCTTAACTATTTCATTTTCAACATAGACAATGGAATAAACTTATCAAAAAAAAAATATAGACAATGGAATAATGTTAGAAATACTACTAGTTATAATTAGAATATTTTAATTTATAATAAAAATTATGTATTTTATTTTATATCAGATGTGTTTTATTTATTTCATTTTTATATTAGATTAAATTTTATGGATGGGCCAAAATAATTTTTAGAGGGGGGCCAATACATGATAAATTAATATTATTTATTAAATAAAAAAAATTAACACACATATATATTTTTTTTTGTCAAATTGTAGGGGGGCCCTGCCCCAACGTGGCTCCGCCACTGTTTCTACAAGTGCATGTTCTCCACTCCACTATCTATGTGCTCAAAGTTATTTGTATAATTATTTTTATTGTGAAGTAGTATCATATAAAATTATATCAATTTGTATGTTTATGCAATTCTCTTTATAGAACAAAAATCCTATAGATGAAAACATGTGAACAATGAAAGTCATAGTTCTTCCTTTGATCTAAAAGGTTAGTTGTGATTTGAGGAAAGAGTGTTAATTTCTCATGCTTGTTGCCTTACATTTGTCGTTTATATTAGCATAGTGATGAAGGCTGGTTGACATTAATGGAGAAACCCACGCGTGAAGAAATACCAGCCACCTATGGGTATGTCAATTGCCAAAGTTAACATAAGTTATCTTTATTTCAAATGATAATCTGTAGTCACCATCTCCATTTTTCCTTCTTCTTAGTTCTCATTAGATTCTTTGAATAATTAATTGAGTTAAATGCACGTTCATGTATATTTGTGCATGAACCAAGATGCTCCCTGGGTAACTTGGTTTCTACACGTGCATGTTCTTCATTCCAGCGTCTCTATGCTCAAAGTTGTACTGTTCATGCAGGTCGAATTCTTTCCCGTCCGGCCTGAAACTTAGATAACCAAGTTCACCTGGGCTGTTATCGAGTTTTAACAGGATTTATCTACCTCAATATACCTAGAGACGGGTACGATACAGTATTTGGGTTATGGGTTTAATTAAATTCGTATCCAGTTTTATTTTCTTTTCTTTTTTTATAAAAACTTTACAGTCTCTTTTTGCCATACAGAATTTACAATCCTCTTTTTTTTTCTTTTTTTTTTATACATTTGTTTCATTCTACAGTACATGCGTTTCTTTTTTTTATACATTTGTGGCACTGGTAGCTTATTCTCCCAATTTTTAGGAAACTTTTTTTCTTATATTTGACATAAAAATAAAAATATGTTTAGTAATTTATTTTTTGAAAAAATTTAATAAGTTAGCTTATTCGCCAAATTCATGGTACTGGGCAGGTTGCTGTCCTATTATCCAATGGGCCGAGTAGTTTGGGCGGGATTATCAGATGGACCTGCTACGTAGACCTAGAATTAGGAATTAAACTAAGAAAGTTGACACTGAGGGATTTTAAAGGGAGTGGGAACGGTTTAAACATGATTATCTTTTTTAGAAACCATACCTTATGCCACCTAGTTCAAACAACTTCGGCAATCTTGATATTAGGTTAAAGGAAAATGATAAAATAACTACTTATTTACAATTTTTTTACAACCTTCCAAAAAAATAATATTTTTTAAAAAATTGATTTTGATTTGATGTGTTTGAAATTTTAAAAAAATATTATTTTATTAATAAAGTGTAAAAAAAAATTGTAGTTGAATTGTAAGGCTATCACTTCCCTAGGTTAAATCCCCAAAGTGTCAAAATAAAAATCTCTGAGTTTAACTTTATATTTGCCTCCCATTATATGTGTTAGGTTCACATATCAATGAGAGTCTAGACTACATGTGAAGGGAGTTTTAGAATAGAGAAATGATATTATGAAGCATCGACGTGCACTATTTTTGAAAAAAATGAGCAAATTTGAGATTTACATGAAATAATTACTTTTTTAATAGTGAATCTCATTCTTTTTAAAAAAAAAAATAGTATAATCGATAATTGTATGAAAAATTCTAATTGCAAGTACAATTATGCACTAATATGTACACTAATCAAATATGATTGGTCAAAAAGTAGATTTTATTGAAAATAATGTTAATTTAAATTTTGAATATGAAGAAATCAGTATTGTTACGCAGATTAATACATAATTTTACTTGTACGTAATAAAACTTTAATTATATATAACATTACTCTTTAAAATATAATTAGATAATTATATTCAACTATTACCATCAATTTGAGACAATGAATGATAAAAACAAGGCATCTCAGATTGTAATATCCTGTCATTATTTGATTTTTGACGATTTGATGAGTTACTTTCTTGATGTGCCGCGAATATAGCTTTTACGCAGGTCGGCCTTCTGCAGTGCCTTGTACGCCAGGGCCTTGAGAAGAAAAGAACAAATGATATTCCAACTCTGCAAGTCTATTGAATTGACAACTCTCTCATTAATTCCACTTGGTGCGATGCTATCAAAATTGGATGAAGAAAAGAATATATAGTCTCTGCAATATTGGCCAATCAAACCCCATTTGGTTGAGCACAAGTTGGGACGTCATGTCTCGTACAAATATCTTAAGCACTTTGTTCATTAGTGAGTGAAAGTTAAACTTGGATTGATTCATTTAATCATACTCAGTGATTAAGGTTTTTTCATATTTAATTTGTTAGTCTCGAATGGGAGAAACAAATAAATAAAAACGAGTCTTGCAATACTTATTATTTATTTAATGCTACATAAAATATTTATACCAAAATCAATAAATACCGAATGAACAACTTCTTATGTGTTTATATCCTCCTTGGGAGATCATCAAATTCGAACTGAGAGTGTTAATATTTTGGAATAGAGAGTGTTAATCAATAATTAAATACTGAACTTGACGGTTCATGATCAGATTGGTTGTAAACCTTTTAGAATAACGATCAAGTGTTACAGCCACAAATATATTAAATAAAAGTAAACATATAAATTAACATGATTCATATGATATATTAGATCTACTTTATAACAAAAATAATTTTACAATATAACGTACTAATTACTACATTTAGAATCAGGTCAATTTATGAATTTATTTTTATAGAATTTATTTATGACTAAAGTATTTCTCTTTAGAATAACTTCAAAGTTCAATTAGGGACCACCAAAATCACAACACAATGAATAAAGAAAAGCTATGGAAACTGAAGGGTGTATAAAGTGCAGATTCTATTTCTACCCCATTTTAACATGTTGTCCTACCTTTAGAATAACTTAAAGTTCATTCTACAACCAACCGAAAAAAAAATATATATATATGAACACTTGAGCATTGAATCTGGTAATTAAGAAGCCAAGCCAACTTTGGCCGGCCAAGAACTCAAAGTCTCATGTTATGTTTGGGACTAACTACTTTTTTAATTTTTATAAAAAGTTAAATTCCTCCCAATCTATTTTATACATTCGAATACATATTTTAACGTATTTTATATATTTAAATACATTTTAATAGGAGCCACAAAATATTACTATTCACATATTGATTTAGGTCATCGAAGATCACTTCAGCATTCAAACAATCTCAATCTATGATGCTCATGTCTCTTTTGGCTTAGAAGCACCCAAATGATTCAAATGTAATATTTTCTCAAGGAGTTATTCTATTCTCAAGTCAGTATGTAAAGTACACTATACCCATCACTTAAATGAAAATATTTAACTTGTAAAATTCAAAATTTATAAATTTTTTCCAATTCAAATAATATTATATAAGTACTTTACTAGATGTTATTTACACCGACTTATAAATAAAAGAGTATTAGAATTATGTTAGATACAGTTTTAAAGTATATAAGTTCTGCATACTCTCTTTAAAAAAAGTGAGGTTCACCATTAAAAAAATTATTGTTTCAAGTAGATCCTTGATTTATTCATTTTTTAAAAGGAGTGTATGGAATTTGTATATTTAAAGATTACAAATATCATTTCTCTAAATAAAATTTTTTCTTCTTATGTCTGGATATGGTTCAAATAATAAATATTCCGTTTTAGGTGGTCTACGAGCTATTGCTCAATTGATTAGTTATAAAATAACATGAACTCTATAGTGCTGTTTGGATAATGAGTTGAAATGAAAATTGAAAATTGAATAAATATTGTTAAAATATTTATTATTATTATTATTTTGAAATATGAAAAAGTTAAATTATTTATTATATTTTGTATAGAAATTTAAAAAAATTATAATAATAAAATAAAATGAGATGAGATGAGATAATATGTGTATTATCAATATCTCTACCTGCGATTCATTGAAACATAAAATTTTTCATATTCTTTCTTTCTACTAGTCTTTATAGAAAAAGAGGGGAATAAGTTACATACATATATTCATTTTTTTATTCATTATTTGGATTAATAAATTAAATTAAATAATTATACAAGTAAAAAAACACAGCCTTAGCTATAGGAAAATGCTAAATGCATCGCTTCTAGCTCCAGCTGGGAGCGATACAAAAAAATTATTTTATTTTATTTTATTTTTTATTCCATGATTAAAGAAGTGTTTTTTTAATAATTTTATGAATTTTTTCTTTTAAAAAATATTTGAAAGTGTTAAAAAGCTCCATGTAAGAAAAGGAAAAATATAAAAAACATAATTTTATATTAACGGTAGCTCCGAACAATAGTTGGGAGTAGTGCTTGTAGTGCCACTCTTAGAGTACTCCCAATGGATGCTCTATAATGTATTTTTCTTTAAAATGTAAAAAATTGTTTTCAAAATTACCTTCTATTGAATGTTCTATTTTGAAGAGACATTACATTTGAAGGAACCTATTCACGATTGTAAATGTATTTTTTTTTTTTTTTTATACATTTGTTTCATTCTACAGTACATGCGTTTCTTATTTTTATACATTTGTCGCACTGGTAGCTTATTCTCCCAATTTTTAGGAAATTTTTTTCTTATATTTGACATAAAAATAAAAATATGTTTAGTAATTTATTTTTTTGAAAAAATTTAATAAATTAGCTTATTCGCCAAATTCATGGTACTGGGCAGGTTGCTGTCCTATTATCCAATGGGCCGAGTAGTTTGGGCGGGTCATGGGTGGGCTAGGTCAGATGGACCTGCTACGTAGACCTAGAATTAGGAATCAAACTAAGAAAGTTGACACTGAGGGTTTTTAAAGGGAGTGGGAGCAGTTTAAACATGATTATCTCTTTTAGAAACCATACCTTATGCCCCCTAGTTCAAACAACTTCGGCAATCCTGATATTAGGTTAAAGGAAAATGATAAAATAACTACTTATTTATAATTTTTCTACAACCTTCCAAAAAAATAATATTTTTTTAAAAATTGATTTTGATTTTGATTTGATGTGTTTGAAATTTAAAAAAAATATTATTTTATTGATAAAGTGTAAATAAATTGTAGTTGAATTGTAAAGCTATCACCTCCCTAGGTTACATCCCCAAAGTGTCAAAATAAAAATCTTGAGTTTAACTTTATATTTTGCCTCCCATTATATTTGTTAGGTTCACATATCAATAAGAGTCTAGACTGCATGTGAAGGGAGTTTTAGAATAGAGAAATGATATTATCAAGCATCAACGCACACTACTTTTAAAAAAAATAACATGAAAAAATTAATTTTTTTAATAATAAATCTTATTCCTTTTTAAAAAAAAAGTAACATAACCAATAATTATATATTACATTACTCTTTAAAATATAATTAGATAATTATATTCAAAACTATTACCATCAATTTGAGACAATGAATGATGTAGATGATAGCAACAAGGCATCTCAGATTGTAATATCCTGTCTTTATTTGATTTTTGACGATTTGATGAGTTACTTTCTTGATGTGCCGCGAATATAGCTTTTACGCAGGTCGGCCTTCTGCAGTGCGTTGTACGCCATGGCCTTGAGAAGAAAAGAACAAATGATTTTCCAACTCTGCAAGTCTATTGAATTGACAACTCTCTCATTAATTCCACTTGGTGCGATGCTATCAAAATTGGATGAAGAAAAGAATATATAGTCTCTGCAATATTGGCCAATCAAACCCTGGCCATTTGGTTGAGCACAAGTTGGGACGTCATGTCTCGTACAAATATCTTAAGCACTTTGTTCATTAGTGAGTGAAAGTTAAACTTGGATTGATTCATTTAATCATACTCAGTGATTAAGGTTTTTTCATATTTAATTTGTTAGTCTCGAATGGGAGAAACAAATAAATAAAAACGAGTCTTGCAATACTTATTATTTATTTAATGCTACATAAAATATTTATACCAAAATCAATAAATACCGAATGAACAACTTCTTATGTGTTTATCTCCTCCTTGGGAGATCATCAATATCGAACAGAGAGTGTTAATATTTTGGAATAGAGAGTGTTAATCAATAATTAAATACTGAACTTGACTGTTCATGATCAGGTTAGTTGTAAACCTTTTAGAATAGCGATCAAGTGTTACAGTCACAAATATATTAAATAAAAGTAAACATATAAATTAATATGATTCATATGATCTGTTAGATTTATTTTATAATAAAAATAATTTTATAATAAAACGTATTAGTTACTATATTTAGAATCAGATCAATTTATGAATTTATTTTTATAGAATTTATTTATGACTAAAGTATTTCTCTTTAGAATAACTTCAAAGTTCAATTAGGGACCGCCAAAATCACAACACAAGGAATAAAGAAAAGCTATGGAAACTGAAGGGTGTATAAAGTTCAGATTCTATTTCTACCCGATTTTAACATGTTGTCCTGCCTTTAGAATAACTTAAAGTTCAATTCTACAACCAACATAAAAAATTTAAAAAAAATAAAAAAAATAAAAAATAAAAAATAAAAAAGAAGAAGAAGAAGAAGAAGAAGAAGAAGAAGAAGAAGATATGAACACTAGAGCATTGAATCTGGTAATTAAGAAGCCAAGCCAAACTTTGGCTGGCCAAGGATTCAAAGTCTCACGTTATGTTTGGGACTAACTACTTTTTTTAATTTTTATAAAAAGTTAAATTTATCTCAATCTATTTTATATATTTAAATACATATTTTAACATATTTTATACATTTAAATACATTTTAATAGGAGCTACAAAATACTACAAAATACTGCTATTTATATATTAATTTAGGTCATCTAAGATCACTTCAGCATTCAAACAATCTCAATCTACGATGCTCATGTCTCTTTTGGCTTAGAAGCACCCCAATGATTCAAATGTAACATTTTCTTAAGGAGTTATTTTATTCTCAAGTCAGTGTATAAAGTACACTATACATATCACTTAAATCAAAATATTTGATTTGTAAAATTCAAAATTTAAAACCTTTTCCAATTCAAGTAATATCATATAAGTACTTTACTAGATGTTATTTTACACCGACTTATAAATAAAAGAGTATTAGAATTATGTTAGATACAGTTTTAAAGTATATAAGTTAAATAAATATTGTTAGAATATTATTTATTATTATTATTTTGAAATATGAAAAAGTTAAATTATTTATTATATTTTATATAAAAATTTAAAAAAATTATAATAATAAAATAAAATGAGATGAGATAAGATAATATATATGTATTATCAATATCTCTACCTGCGATTCATTGAAACATAAAATTTTCCATATTCTTTCTTTCTAGCGGTCTTTATAGAAAAAGAGGGGAATAAGTTACATACATATATTCATTTTTTTATTCATTATTCGGATTAATAAATTAAATTAAATAATTATACGAGTAAAAAAACACAGCTTTAGCTATAGGAAAATGCTAAATTCACCTCTTCTAGCTCCAGCTGGGAGCCATATAAAAAAATTATTTTATTCTATTTTATTTTTTATTCCATGATTTAAGAAGTATTTTTTTAATAATATTATGAATTTTTTCTTTTAAAAAAATATTTGAAAGTGTTAAAAAGCTCCTTGTAAGAAAAAGTAAAAAATAAAAAATATAATTTTATATTAACGGTAGCTACCAACAGTAGCTTGGAGTAGTGCCACTCTTAGAGTACTCTTAATGGATACTCTATAATTTATTTTTTTTTAAAACATAAAAAAATATTTTCAAAATTACCTTCTATTGAAACTTCTATTTTAAAGAGAGTCTACAATTTGTTACAAAAAAGCCACTACATTTAAAGGAATCTGTTCATGATTGTAAATGCTTTTTTATTCATTTCTCACATGTCTAGATGAACCCGGAGGCTTCGTAGTCACGTTGCCATTGTCTAGACAAATGTTGGAACGGTGATATCTTTAATAATTTGGATATCAATTATTTGGTTAGTGGTATTATATATTTTAACATATATTTTTATTATATAATTTTTGAATTAATTTATATTTTAGTTTAACTTATAAATTTAGATTAATTTAAAATAGTACATAATTATATGACATTGTATATATAGAGATATTATAAATATTAAAAGATATAAAGATATTATTGTTAGATAGAGAAAATATTTGAAATGAATAAAAAAGATTAAAAAATATAATATTTAAATGATATGAAAAAAAATAGACAAACTGATATATGATATATTGCAAAAATTAGCATGTAAAATAAAAAAAATAAAATTTGATAATGTATTTTAAAGAATATGAAAAAAAAATCCATTAGAAGTACTTTTAGTTATATAATATATAGATAAATCTATTATGTCTTTTTATTGTTACCGCTTATTGTTACCGCTCTAGTTGACTGCTAGTAAAAACATAAAAAATTTTAGTTAATGATTAATGAAATAATTTTAAATATAAAAATATATTTTTTATTTTTTTAAAATATTTAAATATATTAAAAAATTTCAAAACTAACTACCGGTAAGGTTGAGCTGCGGCTGAGCAGCACCGCTCATAATATATTATTCGCAATAAAATTATCGATTCTCGTCTTCAGAAGAGGTGTAAAGTGTAAACTCTAACGTAGCCAATGGCCCAATCCCCCAGGCCCTACCGTCCCTCCAGGGTAAAAGAATATAAAGAGAGGTAAGCTTTGAAGTAAAAAGGACCCTCTAAATTATTTCATTATGTGATACTTTTAAAAAAAATACAAAGTTACATAATAAAATACTTGAAAAATAAATACACATCTATACGAGGACTCCTAATGAATTATGTAAAATTCATATTTATTTAGAATTTAAAGAAATGAGCTCAAAAGCTCCTTCCAATGGCTTATCTTTTTCATCTACAATTTGCAGTTTATTACAATATTACCTTTAGATATAGTGATAACTGTTCACGATTGTATATCTCCCTGTATGTGAGAATACTTTTTATTGCTACCCACTATTATTTATGGAACATATATATTTTCTCTATTTCAATTATAATAAATATTCCATGACTTCATGCACACGATCTACCTTAGTTCCGCCTTCTGCAATTCTTTCTAATCTCACCTTTGGATCCAGTGAGGGGTTCGATGTCTCCCATTTTGATCATTGCAGTGACAAAGTCATCGTTGAAGGTCTTAGGATTGTTGACGTAGGTTTTAACCAGTGAATCGGTCGACCCGCCATTGTACAGTTGTTGATCAGAGTGCAGAAGACCCTTTTGGCTGAGGAGGTTTATGAAGTACTTGTTGTCAAAATGATTAGGCGTTTGGATGTCCAAAGGGGCAAGGTTCTTGCGGCCGCCGGTTTTCCTTGGGCATGTGCTCCGTCTGAGCTTGGCAAATGAACTATTGATGTTTGTTTCGTTATATATGCGGTCTCTGAAAGTTATACATCTTGCTTGCCCGATCGTGTGAGCTCCTGGGATCAGGTTGACAACCAAGTTATACTGCAATATTTATTTGGCACTTCAGTTGTCCAAAACATTTAGAAAGAGACGTGAAAGGCCCCCAAGATCTTGGTTGAGGGGATTTTTTCCATATATAGTTGTTGAAAACCAGAAGTTTAGAAGCCAGCTTTGAAAGAGAGAGAGAGAGAGAGAGAGAGAGAGAGAGAGAGAGGCATACCAGACAAGGCAACCATATCCTGGGCAGAGAGACCTTTGTTTCGGAAATTGCTGATAAGGGCAGATAAGTTAAACAGGCCGAAAGGGAGGTCATTGCCGGCGTCAGTAAAGCTGGCTGTCTTCGAGTCTCTTCTTCCCACTTTAACAGCCCAATTAGGCCCGCCAAGCTGTAGAAAAATTTCACTACGTTACCAATGATCAAATTAATCAGAAAGATATCTGTAGATATTTTTGTCTCGATGTAAAGGATTATTAATATTCCTCCTTTTTAAAAATAAAAATAAAAAATTGTTTCTTAGGGTATTATACAACCAGCCAGAATTTAACATCTTACCCTAATGAAAAATTTTAATTGTAATTGATTTTGTGTACCAATACGTGCATTCATTTAATGTGATTGGTTAGAAAGTATATTTTATTAAAAATAGTATCAATTTAAATTTTAAATATGAAGACATCAGTATTGATACGTAGATAATATACAAATTCGCTTGCATGTAATAAAACTTTATCAGAAAATATGGTTTTGTAAGCATGTCTCTATTATTGTACCTCTTATTTCAATTATTTAACATCTTTTTGTCTGTTATACAACCGGTCAGAATTTAACATATTCCCGTAACAGAAAATTTTAATTATAAGCGATTTTGTGTACAATATTGATTCGCGTAGATTCGTTTGTATTAATAAAACTCTATCGAAAAATGTGATTTTGTAAGCATGTCTCTATTATTGTACCTCTTATTTCAATTATTTAACATCTTTTTGTCTAGCTACAATTTAAAACCATTTATCTGTCCCACACAAACGTGACAATCAAAGCAAATAATAAATAAAAATGTTTGAATCTGTAGTTCCAACAAGTGAAAAATTAGTCATCTCTTGTACTTCGTAGACATGATGATAAAGGAGGAGAATTAACTCACAATTACAACAGAGTCACGAGCAGCAATGGCTAAGATATCAGCACAAGACACCACTCCTGGGCATACTTTCTCTACAGCGGTTTTTATGTCATCGACAATCTTGAAACCCCTGATGGATCTGTTGTTTTGAAGTGCTGTCTTCTCGCCTTGGAAGGTGGCCGTGTCATCCAGGAGTACCGAGCCGTCACAACCCTGCAAGTGTCTCACGAATTAGCATATATGCATGAGACAACCCGGTAAAATACCATGAAACTTCCTAGATTGTTTTCTCTCTGCACCAAATTTCTTTTTTAGCAAGCTTCCTAGATTTTCTTTGCTGTAAAACGAAAAATACGGTCGTGTAATGTTTATGTCGTTTCATGAATTTTTGTAACATGACTGGATTAATTCATCTAACAAACTGGAATGGATGGACCCAAACCCACCAAATAAAGCTGACAATGTTGCCAATTACGTAGGTGTCAGAAAAGAATCTCTCCCCCATCACCTCGCTTAAATTTTGCATGCCATATGGATGTGCTAAAGCTCTGTTTATGTACCATGATCAGTCACATACAAGAAAGTGACATTCAATTGTGCATCGCACACTTTTTCTTCTTCTTCTTCTTCTTTCTTCCCGGCTGAATACAGCACACATAGATCACAGACTACATTTTACATAATTATAAATGCTGTACCATTAAGTTTAGTCTTCTACTTGCCAACTTAATCAGTCACGCTAAACCTGATTAATTGAGAAGAGCACAACCCCAATAACTGAGATATATATATATATATATACACACACACACACACACACACATATATATTTAATAAAAGTTAGCAAGCGTATCTAATTAGCAACTTGGATCTAGCTAAATTATGTTTTTACTCTAATTCACTGCAAACTAGAACCGGATCGATATATATAGACAGAAGAAGGAATTTACATTGACAAAACAGTCATGGAAGTGGAGGCGAAGGAGAGAAGCACCCAGGCGAGGTGCCTTTGAAATGGCATTTATGAGAACAGGCCGCACCGCGCTGAATACCTTGGGACAACGTTTAGAGTAGAAACTTGTAGAGAGTTGAGCAGAGGAGCTCCCTGTGAAAACCACAAGTACTAGGGCTAATGCGACAATAACATTGACTGGGTAGGAAGAAGAAGAAATGCAGGAAGCCATTTTGCTCTGTTGATCAGCTAGACAAGATTGGGAATATTTGAAGGTAGTCGGTAGTCGGCTGCATGTGTCGAGACCACATTTGGGGGAGTTACCCTTATATAGACAGATCATACGAGAGAAATAATTGGGAAACTCAGTCATATTGCACGGCCTCATGGAATTGGCGTATAACTCTATAAATTAATTAATTAAAAAGAAAAGATATATTGTAAAAGCAAAAGCCAACAGGATTTGACGTTTCATAAATTATAAATGTCTCGTAATGATAAAAAGTAGTGAACGCCAGAATAGAAACACGTTCACATGAATTGAACTGGTGGGGTAGGACGATGCTAGAGTCGCTTCCGCTAGGGTAGACTTAAAACAATATATTTTTTTTTATTTTTTTTTAAAATTAGTTTTTAATACTTTTAAATATTTAAAAAAATATATAAAAAATTTGTAATAATATTAAACAAAATTTTCTTAATCAATTAGGAAAAAAAAAAAAAAAAAGTTAACAGTGGACCCGGCGAGAGCCCAGCGGTCGCCAAAGCAGTTTCTCTGGTGGGGTATAGATCATAGATGCATGCGTCAAATTTGTCAGAATTGTGGGGTATCCGAAATTATTCATCAATTAAAGTTTTGGATTTGTTGAAGACCGCGCCATATTAAAAAGACTAAATATATAGATAAATAGACACCCCGATCGAGGCCATAACACTTTGTTCTCAGACAATTGAAAACTAAGCTACAAAGTTGACGATTCAACATAGGCGTTCCAACTGATGATTTGATTCTCATATATATATGGATGGGACATAATAATCTTAATTACCTGTCCCACCGGCGTGATTAGAGTGCATGCATGAAATAAGTAAATACGTACTCCTGCACTTTTAAAACGTATATTCCAAGGTATTGGAGCTTAATTTCTCAGACCCGGCCTTGTCACAGTTCACAGTACTCCAGATCTAGAACAGCTATATAGCGCAAAACGGTATCTGAGAATGAAGTTAATTACATTGCTCAGAAAATTGAAATTACACTCAGCCGGAAAAAGATGGCGTGAGAGAATCGCCGACTCATAAAACAGACAATAGAAAAGCGCATAATTTGTTTACTTTGTCCCCTTCCCCACGCCATCAGACCAATCCCATCTCTCTTTAATGTCGCAGCAGAAAGCGACCTTTCAGCTCTTTAATTTTTGGCCTTTTTCTCTTGAAAGAACGTATGAACGAATTTTCGAACAAATTTAGGAGAGATCTGGGAACTAATCTGAATATTATCTGATCAAACTAGTCGTCATATTTACTTAAGTCTTAACTACCTCCTCGATCAGAAATGTAACAATTTCCCCACACCGCAGGCATGCATGATCGGTCAGAACAAGGCAAAAAGAATTAGAAAAAATGTTTGTTTTTTGTTTTGACAAGTACAAATATGCATGTAGTACTTATCATCGCCAAAAATCGTAATGATCTAACACGAAAAAGTTACTTAAACCTACGACGAATTATACTTTCCCATGCACTTACGTACGTATTACTCTACTACGTACAAAGACAATGGGTCTTATAAATTGCATGTCTCTGGTTGATTTGTGGTCAATGTTCTCCATAAAGTAGTACTGAAGAAGGTGAAAGAGTTAAGTACTACTCTACGCATGCAGTCCCCGTATATCTTATTATTTGGGAGACTGAAAGCTTAAAATTATATAATATCCCTTCAATAATTCAACGAACAAGTACGTAACACGACAGTTCCTGCAGATTTAAGAAGCTGAGAGGTTGGATGATCATAGATTCATCTGTGAGTGGGAGTATCTAAAAAGGTTATAGCTAGGGCCTGCATATATATATATATATATATATATATATTGATGCAATAATTTACAGGGTAGATGAAGCAAATTATTAGTTTTTTGTTGCAATTATTGTCTAATATTAATCCTTATTATTTCATTATTCGTTCGAGTAAAAACTATAAGAGTAATTATAAGAAACTTTTTTTTTGTTTAAAAAAAGGTGGTTTTCTTTTTAAAGTTTTTGAAACAGCATATGATTTAGATTAAATTGAGCTACTCATTTTATCTCATTTCATTTAATCTAATTTAATTATCTCAAGATTTAAATATTGCAAATATAAATACTTTTTAATTTTTAATTTTTTCATCTCATCATTACCTGATCATTATAATTTTTCTAAACTTCTAAATAAAACATAAAAAATAATTTAAAATTTTTAAATTTCAAAATAAAAATTATATTCTAATCTTATTTTAAATTTATAATATTTTTATTCAATTTATTTTTCTCTCATTTTTCAAACGCTATTAAACGTCTCAATTTAAATTATTTTATTACTATTGAGGCCATAACATGAGTCGAAAATAACTAGCTAGCTAGCTTTCTTCGAATAATCATAACATGTTGATGAAATCTTACCAAGTGCTTGAGATCATTAATTAATTATATATAATGATGTTGCCAAAGAGCTTTTCAAACGGTTCGAATAAATGAGATTGGAGTTGCTTCTTTTTTACGCCAAAAAAACATATATGTACTTTTTAAAATAAATAAATCACTAACATATAGGCTGTTAAATACCGATCGACCCGATTATTTTATGAAGAATTCTATCTACAATTCTTTTAATCTTCTTTGATCTGTCACCATTCTTTTACGTGGCATCTAATGATTATTGAATAGTAAATAATTTTTCAATCATTTAATACACAGATGAAAAGATGATGTATATATATATATGCACGACATTTCTCTTATTTTATTTTATTGGGTCATTTAGTCATTGATGAGCTAGCTAACTAAAGTTTACCACGAGGGCGGTGACAAAGAAAAAAACTTAATTATTGTCCATTAATCATCATGATTTTCTTTTAACTAGCTAGTTTCAAGGCCATGCCGAGGTGTACATGATTATCCATTTGGCCGGTGAGTACGTACGTAGCTAGAATCGCTATTTTGTGGTTCCCATCAGTTTACTTTTCCTTTTCCTCGTACGGTACTACTTTTATCTAGCTAGCTAGGATGGGCTGCGCATATATATATATATATATATATATATATATATATAGTCCCCACCCCAGCTGGCAAAGATAGATCGACAATATTGCAATCAGCCAAGGATGCTTCCTCCTATATCAAGGATAAGCTTTATCCACCCCAAAGTACTATATATTCCTATCTATAGAAATATAGCTACTAATCATTCTAATTAAGAAGAGTTTTTCATCAAGAATAGTCAAAAGTTGATAGATTCATTCGGCTCTTAAAGTCAGTAGTGTTCAACATGAGAAAGTATTGATCTCTTTCCATAGAAAACGGAAGCCAGCCATGCATTAATCGAGGCTTGCAAATGCATTATTTAGTTGCAGAAAACGAGTACATTATTATTTGAAAGAGGGCGGTCCCACGGTTTAGGATTCCGATCTCAGTTTCGAAAGCAAAGTACGTATGTAGTCATACATATATAGGTATTTATACCATGCACGATCGAGTTGAAAGTAAGCCTATATATCCCCACCAAAATAAATCACATATCGGGATATGCGATGGATTTTCTAAATGTCTTTCTTTCGTAATTAATTATTAAAATTTTATAAAAATAAATTCATAAATTAGTATGATTTTATATGATATATTATATTAAAAATTTTATATCAAAGTGTATAGCAGAATTATTTATATGAAGTGGCAATTCTCAAATTTGATACAATTGTTCCTCATATATCTCAGCATTATTGTTCATTCGTAATTATCATATCGATTGTGAAGTGTGCCATGTGGTAAGACTAAAGTAATACTCAAGTATACCAAAACTTGAATATTGAGACTAGAGAGGACTAAAAAATTTGCGAGGGAGATCATTAGAACAAATGATCAAATAGAAAGAAATTCTTCTATTTTATAATAAAAATAACTTTATAATTTAAAGTACTACATTAAGTAACTTTAATTTGTAAGTTTATTTTTATGAGATCGATCTCTTTATAACTAAATCATTTATCTTTAAATAATATTTATTTAAAAGATGTCACATTGTTAATACCACTGAACATGACAATAATAAGACTATTGAACAAGAACATATATTACTCAAAATGAATATAACAAAATTGCATGCATTCCAGTACCGTAGTTCTATATAAAATGACTCATTTTGTTTAGAGCGCTCTTATTTTATATTATACAAAAAATGTAAATTATTTAAAAAATTGTTCTAAAAATGAGTTCTATACGATTATGCAAAAGGAATTGTAAAATACATGAATTAGGTACAGTAACCCGCTATATGTTGTGGATACTGTTCATCCTGTAAAATTTTATTATTATTTTTATTTCATTTACTCCTTCATTTTCTTTTACTTTGATTTTTACCATGTAATCAAATTTCTTTTTATTATTCATTATTTGAAACCACATATATTTCATTTTCTTCTAAAAAATAACTTGTAATTATTTTTAAACCAAATTTTTCATATTTTGATTTTATTTTTAATTTTTATTTGGCTTATATATTTTTGTTTTATGTGTATAGGATTGAATTATTTTATATTATATATAAAAAAAATTGCAAATATAAAAAAAATATGGATATTATACATATAAATTTATTGGTAGAAAGGAAATATTTAAAATTAATAAAAAATTATTTAAATAATATGAAGAAAAAATATATAAATTAATGTACATATTATTATAAAAGTTATTATGTAAAATAAAAAAAAAATTGATTATGTATTTTAAGGAATAAAATAAAGAAACAAATGAGAATGCTTGCCAAAGTTATTAATTATATACGTCCAAGACTCACGTGCAGAAAAGCAAAAATGTCCCTAACTTTTTCTCTCTTTGTGCGAATCATCAATGAAAAATATTAGTTAAATTGATAAAAATGATTGATTAAATTTTTTTATTTTTATTTTTAAAATTTTACTTAATGATTAAAAAAGTAAATATTAATATATTAGTATTTTTATAAAAAAAATTATAAAATATTTAAAACTATAAAAAAATATTAAAATAAAAGAAGAAAAAAATATAAAAAATATATATATTTGCATTTATCGGTTAACTTCTTCGATTATATGTCGTCCATTCATCAATATTGGCCGACGGAATAGGACGTACATCGACCCTTTAACCAATCATCTAGCAACAAGACAAGTGTCATTAATTTGGTTGAGAACGAAGTTGGTTTGGGGACACACAGAGGGTGGCCATTGCCTTACTCATGGTCCCGCCCATCCAAGGACTACAACGACATTCACATGGGTGTACACTAGTGGTTTTCTTTTAGGGCCATTACAATTTTGTTTTCTCCAATTAACCACTAACATCTTTTTCTTCCTTTTGTGTAATACCAAAGAAATAAATATTTCTTTGCCCTAATATATATATATTATAGAAATCATGCGATTCAGATTCAAAACTACAAAAAGATCATTGGGGGTTAAAAAACCTACAAAAATGTCACTGATCACATTCCATATATACTAAAATCATGGTTAGAGCATACTGAAGTGGAATATATAGAAGAGGATGAAATCTAAAGCGATATAGAATATATATATATATATATATATATATATATATATAGGAGTGGAGTGTGATAATTGAGTCAACCAATCTATCTATAAATATGATCGATCATAAGTATTTATTAAGCTTAAAAGTTTAATTTAATTAAAAATAAAATATTTTATATACAGTTATTTTTATAGATTTTTTTTATATATTTTATTATTGTAATTAACTGTATCATTTTTTTTAAAATAAAATAAATTTTTAATTAATTATATTAATAAAATATATAAAAACTATGCGAAAGTGATTCTATCTCATAGAATTTATTAAAAATATGTATTTGTCATATGCTCAACGGGTAGATGCCAATTTTTTAAATGGGTTTGAGAAAACTTCTTGTCAGATCAGGTAAACTGTCATTCTCTATAGAACATAAACAATATTTTCTTATTAAAAAATCTTGAAACGACCTTTTTGTCCCTCGACTCAATAATTGATCACCAGCTTGTCGGTGAGGTGAGGAATATGCTAATAATTAAAATTGTTGGTTTTTATTTTATTTTATTCTCTCTTTGCAAGCATCCAAACAACAACATCGAAAAAACATTTTTGTTTGAGTTTTGTTATATACAGATTAGTTACGCACTAATCTGTATGTCAATACTGATTTATTTATACTTAAAATTTAAATTAACACTGTTTTCAATAAAATCTACTTTTTGACCAATCACATCACGTTGGTGCACAGATTAGTGCACAATTGTGCTTGCAACTACATTTTTCCTTTTTGTTTCTCACTATTAAGTAACTACTTTGCATGTTTCAAAGGGGAAAAAGAGGGATTGGGTTTCAAAGATTTGCATGTTTTTAATTTGGCTTTGTTAACCAAACAAGGCTAGTGCATTTTGCAAGAAACAGACTCTTTGTTGCATAAAATGTTCAAAGCCAAATATTTTTCTAATGAATCATTTTTTAGAAGTTGGATTAGGAATAAATCCATCTTTTGCTAGGTGAGGCATTTGGAAAGCCATAAAATTATTGAGGCATGGCTGTTCAAGGAAGATTGGTGATGGGAAGATTGCCAAATTGTGGAAAGATCCTTGGATTCCTGGACACCAAGCTCTGATGTAGGAAAACATTGATATTAGAGATGATGTCAAAGATGCTTCAGTGGATAGCTTGATAGACACTTATACCAGAGGTTGGAAAGTGGATCAAATTCGAGCTCTCTTCAATCCAAACCTTGTTGTTGATATTATGAAAGTGATTATCTACCCAGCTGACCAACCAGATAAGTGGATTTGGTCACATGAAAGAAGTGGCAAGTTTATTGTCAGGAGCTGTTATAGGCTTTTTATGGAGAAGAGAAAGGGCACTATAGGGAAATGTTCAAATGCTAACCAGCAGCAACTACTCTAGAAGGCCTTGTGGAAAATGAAAGTCTCAAACAATACCAAAGTCTTTGCTTGGAGGGCTTGCAAAGAGGAATTACCTTTACAACAGAATTTGTAGAAGAGACATGTTGCAACAGAAGCTTCCTGCTGCTTCTGTAAACAAGGGGTTGAAAATCTTGCACATGCTCTATTTTACTATTCGACTCTCTTTCCTACCTGGATTTCTTATGTGCCTGTCAACTGTGTTCAAGCATGATAATTCATAAGTTACTGGTAGAGTCGAATTGTTTGATGGTAGTGAAACTACTAAATGCAGAAATTGAAGTTGCAGCTATGTTGGATGCTTTGGTGTTTGAAATCAGAAAGTTACAGTCCTTATATGCTGAGTACCATGTACATCATGTTTATAGAGAAGGAAATCGGGTAGCTTACAAGCTTGTTCGTTTTGCATGGAATCTTGAGAATATCTCAATGTGGTTTAATTGTTTTCCAGACTTTTTTTCTCAAGCCATTTAGTTTGATAAATGTCTGTAAAAACTTTATTCTATTAATAAAATGTCTATGTTTCCTATAAAAAAAGAAAAAAAAAGAGGAACTACTTTTTTATTGAAATCACAATCAATTAGCATTTTTGGTTGAGGAAAAAGTCATTTTTGGAGGTTTTTTGTCATTTCCACCTTTTCTCCTCCTTTGTAATATTTATATTTCCTTCAATGGATAAAATCAAGATGGTTGCTTTAGCCAATTTTTTATTTTTTTAATCTTTCCATTTGAACATAAGGTTATAAATGTAGAATGTCAACTAAACCATGCAACCCTTTATAGCTGAATTGATTTCCCTCAGGATTTTTTTTTTTTGGGGACCCTTTTAGAAAGAGAAACTCCCGCTTCTCTATAGAAAGTTTATTAATATTTTACAATCAGTGTTTCTACTGGAGAGAAGGATGGAGCCTTGTGTATAAGTTTCTCATCCCCTACTCTGTTCATTTTCCAGCATTTGTCTGTGTATAATTTTTTTCTACTAATGTTTTCATTTCCTCCTCTCTACCAATTCGATTTTGGTCAGATATACCGCACCCTAGCGACTAAATGGCTACATGAGCCCCACCCAGCAATGCCCTACCGATCTATTGAAACTGTGGCAGAAATCTCAACATGTGATACTCACACGTAGCTTGTTCCGCATATGGCTGTCACATGCTGTCGCTCCAAAATGTATTTGATGGCTACATGAGTTGTACCAGTAGATTTGTCAACTCTAGACCTTTTAGATCTGATCTACCCCATCTCACAATCACCGAGTGTGGTCTCTAGACGACACCATAAGCGAGCGTGAAGAAACTCAATCTATTGCAATCCATCCCATTCGATACTGATCCTCCTAGCATGATTTTGTTTTTCCTAACCGATGATTTTGAAGAAGGGAATACAAGTCTCTTAAGAAAATATCTCAGAACAACAAATTGCAGTGCGCCTTTAGCATCCATCACCTCTAGTAGACTGGCAGTGGTATCATAGTTTGCACAACTGTGTGAACTGTAAAAAATGGTAATTTAAGACGGCTCCCTCTTTGCAGTGTATGGGTGTAGACCAAGTTCTTGGACTTAAAACTTGATTTATTTTTTTACTTTTGTATTGTAGTTTTTGTAATTGGGTATTTGTTAAAGAACCCCATCCCTCCTCATATATCTCATTTGAGTTATGCTATATAACCTCATTATGTTCACTCAACCTCTACACACCAACCAACGTGACTTTTTAACTCCTTTTTTTTTAAAAAAAATATTTAAACGTGTGTTTTGAGCAACTTGTAGATTCAATTCAATTCCCCCCTGTGTTGTTCTCCCTTTGCATTCTCTCCCCCACTCCCCCAGCTCGTTGTCCTTTCGCTGACCTCACCCTCCACCGGCACTGTGTGGCTCCATTACTCTGGCACCATGTGGCTCTGCTATGAGGGGTAACAAAAGTTTGAAGCTTCTCTGGCTTCACCATTTTTACACGGCTTCAATCCTCCGATGGTATACTTGCTGCCAACACCCATTGTCTGTCATCTAGCTCCACTGACAAGAGTAAGAAATTAAAGAAAATGATTTTTATTTTTCTCTTTTCATTTCATCTCTCCATTTCTAGTATTACTCATATTTTGTGTTTTCATGTTTAATGGATTTGCCATTCACTAGTTTTTTGGTTGCTGATTTTGTATACCATTCATTGGTTTTTGGTTTGCTGATGTTGTATACTATTCATTGGTTTTTTGGTTGTTGATAACATCTAAAATTGTGTAGTTAATTAAATATTAAATAAAACCAAGATTTAGTTACCAAATGGACATGTTTGCTTGCTAAGGTCAGCTATATTGGCCAAAGGAACATCATTTCACCACTAAAATTAGTAAACTTTATCCATTTTAAAATTGATTTATGAAATAAATCTGAATGTGATTAAGACATATCTATGGTCTTGAAAAAGTTGGACTTCAAAAACTATATAGGCTGAAAAATTAAACCAAGATATTCATACTCTTCATATCTAACTTCTCTAAGGCCTCATTTGGATGTTGCTTTGAGATGATAATTAGTCTATGATTAGTCTAAGGCCACATTTAGATGTGTCTTTTATCGCCTTGACAGAAAATTTTGTTGCTTTTGCATGAAGATACTTAATAAGAAATTATAAACTTTTTAATTTTAAAGATTGTTAGCCATCTCACTCATCCTCCTTTGCTCTTCTCTCTCTCTCCAACTCTTCTCCATCATTATCCTCTCGCTTTCCATTGTATTTTCAACCAAAAGTATTCACAACATGCAATTATTGTATGATGAGTTATGTCAGTTTGATCACTAATTATTGTTGAATGTGACATTGTGTACTCTTTTACAATTATGTTGGTTTGGTTGTTGATAACATCTAAAATTGTGTAGTTAATTAAATATTAAATAAAACCAAGATTTAGTTACCAAAGGGACATGTTCTGCTTGCTAAGGTCAGCTATATTAGCCAAAGGAACATCATTTCACCACTAAAATTAGTTAACTTTATCCATTTTAAAATTGATTTATGAAATAAATCTGAATGTGATTAAGACATATCTATGGTCTTGAAAAAGTTGGACTTCAAAAACTATATAGGCTGAAAAATTAAACCAAGATATTCATACTCTTCATTTCTAACTTCTCTAAGGCCTCATTTGGATGTTGCTTTGAGATGATAATTAGTCTATGATTAGTCTAAGGCCACATTTAGATGTGTTTTTTATCGCCTTGCCAGAAAATTTTGTTGCTTTTGCATGAAGATACTTAATAAGAAATTATAAACTTTTTAATTTTAAAGATTGTTAGCCATCTCACTCATCCTCCTTTGCTCTTCTCTCTCTCTCCAACTCTTCTCCATCATTATCCTCTCGCTTTCCATTGTATTTTCAACCAAAAGTATTCACAACATGCAATTATTGTATGATGAGTTATGTCAGTTTGATCACTAATTATTATTGAATGTGACATTGTGTACTCTTTTACAATTATGTTGGTTTGGTTGCTGATGTTAATTGTCGTTCTCAAACTTAGTTGAAATAGCGTGATGGGTGAAAAGGAAGATGGAAGGCCACCCATGCCGTCAACATTGATTTCATTGAATCAGGTACGATACACATTGGTTAGTTGAAAATGTCGTTAATATTTTATATTGCAGCATTAAATTAATGCATTTTTTAAACTTTGTTGTATGGATACTATGGTCCGCTACATCCATACTACCTGCTATATCAAATACATATCCAAATTTATATCCGTACGCTTGGAATAGCCAAATAGATATATGTTTATTTTATTGATTTTTTTTAGTTGTGTAATTTTATTGGAGGGGTCCATGTCATAGTTTTGACTCATCACTCTTGGCATTAGGCTTAGCTAGTTGTTGAAGTGCATGTGCATGTTTAATGTTTTGAACCTTTGGTCTCTTGTACTACGAGAAGTGGAATATAATCAAAGAGGTACACATTTGCAATCTTAAGATTGATATTATGATCACCCGCTTTCCCTCCTTAAAAGAAGTGTTTGACCAAGCCAAAGCACTAACACCCTCAAGTACTTCTTTTTATCTGTTTATAATCTTTTTTTTTTTTTTCAATTCATGATGATAAAATTGGACCGAAGGTGGAAGAAGCATTAAAAGGGATTTTTTTCTCCTAGCTACTTGTTCAAAGAGGGGGGCAAAAGAAGAAGAAAAAGCGTTCTATACAGACCATTTAGTCACTTATGAATTTTATTCCAACATGTATTAAGTTTCAAAGTTTGATACTATTGATGTCATTTCTACAACTATTAACCTTTCACACTTTTCTATCTTTGTAAATTATACTCATCACAAAACACATTTCGAAGGACCAAAGCAGTACTCTTTCTTCTTCATGGTAAGATAAGACTTAAAAAGAGAAATTATGTTGCCCCCAATTTCAGGTCCAAATATCAATCTATGAAAAGACCATCGCAACAAGCTTTTGCACACATCTTCAATAAAAAACCAACTCAAACAAGTACAAGGAGGTATGGATAGAAAAAGTCTTTTAACTCATCTTATCTAATTATTATAAGTTTTCAAATTTTCATATAAAATAAAATCAATAATTCAAAATTTTCAAATCTCAAAACAATAGTAATATTTAAAAATAATATTATAGTAATATTAAATAATAATATTATAATAATATTTTATTATTCTTTTTAGTTGCGTGCATTCGAGTCTTTATAATATAGTGTGTAATTTCAACATATACTGATGCCACCATATGGACCACCTATTCCTTATCCTCTATTGAGTAATTAAGAGGTTTTGAGAGGAGATCAAGATACCATCTAGGTGGTATTTTTTATATTTTAAAATTGTTTTCTCTACGTGCATGTAATGGAGTCTTTTTGACACAATTGATAATTGTAGCATTCGGCAACCAACTATGCCCTATCCTCCATTTTGAGTAATCTAGAGGTCTTGAGACCAGTTCAAGATACGATTAAGGTAGTATCTTTTTATGTTTGAAAAATGTTTTCTTGTACGTGCGTGCATTCGATTCATTCTAACACAATGGGTATTTGCAGCATTTAGCAATGCCACCATGTGGACCAACTATGCCCTAACCACACTGCCCAAGCCATTCATCAACTATGCCATTTAGTGCTAAAAGTAAAAAGAATGTTGGAGGTATGTCACAGCCAAATGAACAAAATTTGTCATATTCCTTTTTGGGACACTTTGTTCCTGATAAGTTAATTTTAAAGGTATATAATAAAAATGCTAATCTAAACGTATATATTATTTTCAGAAACTTCATCCGACGTCAACATGGAGCTGAATATGAAGGGGACGAATGAAGTATCAGATGATAATGAACGAGTTAAGTCTCCAAATTATAGTATGGTGTTTATAACTGATAAAGAGGTTTTAGCCTATTATAAACGATATGCCAAGTAAGAGGGTTTTAGTTTTATCACAAAAATGACGAAGAGAGAGATATATGAAAGTGTGAAGTGACGATTAGATGTGCACGTGGCAGCAAGTACTATCCTAGCCACAATAATTTATCAAAGCCACGACCAACAATTAAAACAGATTATAAGGCAAAGGTAAATGCTTACATGGTAAATGGGGTATAGGTTTTGACTGCTGTTAATCTTATTCACAATCATAGTACGTTAGTTTACAAAAGTCGAGATTTTTTAGATCTCACAAATGTTCAGATGAATATAGTCAAAGAATGCTCAACTTGAATGACAAAGTGGGTATTTGGATGAATAAGAATTTTCAAGCACTTGTGACTGACACGGGGAGGTTTGAGAATTTAGAATTCCAAGAAAAAGATTGGTGGAATTTTATTGGCAAAACTAGATATTTTAGGCTAAGTAAAGGAGGTGGTGAAGCATTGAATGACTACTTTAAGAAAATGAGGGAGATGAATGGTGGCTTTGTATCTGTCATGGATGTGGATGACGAATTCAAAGTCAGGAATATGTTTTGGGCTGATGCACAAAGTTGAGTGACATATGAGTATTTTAGAGATGTTATCACGCTCGATACGATGTACCTAACAAATAGGTATGAGATGCCGTTTGCTCCTTTCATTGGTGTCAATTATCATGGACAGTCCATACTATTAGGTGAAAGTTTGATTTTAAGCAAGGATATAAGTACTTTCGTGTGGTTGCTTAGAGCATGGTAGTTCATGAATGGATAGGCATCCAAAACAATCATAATAGACCAAGACCGAGTAATGAAGAGTGTGGTTCCCATTGTATTTT
This sequence comes from Carya cathayensis, assembly GCA_011037825.1. Lineage (NCBI taxonomy): Eukaryota > Viridiplantae > Streptophyta > Magnoliopsida > Fagales > Juglandaceae > Carya > Carya cathayensis. The sequence goes on from QGSO01000171.1 coordinate 2,519,228, forward strand.
TGAACAGCCATCATAGATATTGTCTCTGGCATATAATGCAAAAACTGTCTAAGAAATCGGGATCCCACTCAGAATACAACATAGGGTTGAAGATTGCCATTCAGAGTGCACTCTATAATACACAGAGTTGCGAAGAATTTGAGAAAAATTAAAGGCAATTACTCTATAAGTATGACCTTACTAATAATGCATGGTTGTAGGGATTGTACAATGAGAGGTCATTTTGGATACCAGTTTACTTAAAGGGTGTATTTTGGGTTGGTATGAGTACTACACAACGGTATGAAAATATGAATGCCTTCTTCGAATGGTTTGTGCATTCTGGTACGACATTGAAGGAATTTGTCAATCAATTTGACAATGCTTTAAGGAAGAAGGTGGAGGTGGAGACGACAACTGATTTCCATTCTTCCTACCAAATGATCTCATGTGTATCCCCAGTTTCAATCATTGTACATGAATGTGAAGTTTAAAGAGGTCCAACAAGAGGTTTGGGGATGATTCTATGTAACCCTGCATTTGTCGGTACACAAGGTTGCATTTCCACCTTCGATATTTTCAAAGAAATTTTCATCTTGGATGAACATATATATCGTCAAGTTCTCAGTTTACTATAACGAAGTGAAGTATGAAGTTAAATGCACACGTGCCCTGTTTAAGGTGGGGGTGATTATCTGTAGGCATGCATTTAAAGTCTATCAGATGAAGTACATTCATGTACTACCAGAGAAATATGTATTGGATCAATGGAGTACTAAAGACTTAAAAGAAGAGATACACACTGGTGAAAACTAGCTATGATGACTTGTTGGTTGATACGGATGCACGAGTGTATGAACTTGTGGTTAAAAGATGTCTGAGGTTGGCAACACTTGTATCCCCAAGTGGTGACCATGTGAATGCATTCTTACACCATTTGGATGACTTTGAGCACAAGTTTGCAGGATTACAGCTTGAGTCTGGTTCAACCAAGATGAATGAGAACATGGTCACTGACATGGATAAGAAAATATTAAGCCCCCACATAGTTTGGGGGAAAGAGAGATTGCCAATAAAAATAAAGATTCCGATGGTGTAAACGTTTGGAACAAGAGAAAGAAGAAACATGTAGTAGGTTTTGTTCGAGTACTTGTATAAATGTTGGATTGCATGCATATTACTTTCTAACACGTGTTTGTTGTTTTTTTTTTTTTTTTTTTTTTATCAATTTAGACTTGCAAAAAAATATTTGATGATGAATATAATATGGTGACCTCCCAGAATCACAAGTTGGTGGTAATGTTGACGAGATTGTCATCATATGTAATACTCTAATACAACCAACACCATGAGGCAATAATGAGGTGTAAGGTTATTTTTCACCTTTATAAATCTTCCTGGAATTTTCAAATCTTGATGTCTTTGTTTTAATTTTCCAATTTCTCATATCTCCAGAAAATGCCTTGCATGCCTGGGACTTAGTGCAAATTAGTACCCGAGTTTGAGCAACAATTGGTTTAGATGAATTGGTGTAACAAATGGGTAAATGTGTAATTGTGTATTTGTACATGGGTTTAGTTTTAACCCATGGTTGCGCTCATGTGACTGTAAATGTGTAAATAGGGTATGGAAATTATTTTTGTAAATGGGGCATGGAATTGGTAAAGAGGTTTTGTTTTATCCCTAGGTAAATGTGTGATTGTAAAATGGTTGAATGGGGTATGTAAATTACTTTTGTTGTGACTTACTAGAGCCGGATGATTGGTCTTATACATTAGGAAATTATGGTGGACTTGTAAATGTGTAATATGTAAATGAAAGACTGTTGATCTTGATCATTTATGCAATTTGATCAATCTTACAGGTTATGATTGTGAAGGAGCCCTGAAGGGTGTTAATTTTTTTTCCACTAAAGATCAGATTATGGTTGTGGTTGTAGTTAATGTTTTTTTTTTTTTAGTTAAGGAATTGATGCTTGTTATGTTGCTGGTTATGAGAAATTGATAGTAGTTATGTTGCTGGTGTAAATGGTGGTTATTGGATGTAAATGAGCTTGTGGCAAACCCCTCCATAATATTCATGGATGAACCAACTTCAGGCCGTCTAGATGCAAGAGCTGCCGCAATTAACTCTGACCCAGACTTTAAGGAAGATGCGCAAAGAGCGTTTTGGTGTAGATGATTTAGGCTCATAAATTGCCAACAAGATCACCATAGTAACTCCTGAAAGATCATAGCCATCTATAAGCTTATGAGAAAATATCAGCAGTATCCTAAAGGTCAGGAATGTGAGAAGTATCTATTTCATTTGCCTTTAATTTTTGGTTATTAGTACTTGTTGCTATATAAGCTTGCGCATGCAGACGCATCTTAATGGGTATGGCACTATAGACGATTCCAAATCGCATAAAAGAACGTAAGCACGGGCAAGAAAATTCAAAGTAAAGGCTGTCATCCAAATGAGAATATTACAAGGAAAGCTCATAATATTACATAATCATATATAAAATATCAAATCGGTATTTCTGATTTATAGATTCAAGAGATGCCGCAATTGTCAAGAACCAACTTCAGGTCTAGATTTTATAGAACGTAAAAAAATACCGACTTCCAAATATCAATAAATTTCCTAATACCTTTACCTTTAACAATTGATTTATATAATACAATGAAATAATCTACTGATCAACTACCAGACTCAAAATGCGTTTATATTATTAATTCAGAAACCGAGAGCTGCTTACTTGTATATTGATCACACAGATTAGATTACACATTAAGTTTGACAAAAATAGATTAGATTACATTTAAAACTATCCCTATATATTCTATAGTTCGATCCAACCAAAAACTATTACAAGAGATATGATTCAGTACAAATACAACAATATATGTGCACCCATATTCTCTACGATTTGCCTTTGAAGTTTGTCTTCTTGCTTGTAAATCTTATTCTCTCTCTATTAGTTTATTTTATTTTATTTTTTATTTTTTTAAAACTTCATACTCACGCAGCAGTAAATCATCCTCCTTCTTTTGAACTACATTTTCTCTTGTCAGAATTTGTCCCTCTACCAATTGCAGTATATCTACCCATACGAAGAATTTACATCTTGTTTCTCTCTACGTACAAATTCAAGAATTTCAAGTTTCAAATATAACAACTTTGTACATTCATTCAAAAGCAAGGGTAAAAAAATATATGAGAAATTAGTTACCGTGTTCTAGTTTGGAAAGGCATAGAATTTACTTTCAGGGTTTTTGTTGTTGTGGGAGATCTTTATTAAATGTGCTTTCAACATCAACAAATTGGTGTTTCCATTTGGAACGCATCAAGAACACAGACCGAGAGTATATGTGGTGCTGAGACCTTTACATCAATTCTCTCTGTTGAGTTAACCAAAGGAGCTACTATTATTCCTTCTAAACAAGAATCTACCCTCTTCTCTCTCCTAAGCATCAAGCCCATAGCTTACCAAATTAAAGGACATTCACATGACTTTGTTTCTTGTGAAGATGATAAATTTCCTCTACTTTTTTGCTCACGGTTAATTCTACTGCTTACATACCCAAACACTAAGAAGTTCATATTTTCTCCTACGTGATAATGCTTTGAAAGCTATTCACATTGAAATAACTATAGATAAAAAGAAGCCTATCTTCTAATGTGGTCTATAGGGCGTTAGGGTGTTGCAATGCTGGGGGTGAAGGAGATGTTCGTTTCGAGTCTAAGGAAGAAGAGGGATGGTTGAGAGAAACGCTCGGGAGAGTGATGTGTGAGAAAGAAGAACCGTGACATGGGCGACAGACCAAATTTACAACGTGGGTGTGTGGTGTGCGACCCGTAGACCTATAGTTGAGTAGATGATTTCATCTCATTTTTTACTTCTTGATGAAATATTTTCTTGCATAGAGGGAAAAAAATTCCTCTTCGGTCATGATATGATTCATTGGGACTTGAAAATATATGGTCACTGCCATGTGCAATAAATAAAGTCATCAACTTTGATGGGACTTCCCCAAATATCCTAGAAACTACGCAATTAGCAAAGGACGATGCTAGATGCCCGTGAAAAGCTCCAAATACTTTTTATTTTTTCAAAACATTTTTTGAACTCTTTAAATATATTTTTTTAAAGAATTACAAATTTATTAAAAAAATTTTGTTTAATCATTGTGTAAAAATAAAATTACACGATATCCATACTCGGTGAGACAAGCATTTTTCATTAGCTAAATAAATATATAGACATGAATAATGTTATGTACAAGTTTAAATTATACATATCTTGTGTAAAAAGTGGATCTCACTAAAAGAAAATAAGATTTTTATAATTTTTTTTTATAATGAGAAATTTTTTTTTTAATATATATATATATATATAGATAAACTGCACAAAACTTATCTATTTAACATATGATTATTCTTTAGACATGCCATACACAAAAATTTCTTTATTTACACAGCCTTTGTTCTTCCATGGGCTTATAAGGTTTGAGCATTTATTAATCTCTTAGGGCTTTGTAGCACCAACATCTTGTGGGCTTCATGAAATGGGCTCCCACAAATTATGATTACAAGTCCATCTTGTCTCTTCCACGTTGAGCTTAACTTGGATGATCCCATAGGCCAGAATCTTAACTTTCTCAGCAAAATTAACCCTTCCTTTCATCACACTCAGGTGGGGAAGGTAAAGCAAAAGGGATTGCAGGATAAGAAACAAGCTTCTGTATGTATAAGAAACAAGCTTTGATATTAAAAGCCATTGCATGCAGGATCAAGCAACTCTGGATATCAAAGATCAAGCCTAGTTTTAAAACTATAACCATTGCAGGATCAAGCCAAGCTTTAAAACTATCCTAGATAGAGATACAAAGGGAATAAAGCAAACCAAACTACTTATAAGGCTAGGTATCAACAGAAAAATCAGGGACAACTATAGCGAGCAATGGATTCCAGCTCGATCCAATATAAAAATTGTGCAAATTGTGCTTAGATAGCTAAGAGGGAGAGCGACAACAGAAAGCATTGCCTAGAGCTCCATATGTAGCTAAACTATCGGCCAAAGCATATCTTTTCCTGTAAACATTGGCCATGTTGAATATAAAGGAAACTTCAGTTAATTTTCCGGCAATCGGCACGGATTTGGCCACTGCTCCCAGTGAGAGGGCTAAGGTTTCCCATCTTCACCATGGCATTGGCAAAATCAGCTCTGAAAGTTGCGGGGTTGGTGCTATAAGTGGTGACCAGAGAGTCCGTGGAGCTGCCATTGAAGAGTTGTTGGTCCGAATGCAGGAGGCCTTTTTTATTCACCAAGTTCTTAAAATAAGCATTGTCAAAGATAACAGGGGTTGTGGCATCTAAGGGCGAAAGGTTGTCATCCCCGCCAGTGCTGGGACAGTTTGATTTTAGTGATGCTGCAAAGGTTGAGTTGATGTTGGCTTCCTTGTTGATACGTTCCCTGAAGATCACGCACCTGGCTTGACCTGTTGTATGAGCTCCTATTTGGGAAAATGCAGAAAAAAAATGATAAAAAAAAATCTAAGAATTAACTGATTCAACTTCAATGAAACTCAGAGCAACTCTGTTATTCGACTCCGGAATTAGTACTACTTGAATGATGATCTAGACAGCAACCTCAAAGCCACAGATAATGCCTGTTTATTATTTAAGGTGAGCATCTATCTCCATTCAACACAGAGGAAGGTGGACTGTGCAGTATGTGTATAAGAAAAAGAAAACATAGAACACTTTGAATTGTGTGTTGAGTTATGTTTTACCTGAGAGAGCGACCATTTCTTCTGCACTAAATCCTTTATTTGAGAAGCGAACTAAAAGATCGCTGAGGTCCATTCCCGGAGAGGGGATTTCAGTATTTGCTGCTGTAAAACTTGCTGTCGTTGAGTCTCTTCTGCCTAACTGAACTGTCCATGAAGGCCCGCCTAACTGGAGAAAAATGAGGCAGTACGAGATTTGTTTTACTAGCAATAAGATATATCCTTTTCAAGACTATACATATATATAAATTTCATAGTGCTGCGGTAAACAACTGATCTCTACAAAGTTCCGGTTCGAATTCAGGATCTGTGTTTTGTACTTTTGTCTAGGCCTGTGCATGCTAGGATACCACTGATCCTTAATTCTCATGATTTATAATCTTCCCTCTATACATTGTTAATTTTACTTACTGAAACAACAGAATCACGGGCTGCAACGGCTAGGATATCTGCACAGGAAACAACTCCAGGGCAAATACTCTCTATTTCAGACTTGATGGTATCTATTACTTCAAAACCCCTTAAAGAATCAGCATTTGGGCCGGCTGTCTTCTCCCCAGTGAAACTTGAAGTGTCATCTAATAGAACAGATGCATCACATCCCTGTTTAAGCCACAAGAAGATCTATCAATGGTAATTCCAATACGAAATCTGCTATATATATGACCAGTAACAGTAATTTAAATCCCAACTGCATCGAATTATGCATGGTCTATACTTTACAACATTTGCATGTAATTTGGTTTCGTCCAAAACTTCATGAAATATAATGTGTCTGGAATCTAGATTGTTCAAGTACTTATGTAATCAGGTTGCATATATATAAAAGTAGTATTACATATAGTCACTTTTGCGTATTTCTTGTGCACTCCATTGATGTGATTGACTAAATCAATTTTTTTTTAATACTCAATCAATCACATCAGAACACCAAAGTGACAACATATAGAATTTTTATATTTATCCTGTACACAGATTGTGCACGAGCTGATATGATGTGGGAGTACCACATCAATCCATGCACGGGAGTTTGTGCACCAAGCATTATTGTTTCAAAAATTAAAGAATATAATCATGCTACTAGAGTTTGAAATATTAACATTATTATTGAAAATGGTAGGTACGTACTCAAAATGATTTATTTAGACCTAAAGCTTGCAAGCCTTCTATAAAAGTGAGATCTATCATAAAAAAGTGTAATCAAAATTCTATTTTGATAGGTCACCTGTTTTATGAATGAGTTTTCATACTTTAAATCTATATCTAACATTACTTCCTACATATATATATATATATATATATATATATATATATATATATATATATATATATATATCACATACAAACGAATTTAGCGTGCGTGAGTGCAAAGTGAAAGCTCATGTGCGGGTCAGTGTTGTATGTATGCAAAAGAAAGACGGAAAGAAAGAAAGAAAGAGGGAACATGCATTGATAAAACAGTCATGGAAATGGAGGCGAAGTAAAGAAGCCCCCATGCGATGCTCCTTGACCACTGCATTGCTAACTGCAGTTCTAATGGTAGATAGAGCTTTCGGGCATGTTGTTGCATAGTAATTCCAGGATAACTGGGCAGAGGCTCCACGAAACAAAAGCAAAAACGCAAAGAAGCAGAATATGTTAGAGTGATCAAGTAAATGAACTGCCATATTTCAAAGAAGAGAGACCACAGACTAGAAGTAGAGAGCTTGTGATTCGTGTTCCGATTGCATGCTGCATGAAGCTGTATTTATAGCGGAACACTAACTACTTTGGACTCTTGAAATTACTTTCATATGGTCTCAAGTCAAAGACCTTCAAAAACTTGGAAATTAACGGACAGATAGGGAAGGAAATTGTCCCACGCATCCACTAAAATTGTTTATGTTATCCAAACCCACCATACATACCTATGAAAAAATAACCTACTTCATGTACGTGCGCACTCACATGCATACATGATATAGAAAATTTTATAAATCACACTCATATCTCACTTTCATCTTATCATCTAAAATGTGGCACTTTTATTATTCTTAAATAATCCTTTATTTTTTAAAAGAATAAATATAAAGAATCATCTAAGGATAATAAAAGTATCATATTTTACATAATGGGATGATAGTATAGTTTCCAGCATTAGTGTATATATATTATACATTACATTTCTATCTTACTTTCATCTTATAATATATGTTGATCATGACATTTGCTGTCTCTAGAACTAATATTTTTTCTTTTAAAAAAAAAAAAAAGAGTTGATTTAAAGGTTATGGGCAATTTCACATTGTAAAATAGAAATGTATAATATTTTTTATATACAAATATTTGATATAATGTAGGAAATTACACTTCATACATATGGTTTGCATAATAAATCAAGGGGAAAAAAAAAAAACCAAGGGCGTGGCGCTTATAGCGGCTTTTGACAAGTCTTGTGGTAGATAAATCGTGTGTGAACATATATAAGTCATAGGAATCTAATTAGACCACTAGACGATAAGGCAAGCAAAAGGCTAGCACCAATCATGATTAATTTTATTTATTGACCGCAACCATCTTGATTTGGAAGCCATATTTTGCAAATCCCCCAAACTTTAGAACCTTCCCATGCACTACTCTTTACAACGAAATTATTCAACAGCTTGAAGTGGTTCCTTATTATATAAACAAATAATAATCTCTTACAAGTAAACCTCAACAATGTCTAAAAGGTTCATTTTAGGCTAATTGCTATAATGGGTTTAACGATGATCATGTCTGATGGAATATCTGTTCAAAAATTTCTTCCTTGTAGACCGCATATTTGACAATTTGTAGAACCAAGAAAGATAGGCATGTTAGCATAATCAGTTATCATAAGCTTGGGGGAGTCACGTTTGAAAAATAGGACCTAAAATCTCAGTTCTTAGACACTATTTGGAATTGGTTGCTAACTTTAAAATGTTCATCCAATTATGACAAATTTCAACCCTATGAGCTTTATTGAATGGGAGATTTGACGGATCCAGTCTCGGTAGGCGATGGTATTATAGAAAGGAGATTCATCTTCAACATACGGGTTCTTATTATTATGCATTGAGTAATACTACTCTTGATCATTTCTTTTAGTATCAGTTTTCCATCATTCCATAATGTGACATTTAATGATTAGAAATTATTGATTATGTTTTGCTTGTGAGCCAATCATTTTAGAAATGACAAAAATACACAACAATCTGGAATGAGAGAAAGAGTCATTTTCGACCCACTAAGGTGGTCCAACACTAGATGCAGCGGTTTAAAGCCCAAGATGGTGGTCCAGAGCAATGGTACAGTGCCCGTACGTATATTCATAGCAGTAAATAGAATATAAATAGAGATAGAGACACACATATTTACATGGTTCGGTAGATATCCTACGTCCACAAATCGTTTGGAGGGTAAATCCACTATAATATGAGTGTTTTACAGTCTCTCATGGTCTTTCATTTATCTTTATACAATAGAGGTCGGAGACTATTTTTTTGTAGAGAAGATGATATTTTGAAACTCTTGTTCTTAGGTTGAAGGCAACCTTTGTATTCTCGTCTTAGTTGCTTCGCCATCTGGAAGAAGTCCTCGTTTCTTCTGATCTAATTCCCTTTTATTCTGGCCCATGGGAGTGGTGATAAAGCATTGCTTTACGTCTCCTCTTGCGTGTCTAGCCTATTGTTTCCTTCCTTTCTCCTTTTTTTTCCTTTTTTCTTGGCACCTGCCTTCCCCTATTATTTCCTCATATGAGATTTGCTTTTCCTTGTACTCCTGTCTTTCTCCTCTTACTCCGGCCTTAATTGTGGCCCTTTGGCGAGGGAGATTTTATACCCTAACACATTGAATACCATATCAAGAAATATTAATAGAGTTGAGATCAATCTATGACTCCAATCCTTGTTTAGGAAGTATTTGGCGATACTAGTATTTTTCTCAACATTGCCACGAGGCTATCGAATACCCTGATCATGAGTCATGACATGTGACTAACGAGTAAGGTGTTACTATATTAACATCTAGTAGGAAGTATCAACTTATGGTCACCCTTCCGTCATTTACAATTTCACATTCAAAATGAAACAACGCATACGCTCTACATTTATAAGTTATCATGTATTTTTGCGCTCTGCACTTAAAAATAACACATCGCACTCCCAACCACCGTCGAAAATCAACTAGCACACTCCACTAAAATTTATCGAGCAGGTTGAGTGCATTTTTGTTCAAATGTAAAGTACTCTAACTTTACACCACCCAATAACATATTGACACCTCAGCATCTTAATTATTACTTTATAGAATAGTGAGAAATACAGGATTAGAGTCCAAATTATTTTGAAATCCAAGTTGCATATACCAACCCTCTCTTCCTCGCCAGCACTATTGCGACAATGCCACCGCTAGTGCGCCACCACTCAAATTTTTACGAGAGAAATTATATTTACAGTCGTAAAATATGTAAGTGTCGTTCAATTCTTTTAAAAAAATAGATAAATATAAAATTTACATAAAAAATTAATTTTTTAATAATAAATCTCACTCTTTTTTTAAAGAATTACGTGACGTTTATATATTCTACTACTAGATGTAAATTACTCTTTTAATGAGCCCCAAAGGTGTGCCAATATTTTGGCAACTGCTTCACCACAGGCAAACAATATTATTAGTGCATTACGTCTCCGATTAAAAGCTACTACAGCCCAACACAACCTTTACAGCTAGCTTCAATGTTTCAACCAATTGTCAATGTTTGGTACGTAATCCAGAAAATCATGAATCAGTCTTTTAGGAATTAATAATCAAAATATATGTATATAGTTCATGCAGGCAGATCTATTAAATTTTCAAAAGCTATTATATATCCAGAATCTCATTTAATGTCAAAATTAATGACAACTAGCTGTCATGATTCTCACCTAATATCAAGCCGAAAACTTTTCTGCATAACCATATATGTTGATTCTGATGATCATCTCTCCCTTCCTCAAATTAAAAGAGGCAGCAGAAAAACAAAAGAGGCAATCAACAAATCTCTTTTGTTGGCCCTTCAATGTGGTCAACAAACAGAACTAATTAGCAATATGCATATTCTTCGTTATCACACTCATAATACGAGGCTCTCTTTTCCTTCTTTAGGGATGTAATCGGTCTGATCTGGGATTACGGATTGAAAATTTCGATTCATCATTTTCGTTGGACTAGACTGTCAACTATTAGTATGGTCGGTCCAATATGATTCACGAACATTTTTTTCTCTTTTTTCTTTTTTTGAATAATACGAAAAAGTAATTAAATTAGTAAAATTAAAATTAAGTGATCTCTTTAATATTTTATATATGGTTAACAAATTTTAAATAATTTCATTGTTTATATGGTCAATGGTGATCTCTTGGAGGAAAATTACATAATTAACTTATACAATTACTATATAAGATAATATATTATATATATAAAAAATATTTAATATATATACATTCAATCGGCCTTGATTTGGTTCGATAAAGAAAAACCACACCCGAAACCGACCAACAAGATTATCGGTCCGATTTGGTTTATACCATTAGTTTTATAGCCATAGCCTCCCCCACAAAACTTGCTCCATCTCCCATCTCTTCGGGAGCAGAGCAAAGCCACCAGCCACCCACAGGAAGCATATCTTTTTTTATTTATTTTATTTTATTTTATTTTTTTTAAATTTACATTTTTTTTTAATAATTTTGTGATTTTAATATATTTTTATTTGATATTTTTAATAAATCAATTGATCAATAAAGAAGATGACACATTAATGGGTGTTGGATACAGTTATTTAAATTAACAGTGAGGCCTGTACATGCAGTCCTCAAGTGAAGACTGCAAATAGAATTTCTATTTTTAAATAAATAAATCCAAATTAGATTAATTGTGTGAATGGTGAGAATTCATGTAGCTCTTTGCAAAATGGCAAAAACTTACGCATTGTTTTGCATTTGCAACTAATCCTTTTAGAAAATACTGAATGTTTAGCAAATATTATAAATTTTTTTATACTTTTTTTTATTTTAAATTTAAACTTAGGTGGAAATTTAAGTGATCCAAAATTCATCAATATATAGTTCATTAACTCACATTATTTTTTCATTTTAAATTTTATTATTCTCAATCACATCTGTCGTATTTGAAAAATATTATTCATATCAAAATGGCCAAGTGATACATTAACAAATTGGTATATTATAGAGAGATACATCATAAGTTTTTATTTTTTTCAATTATCATTTTTTCATCATCTTATGATATGGTTGAAATGATTTGCAAATAAATGAAAACAATAAATATTTTCAAATCATTTGAAATCACAAAAGATGATTGTTAAACTACTAAAAAAAAGAAAGATGGTAGTTAAAAAGGGGTTACTAGCATTGTTTTTGTCGGAAATAGTCCTTTTAGTCACTAAATTTTGATCATAAAAGCCCGCTTCTCTTGTAGTGTAAGTAACCAGTGAAAAATTAAAATTTGTTTGAAAAATAAATGAACAACTTGTAATAAAAATAAATAAATTAAAAAAACAATGCTAGTATACTTCATGAGTTTGTCCCCTCATTTTAACATCTCATGTATTTAATTTTTTTTACTTAATGGTTAAGTAAGTGGTTTTCAATGTATTTGCATATTTTTCTTTTTTTTTTAATTATTTAAATATGTTAAAAAATAAAAAGTGAAACTTGTATTAATGGGTACGTGGACGATCAAAGCTGAACAGCATACTAACATCACCCTAAATTCAAACTCTATTTATGTTCAAATAAAAATATTTATTGAAAAGTTATCGCCCATTAGTCGCTCAAATTCAACTCATTTGCACAAAACAAATGTTAAATTCATAATTTTACTTTTTTGGATTTAATTTTATATTCCACTAAATTGATATTTATTGAAAATTTAAGAAAGGAATATGAATTATATGACAATATGTACGTAAAAATTTTTTTTTAAAAAAATGTGGTAAGGAAGTATAAGGATCTTTAACTTGCTAAACGGTGGTCGTTTCCGATGTGGGAAAACACCGCCAATAGTTTGGTCACTTTATTACCCACCGGGCTCAACGTACGGCCACCCCTTCCAAAGACGCTCATCAACATCAGCACAGCAGACGCTCACATGGCCGTCTCCTTTCTACGTTACCCGCTCTCTCCATTTCTCATTAAAAACCCCAACCCAACAAAAAATTCCTGGCTTTTCAGAATCCCAGCATTCCCCCTTTTACCCCACTGCTCTTGCTCCTCTTCCTCTTCTTCACCTCCATCCTTCACTCACAAATGGGTACCTTTCCGGAAAAAGAAGGTCGTCTTGCGGGTCGGATATGTGGGAACCGCTTACCGAGGTTACTTCCTTTATATTGTTTTTCTTTGAAACTTTTCCTCCTCACATGTTAATTTGATTTATACATTGGACGTTTCTGCTATATATCTTTCAGGTCTCCAAATGCAACGAGATGAACACTCATTATCCAGTAAGATACTTCATTTCTTTTCAGTTTTCTAGTTTGTAATTGCTTAATATTCTACTGAGCAATATATGTGTTCATTGGCAATAATAATATGAAACATCCCTGTTGGGATTTTTTTTCCTTGATGCATGAATTTTGTGCAATCGTGTTGTGTTTGTTCTTTAAGTTATTTTAATGACATTTTCTATGCACTACATATGCTACTTCAATTGACTCCAACAAGCGGGGAGGGGTTCTTTCTAAATAGTTGTTACAATCTTTGACATGTAGCTATCGAAGAAGAATTGGAGATGGCCATTTTTAAGGCCGGAGGGATCCGTGATAGTAATTATGGGAATCTCCAGAAAATCTCATGGGCGAGAAGTAGCCGTACCGATAAAGGAGTAACTTATATTAACTAGTTTCTGCTTGTTTTGTGTTGTATTTATAATTTTCCTGTGTGCGACACGAGGTTCTGATTTATTACTTTATGGATATATGTGCTGAATCGTATGTTTTAGGTTCACTCGTTGGCAACAACCATATCTTTGAAAATGGAAATTCCTGAAAATGCATGGAAAGAAGACCCTTATGGCATGGCTCTTGGAAATCACATCAACTATTATCTTCCTAAAAATATTAAAGTCTTTAGCATTTTACCCTCACAGAGGTGAGACCCTGACTTTTTGTTGTTTTTCCTCCTAATAGGAAATCCAATGGATGGTATTAGTAAGAACGGAGGATTTCTGGTATCTTGATGATGGAAAAGAAAATGAGCATGTGCTTCTTTTACTTGAAAAAATCACTTTGTTTCACTTATTGCAGATATGAATTGGGTAAGCATATATAATGAATGAATTAATGATTTCCTCATTAGACTTGCTTTAGGCTACTAATTAATCGCAAACTAGCCAAACTGAGTCGATTACATTTTTGCAACTATTAAAAAAAATTGCAATTCTCATCATGCCTTAATTAAAATGGGAGAAAGAGAGTTTGTTTAGTGAAGACAAAGACAAGAGTTTGACAAACATCATAATGATTCATTATTAGATGAAGAGCAAATTGTTGACTTGTTATTGTTCAGGCCTTGGGAATGTTGTCCGTATAGTTAGAGTTGCATTTCTCATTATTTATGGAAAGAATAGAAACAGTTTTGATTAACCTGGAGTCCGTGATTTGTTGAGTTACTCATGACATGAAGTTTGGTTTCACACCTCTGTTCTGCTCTTCCATTTTGCATTCTAATCTGGTTTGGTTCCCTTCTTTCTGTATTATAGGAGCTTTGATCCTAGAAGGGAGTGTAATCTCCGGAAGTATTCTTATCTCATTCCTGCTGAAATTATTGGAATCAAAAGTTACTTCAGCGCAGCTGAAGTTGGTCATCATCTTTTAGACTTCAATAATATATTAAATGCTTTTGAGGTGTGGTACATTTGTCGTTTCTTTCTTTTCTCCTCTAGTAGTGTAAATTTGTCATTTCTCCACTGGTTGTGGAGTGTATGTTATCTTTGCATGACCTTTTATTGACTCAATCCGGTCTCGGGCTCCCATTTTATTTGCTACACTCTACATCCTGCTCATAGGCAAGCTAATGTGCTTTTAACTTAGTTTCAGATCCTCTCATATGAATGACCTGGTGTTAATACTTTTGGATGGTGAAAATAAGTTATGATGAATGGGAGGAAGAAAATTTCAATGGTCTTCTATTAAGTAATATTGAATATTTCTTCATATAAGAATTCTCTAAGCCTTCTTTTAGGACCAGCTTAGAAGGTTGATTCTGTATGATTTATTATGTCCCTCTCGATCAGGCCTTTATGAAGAATAGTCTACGGTGATTATGGTCTATAGATACCGTCTATTTTTCCATGTGCTAGGGGTTACTTGTACACCAATTTTTATATTTTAGGAATGCCATTTGTAGGGAGAACATCCTTTTCACAATTATACAGTACGGTCCAAGTACAGGGAACAGTTTCTTACCAAACGATCACTTGGAATTGGCAATGTCCCTACAAGAGCAAACTCATCCAGTGAGGCATCAATCTCTGAGTGCGAGGAAAGTGATGCAGAAGAAGATTTTGGGATTGATGGAGCGACTACATTACATATTGAGAGGATGAGCAAAAATTCTTCAGAATCCAGCAGTTCTAATGAATGTTTATCTGACACTGGTGATAAGCATGAAAATAGTCTGAAGGCTCACACTGCCAATTTCGTTGTTCGTGCAAGATGGCTGCATGAACCTGATAAGATTGACAGGATAGGTGCTTCCCACTTCAGAAAGATTATTCGCTGTTCTTGTGGAAAACTGGAGAAATCACTTGGATTTCCTTATGTTGAGCTTTCTATATGGGGAGAATCTTTCATGCTACATCAAGTAAGTCTTTGCAATATAATCAAGGGCATTAGTTTATTTGTTTTTCATACATTTTTACATGCCATTCGGTCATTATTTCAGATGCTAAAAGAATTTAGATGCAGAAAAACACACATGGAACTGTAGACATAACACTTGCTTTAATTACACGAGGGTGCAACTTCAGGTGATGGTGACTTCTATAGGGAGTATATGCGTATCTCTCATGATAAATGTTAGGTACTTAATTTTAGGCAAGCAACTATCAGTATACAAGGAGTTCCAGTTTCGTTTAGTTTTTCTAGTTAAATACAACGAAACTTTAAAAACAAAAATATCATTGCTAACAGACTCATCATCTCTTTCCTTAGGCTGGTAAGTGCGTCAATGTTTAAGCTGGCTTCCATTTTTCACATCAACTGTCTTATTAGAAATTGATATGACACCATCAATTTCTATTAATCAGTCTAACAGAAGGAATCAATTATAAATTGTATATTATTTAGGGTTTTATCTTTTGATCTTACTTTAAGGTTTCTCTCTCTTAAAATTTTCTCTCCGTACACTTTGAGAGAAAATTTTCCGTTACGCAAAAAATCATCACAATAGCATCCATGGGGTGTTAAGGTCATGGTTTAATTCCTGTTGTGCGGTGGAGTATGACGCAGTCCAGGGAGTTAGTGGTAGAATCTAAGAGAATCACTATTGTAAGTGAGGGAGTAAACTTTCGAATAACCAAAAGGGGTTGGAAAGAAAAATACAAGGTGGCTGTTTGCCGTAACACAGTACTATGGCTTGTACGTGTGTTGGAGGAATGCATGAGGGGGAGGAAGCAAGGAGATGTATTCGGTGGTCAGAGAAGGTTACAGGAGTTTCATTGCACAACGTTGTGCAAATCACCGTGGTCGTTATCTGTCGGTGGCAGAGTATGGGCGTGAGGGAAGAACATCCCTACTCTGTTTTCCAGAAGGGTATGGTGGATGGGGATGGAAAAGCCTTGAGGAGATGGCTGAGGAGATGACACAGAAAAAGGAGCCGGTGGTTAAAGGAGATGGGAATCAGTTGTACAGAAGAGCATGGAAACCTCATAACCTCTCATATGCAGAGGCCCTCACGGCAGCAAAGCAAGTAAACGACGAGCAGAAAACAGGGGCTGACTGGCAAGGGGTTGTGTCTCGAGCCACTAAAACAGTACAGAGGCCAGGCTACGGCAGGCCTAAGGTGGGATAGGAGACGTGGGTGAGTAGTAGGAGACTGTTGGTGTTGCAGGGATAGATGAGGAGAATGCAGAAGGAGCTGGAAGAATTACGTGCCTATGTCGGGATGAAAAAGGAAATAAAAGGGAAGGGGGAGATGAAGTTAGGAGAAGAAAGGAAGGGATTGGGGCCGTGGGATACAGAATTAAATGGAGGTGGGCTTGGACCTGGGCCTGGGCCGGCCCACGTAGCAGAATTAGAGGGACCGGGGCCGTGGGATACAGAATTAAATGGAGGTGGGCCTGGGCCTGGGCCGTCCCAGCCCATCTTAATCTTAAGTCCCTCCGGTCCTAACCCGATTCTTTCTAACTGGATGTCCGGACCCATTGACCCGTCGATCAACACCGAGACAACATCTCTTGTTCCGTGCACGCCGGCAAGTCCACAGAAGCTGCCGAGGGGAACAGGGGGACACTCTGGCAAGGTAACGGCGACCACAGATGTACCCAACCCAGCACCGATTCAACACTCTTCAACGCCAATGAGTGTAGAAAACTTTTTCCCACTGTGTAGTGGTTAGAAAACGCTGATCTCGGGGAAGATGGTATGGAGCTTATAATTCATTCAGGCAGTGATTCGGAGATGGAGGAAGAGGAAGGAGAGGGGCCCGATGACTGTATCCACTCGGTGGAGGGTGATTTCGTGCTTTCTAATGAAGAAGAATAGGTGGGTTTGGATGATATTGCTCTGGATGGAGTTATTCAAGAAATTCAGTTAAGTAGATTGGAGGAACCTACCCCATTAAATTTCTGCCTACCTCCCCAACCGAATGTAACAGATTGGGTTTATCATAAGGTGAAAGAAATTCAAAAAATAGTGGGGCTTGAGTGTGATGGGTATGAGGAGCAGTTTATGGCTTTGTTCACAACAATTGAAGCAGGGCACAAACAAAAGGATAAAGGAAAATCAAAAAAGCATCGGGAACTCTAAAGATTGACTTGGTCGATGAACATGGAGAGCAGCGCTAGTAGGGGTAGGGTAAAAGGGAAGGGGCAGAATGTTCTTCCATGAAACCAAAAATTGTGTCATGGAACGTTCGTGGGCTTAATGAGGGGAATAAGCGCCTGCGGATTAGAAATATGATTAGGGAATGGAGAGCGGATATTGTATGTTTGCAAGAAACTAAAATGAATTGTATTGATAGAGAAATAGTGTGAAGTTTATGGAGTGGTGTCCATGTAGATTGGGCTTATTTGGCCTCTAATGGGGCTTCAGGAGGAATTGTAGTTTTGTGGGACAGACGTGTGGTAGAAAGGGTGGAGGAGTTTATTGGTAATTATGCGGTGGCATAGAGTGTAGCCGATAACTATCGTTGGGCTTTTGCAGGTGTCTATGGTGCCAATTTAGATTCTGAAAGAAGCTTGCTATGGGATGAACTTGCTGGGATTCACAGTGTGTGGGATCTCCCCTGGTGTATAGGGGGTGATTTCAATGTCGTGAGATTCCCAAGTGAAGCATCGGGAAGCAGAAGACTACGACCAGCAATGGAGGCGTTCTCAGAGTGCATTTTTTACTTGAATTTGGTGGACCTGCCAATAGTTGGGGGTACCGCTACCTGGTCGAATAATCAGTCCTGGTCCTGACTGGATCGTTTTCTCATTTCACCGGAATGGGAAAGTCACTTTCCGGAGGTTTGGCAGAAGAGGCTAGCCCGTATTGGCTCGGACCATTGGCCAATTATGATAGACTGTGGAGGTATTCGGAAGGGTTGTCGGCCGTTTAAATTTGAGAATATGTGGCTAAAATCATAAGGTTTCGTGGATAGGGTTAAACAATGGTGGTCCTCCTATCAGTTTCAAGGAACTCCGAGTTTCATTTTTGCGGCAAAATTGAAAGCTCTTAAAAAAGATGTACAAGCATGGAACTTGGAATCGTTTGGCAATGTAGGGGAAACCAAAAAAACAAAGTTGGCGGAACTTCAGGCGATTGAGAGACTTCAAGAGGTACAACACCTCACACAGGCAGAACAAGATAGAAAGGTTGAGCTAGTTGCAGAAGTTGAAAGGTTGATCCTATTAGAGGAGGTGTCTTGGCGTCAAAAATCAAGAGCATTATGGTTGAGGGAAAGGGATCGGAGCACGGGTTTCTTCCACAGAATAGCAAACTCACACAGGAGAAATAATAACATTGAGATGTTGAAGGTGGATGGAATGGAGTGCAGAGATGAACAGGAAATCCACAATCATGTTGTGGGATATTATGAGAACCTGCTAAAGGAGCAGGCGGGATGGCAGCCTCCTCTGAATGGGCTGGATTTTAACACCATTGGTATGAGTGATGCATCACACTTAGAAAGGGAATTTGAAGAGAGAGAGATCTATGAAGTTGTGAGGAAAATGGCTAAGGACAAGGCACCAGGACCGGATGGATTCTCTATGGGTTTCTTCCAAGACTGTTGGGGAGTCATTAAGGAAGACCTAATGAAAGTCTTTCAGGAGTTTTTCAGGGTGGGAAGATTTGAAAAAAGCCTTAATGCCACTTTCTTAGCTTTGATACCTAAGAAGGTGGGAGCGACGGAGATTAAGGATTTTAGGCCTATCAGTCTAGTGAGTGGGGTGTATAAGATAATTTCCAAGGTACTTGCGAATAGACTAAGTGAGGTGATGGGTAAGATTGTTACTCAACCCCAAAATGCTTTTGCTAAAGGAAGACAGATCCTCGATACAGTGTTAATTGCTAATGAATGCCTTGACAGTTGACTGAACGCCAGGAAAACAAGAATCGTGTGCAAACTTGATATGGAGAAGGCGTATGATCATGTTAACTGGGATTTCCTCCTACATTTATTAAGGAGTTGTGGTTTTGGGGAGTGGTGGAGGGCCTGGATTCGTTGGTGTATTTCTTCGGCAAAATTTTCGGTAATTTTGAACGGAACCTCAGTGGGATTTTTCCAAAGTTCACGTGGTTTGAGACAAGGGGATCTATTATCTCCTTTGCTGTTTGTCATGGTCATGGAGGCGCTAAGCAGGATGATATCGGCATTGGTTGTGAATGGTATTATTGCAGGTTTCCCGATCGGAACCCCAAGCAGGGGCATCATTAATATCTCCCACTTATTATTTGCAGATGATACACTAATTATGTGTGAAGCTGAGCATAGGCAGGTTCAAGTGCTAAAGGCCGTACTGTTCTGTTTTGAGGCTGTCTCTGGGCTGAAGGTGAATCTGGATAAATCAGAATTGGTGCCAATTGGGTTGGTTTCGAACACTCGCCTGTTGGCACGAACGCTGGGTTGCAAGGTTGCTTCCTTCCCTATGACTTATCTGGGACTGCCTTTGGGGAGTGCTTCAAGGGCTACTTCGATATGGGATATGGTGTTTGAGAAGATAGAGCGGCGACTGGCAGGGTGGAAAAGAATGTACTTGTCTAAAGGCGGTAGGATCACCTTGATAAAAAGCACACTATCTAATCTACCCACATATTTCTTATCTCTTTTTCCAATTCCAGCAAGTGTAGCAATCCGTATTGAGAAGCTTCAACGAGATTTTCTGTGGGGGGGCTTGGGAGATGAGTTCAAGTTTCACTTGGTCAAGTGGAAACAAGTATGTAAGTCAATCCTGGGGAGAGGATTGGGTGTTAGAAACCTAAGGGTGTTTAATCGGGCACTATTAGATAAATGGTTATGGAGATATTCCAGAGAACCAGACGCCCTATGGAAAATGGTTATAGAAAAAAAATATGGTGGCTTATGGGGAGAGTGGTGCACGAGAGAAGTTAGAGGGGCTTATGGAGTTGGGTTATGGAAAAACATTAGAAGAGGCTGGGAGGTGTTTAATTGTTTTGTCAAGCTTCAGGTGGGTACAGGATCCAAGATTAAATTCTGGAGCGATGTGTGGTGTGATTGCCGGGCCTTAAAAGATGTGTATCCATCTCTCTTCCAACCAGCGAGTGCAAAGAATATATCAGTGGCGGATGCTATGGAGGTGTTGGAGGGACGGATTGTTTGGAATATTCATTTCGGTAGGGCACTACAGGATTGGGAGATGAGTAGCATTGCAGATTTTTACAGCTTTATATACTCCATAAATCTAGACAGCCAGCAAGAAGATGTCATGTGGTGGAAGCCAACAAGAAAAGGTATCTTCTCGGTTAAATCTTTCTATAAGGTTCTCACCCCAGAGTCTACTTCTCTTTTCCCGTGGAGAAAGATATGGCGTCACAATGCACCTCCAAAAGCCTCATTCTTCGTCTGGACAGTAGTGCTAGGTAAAATTCTTACCACTGATAATCTAAGGAAAAGAATGATCATTATTGCAGACTGGTGTTGTATGTGCAAAAGTGGGGGAGAGTCAGTAGATCACCTTCTGTTACATTGTGGGGTAGCAAGGACTTTATAGAATGAGGTGTTTGCTCGTTCGGCAATGGTATGGGTGATGCCAAGAACGGTTGAGGCAGCGTTGGCTAGTTGGCCAAGCATAAGAGGTAGGCGGTCGATTAAAGCTATGTGGAAGATGATCCCGATTTGCATCGTGTGGAGTTTGTGGCGGGAGCGCAATGAAAGGACTTTTGAAGACCAGGAAAGATCTATAGAGGAGCTTAAACTTTTATTTTTTAGAACTCTTTGTAGTTGGGCCATAGCTGGTTGATTTTAATGGTATGGCCCTTCGGGACTTTCTAGCCTCTAATGCGCCTACTTAGGTGGGGCATTAGAGTTGTAATTCAGGCGTTGCCATTCTTGATTAATAAAATTATTTATTTATCAAAAAAAAATTGTATATTATTTAGGGACTTACTGCAATTGCTTAAATTTTTTGGAGGCTGAATTAGGTGTTTACAGTTAGTCTTACATGCAATACAAACTCAAAAGGTTTCAGTAATTATTTTTTCCATGCAGTACCCTCGATTTCAAAATAACTCACATATGTAGATAACTAATTGCTCATCTACTCAAATCTTGCCTTGTTGAGGATATATAAGTAGGTTTTGATATGGTGAAAGTGCAAGTTATCATTTATCTTTCCAACTGCTATTATTCTTCAGGAAAATATATAAAATAAGCCTTCATAGAAACTTCCTCCTGGTGTCAACAAAGGTGATTCTGGACATCCATTTAATAAGTATTATGTTGAACCATTATGTTCTAGAATTACGTTATTGATAGACTATAATGCATGATCTTTCTGGCCCAAGTGTTCTGCCAGCATCTGATAATGGTTGTGGCCCTTCATGGACACCTTTCCCTCTCCACTTTACATGCCATATAATTCAGATCTTTTTCCCCGGTGTTAATTTTAATCAGTGAGTTATAGCTATCCTTTGGTTGCCTTGTACTTGGTGAAGAAATTTGCAATCAGTTTAGCTAATGTGGTTCATTTGTCATACTAATTCATTCCACAATCTTTTAACATCAGTCATTTTCATAGATTCGCAAAATGGTTGGGACTGCCGTGGCAGTCAAGCGCAACTTACTCCCCAGAGACATTCTAATGTTGTCACTTTCCAAGTTCTCACGGATTGTTCTACCCCTTGCCCCATCCGAAGTTCTGATTTTGAGGGGAAACAGTTTCTCTCTGAGAAAAAGACCTGGAGATGTAACAAGGCCTGAAATGCTGACTATAGTTGAGTCAGAAGAAATTTTGATGGCAGTTGACGATTTCTACACATCTGTAATGTTGCCTGAAGTCTCAAAGTTATTGGATCCTTTTTGTTCTCCTTGGAAAGAATGGGTTGAAAAATTGGATGAGCATACAAGCATCCCTGATGTACAATTGGATGAAGTCAGGAAAGCTTGGAAATTGTGGAAGGGAAAGTTTCAGAGTAGTGCCAGTGTCGCATCAGCCATAAATCAATGAGACTAAGGTAAATTACTGCTCATCAGATTTAATGTGACATAAGTTTTCCTAGAAGTTGGTTATCTTACTCGATTATAAATAATTGAGCTAAATTGGTCCCCAGTTAAAGCGTCATTGTTTCCTCACCTCCCCCCAATACTTACCACATCACAACTATTTTTTGATCGGTACTTACCATCTCACAACTTGATGGGTGCTTCTGTTGTTTTGCCAAAAACTGAATGATTAGCAGAATTCTAATATTCTGGAATTGTCTGAGAAAATGACAGGAAAGAGCCTTTACAAGGTCATGTACGTTCTTCTCTGATGAACATGGGGGAGGGGTGAAATAAAAAGAGAGGGATGGCCTCTCCAGCTACGGAAAAAAATGGAAAAGAATTTGGGTATTTTTGGGGGGAAAGATTTGGGTTCATTAATTTACTGATATAATTTTGTTTTTTAACATGATCTTTTGTACTTCTCTATGCACCCTTACATATTAAAACTTTAACAAAATCCAAACAAATTAACCATCATCATGATCCCTCGGCTTTTGTCCTATTGTCAATTTGCATAAATATCTCAAGGCTGCTGGAATTAAATGCATGAAGATACAGGTTTTTCATTATTTGCCACCAAAGTAAGGTATGAAGATGTAACCCCACTAGTGTCCAAATAATTAAATACCCCTAGAGAACTGAAATTAAAGATTAATAGCGACTGATTATTCTTTAATTAGGGCGACAAATTCAACATGGACGGCCCATGCATGGCATTCTCAGCTAAAGGGGTGCATATTTAATCAGGTCTCTGCGTGTGGCTCTCATGAAAACGCATTGATACGTAAATGTATCTATTTAAACTAGAACTCGTGGTTAGCATCCAGTTGGGGTCTCATTAGTGAGGTTACCAACTTGAGTGGCTCACGATAACTGTACCTCAAAATAATAAAAACAACAATAAATACAAGCACATGCTTTACGGCATGCAGACGTCTGAAAATATTGGCCCTACAGTGAGCGATGAGGAGAGTAATGCTGTTCTTCATTTCGAAGTTCATCATTTCAGTTAAATTAGTTGATATATTTTAACAAAAATTTCATGTGCAATCACTTTTATGTAGTTATTTGTGTACTTCACTAATGTGATTGATTGTGTATTAAAAAAATAATTGATCCAATTAATGTGAAGTGTACAGAGAGTATGTAAAAATGACTATATATAACATTACTCGGATAGTATTGATCATGTTGATCATTTTCTCTTTATGATAACCACTACCTAATTGATAGGATATAGATTCTTTCAATGCTCCTAATTAGATTCAAATTTGCACATAGAAGAATACGGAAAAAAAACATGTGATTCACGGTGAATGTAAAACAAGTACGTGTCCTGATTTTACTGGATGAATGACTATTTTTTCCTAACAATTTGGTTGTTCAGGTTGAAAATTTTCAAAGTCGTGATAACCGAGGTTACGTGCTGATCCAACACAAGTAATGGTGGGAATGGTGTGAATTTTTTGCCAAACACTTGTAGGGTGGGAATTGCATCAAATCGACTGGACAGCAGATTTTAGTACTGTGACGGTACACTCATGATCCAACCAAACCATCATGCTTGCATCATTAATTTGGAGGTACGTACATAGAGATGAATGGTTAATGGTTTTGGTATCATTTTGTGTATTTCGTGATTCAAGTGTATATACAGGACGGTCCCACGTGATAAATTTTTCTTGGTTGTTTTGTTGTGATGTGGGAAGATATGTGTAACTTAGTGTATGTGGTCAGTTGTCAATTTCTTTATTCTAGTTATAAAGGACACAATTAAAAAAAGTATATATTTTCTCCATCTTTTATATATCTAAGTACACTATCTTTTATGGGAAAAAAATTATATTTACAGTAGTAGAGTGTTCAAGTATCGCAAATCCCACTCTTTTTAAAAAAGATTATGCGACGTTTGCACACTTCACGACTGTATCTAACATTACTCATATATGGGTTTCATATTTTCTTCTTTTTATTTTTTTTTAAAGAAACTATTGAGTACAAAAATGAATAAATAAAGATCCCTAAGATTGTGGAAGAATATATATTTTTTATTAGAAACATGGGGATGGGTGAATGCATGCATGCCTTCATCATATTTCTTCGAAGCTTAAACTTTCCCATGCATGATCAATAGGGCAATGGCAATATAGAATCATAGATAATTAAGGGTAGCCCATTTAAAGCAATTGAGGCTAGCTTCTTCAATTTCTCAACCGTATTGGATGGTTCAATGCAGAGAGAAATAGATCATACAATATTAAAATATTCGTATAGGTCTATTTTGTGGTCTAAAATTGTTGATCATGATGTGTATCATGGGTGGCATAAATGCTGTAGTATCTATACGATGTGGTTATCTTTCTTGAAAACTGGACAATCTAATAATTTGATCAAGCGACTTTAGAGGATCTCTATTCTTCTAAAGAACAACAATATGAATGTTAGGATCAAACAATATAGAACAAAATTAGGAGTTCTTATATATAGGGCATGAACATTTTTCAGATCGGAATGATGCCGAATACCCATGAGAGAAGAATGATTGGAAATCAAGCACTCTGTTTGAATCAAAGTAGTAAATATTTAGTCATCACCATGATCAGCAAAATCCATAACGGTATGTATATATTTCTTTTACTGCATTTAACTATTATATGAATATAATTATGTCACTGTTTGTCATGCAAAATTGACATTCAAAACTTGTCCGTTTTGCAAATACAATTTTCTAGTTCGAGCGTATAGAATAAAAGCAAGAAAAGTTCCAAGAGAACAAAGGGAACCCCAGATGATGAAAGTGTTTCTGTAGCACTCCACTCCCATGCATTTCCCATTATCTCCATTTCCTTCCTTGCTGTAAAGAATGGCTGCCAAGTAACCAAACAGAAAGGATCCTATTGGGATATTTGCAACCACCACGTTATGATTCACTGAGAAATTTTTTGTCCCAAACAACTCGGTGGTTGTGGATACGGCGACCGAAGTGATTGCTCCACAACACACTCCTATAAGGGCAGTGCTGATGTGGAGAGAGAGGTTGGTCTTGTTGACAAGTAAGAAGAAAGCTCCAGCAGTTGGAGCCATTAATGCTACAATTGAAGCTGGTCTTGATATCGTACACTTGGTCCTGGACAATTCAAGGCAAAATCAACATTAAAAACCATGTCAGAATTGCTGAGCTTTAATTTGTAATTTCTACAGCAGGAAAGTTGGTTTAGGTCGATGGTTCTCACTTGAATGTATCATCTAACACATCTATATATCTATGGACACATATGATGAGGTGACATAAAATATCTGGTATAAGATTTCTCCATTTTACTTCATGAAGTATATAGTAAAAGTATGAACATCTTGATTATTGTATTTTCTCAATGAAATGGATCAAAAGTAAAATATGAATTTGTCTGAGATGAAAAGAGAGTTACCTTGCGAAGTGGTAGTCCACAAGGGATGGCATGAGACGGCCGAAGAATCCAAAAGAAGAAGACAGAGAGACCAAAGATGACGTCCCTGTCCCCGAGTACCCACGAGACTCGGCTATTTGTCCCAAGTTGTTCAAAAACACCAAACCAAGTGTTGCACCAAAAAAATAGACGAAGAAATATAACCAGAATTCCAATCTCTTTAGCATCACCTTCACTTCAATCTCCTCTTTAACACGAACTTCGCCACCTTGATCTCCACGCTGATCTTCTACCCCACTGATCTCCATTGTTTCTGCACCTTCACTCTCTTGACGAACTTCACCGGCTCCTAATTCCCCTCTCTTATCTTTTAATTCGATCTCCATTCTTTCCGCACCTTCAATGTTATCTTCTATAGTAAAATGATACACTTTGTTTTCTATATTTACATTGCATTTTCTGACTACTTCTATAATTTTCTCTGCAACTGGAATTGCTAGAGGGGCAAATAAGAACACACCGGTACCAATTGCATGACCCAATGGCGATAATTTACCTGATATCGACTCCAAACTGCTGATCACAGAATAGACCCCAGTTGCCATTGTTATCACAAACAGGGCTATGAACCCAACTCCCATGTTTCTTGGCCTTCCAACTTCAACTTCTCTGGCCAGTGGTGCAGTTATAACACTAACTATAACGGGTAGGATAGAGCTGAGAAGGAGATAGGCTTTAGCTCTCTCAACTGGTGAATAAGAAAAGGCAGCATTTACAGTATCCGTGTAAATCTTTGCACTTAGTCCTAGGTAGCTAGTTGTTAATCCGACCGCAACCTGGTGATCAGATGGGAAATTTCGTATGGCAACAACGTAACAAACGGTGTTGATCCAGCAAATACTATTTCCTGCCACAACAGTGAGCACAAAAATATGCACGTATGACAGAGAAATCTGGTTTGAAAGGAAAAGATATTGCAAACCATAACCAAGCAACCCTAGGGAAGAACCAATGATGAGAACCAGCCAAAGTGGTAGGTAAACAACTGCTATCCCAGAAAGCCAACCTAAGAGTTTTCCTGCATCTGAGGCAAAGGCAAGGTTGTTGAGTTGCACTTGGGAAATGGAAAGAAGGTTCTTGAGTTGGGATGAATAAGCTGGAAAGTTTGAGTTTGTCCCATTTATGGACTGAAGCCATATAATGCCCACAAGGCTTAGCCATTGGAGAGTTCTTGAAGACATGACAAGCTAGGATCGATAGAGGTTTGGAATTGCGAAAATCCTTTGATCCTCACTGCTATACTTTATAAGGTTTGGGGGATCACCTGATTTTTTTAGGAATTTAGAAAGGGACAGGGAGTTTTGAGGGCCGGGAGAGTCACAAATGCTGGCAACTGAGAATGACACAACACACAATGTGGCTGTGCACGTAAAATGTGGTCTTCTTTCGACCACCACCTTGAGATCATTAATGATTTTTGTGTAGTACTATAGAGTGCGAGACTCTTGATGAAGGGGTGTCCACACTATCTGGAAAAACCGGTTTCCCTCAAAACCTAGCTGTGCAAAGTATGATAAGAAAGAAAGAATAACCTGCACGCATGTATGCACTATGCAGATCAGAACTACGCACAGAAGATAATTACCTGTTAGACTCAGAAATAAATTACGCACGAGTCATGGCTTTTTGCCATTTGGGGTAATTATCTCCAGTAAGTGGGCCAGAGACGAGAATGAGGCTAAGAGAATCAGAGGAGTGAAGTAGGTAAGGAGAAGGAGGAGGGTTGGAGGGTTCGGCCATGGAAGGCTTTGGGGGGAGGCTTAAGAAAGTTGTTTGGCTGATACCATGTGAAGAATTGAAAAGTATATTTACAGTATAAGAACGTGTAAAATATATAGATACATCCCTTGCCCTTCTATGGTAACAATTAAAAAAGGAATGAAATAATTACAATTAAAATAAAATAACTAATATCAAGGAATTGCTAATTTGGTGGGATGTGATCCAGACAATAATATTGCATATAACGTACTGTTCGAGAGAGAATGCAATCTGCTTGGTGACCTTAATATGACATCATTCATGAGCTAGCTCCATGTGGGGCCAACCTGATAACTTGAGATATCGACACAAAGGGTCCACTTTGAAAATGGGCTACCTGTTTAATCTGGAACTACAGAAGATAATTACCGGTGAGGCTCAGAATTGAAATAAATTATGCCGATACAGTATTGCAAATAAAGAACTGTTCGAGGTTAATGCAATCTGCTTGGTTACCTTAATATGACATCATTCATGAGCTAGCTCCATGTGGGGGCAACCCAGATAACTGAGATAGCGAGCCATCGACACCAGGGTCCCCTTTGAAAATGAGTCTACCTGTTTAAACCTCATATTGAAATTCATGCATCTGACAGCCAACTGTATGCAGTACTAAACTTCACCGGAAACAAAGCTCCGGGGACCAGTTCGAGTCGCTGCTGCCTAGCTTCTATTTCATAACTAGATTTATCTCCTGCGATTTTTTTTCTTTTTTAAAAAAGAAATGATAAATTTTAAGTGACAAGGTATACATAATTATATGATTGGTATTTGGAAGGCGAGAGTAATCTCATGTATATATAATGTTTTGAAAATGAGAAATTATAGTTACAATCATGACTGCGTAAGCGCCGTATAATCATTTTAAAAAAGATAAAAAAAATACATAGTTTACAGGAAAATAAATTAATTTTTTAATAGTAAACTTTAATTATTTTTAAAATAATTATACGGTTCTTACGTAGTATACAACTATATGTAGTATTATTCTTTAAAAATAGAGCCAAGGTCAATAGGAATTATAAGTAAATTAATTAGATATGATCAAATTTTCATCATTCGATGGGCATGCATGCATCCATTTTCTGGAAGAGAAGACAATGGTGGGTGCTAGCAAGATTGTGTCCAACAATCGATTGCTCTAGCTATAAATCATGATAGCTGACTTTTCAGCTTGGTGGGTTCATGAATTATCTGGAAAAGCAATTTATTATTATCTATGGTACTCATCCAGAACATACTCGAACATGAGGCCGTATATGATTTAGTTGTGAATAGTTTTCCGAATTATAAAAACTTATTTTTCTTGTAATACGAGTACAATATACTGACAGGTTGACGGATTTCTGTCGGCTGGGACGTCACCATCTAATTAATCAACGGGTCAACCTGGTGATCTTGGGTTAACATAGCTAGCCCTTCGATCTGTTACTACAGTTTATGTACGTTGAAATTATGTTGCGCATGCTAGCAGATTTCAACTGCTACCTTTTTGCGAGATTGCTTTTTGTTATGTATGTCGACGTATAATATTGAAATCTAGCTCCAACCTTACCCGACGGAGTGTGTTTGGAGAAGTCAGACATGCATGGGCTATGAAAATTGAAAATACTACCTCATCAAGGTAGGTACGTGTTTCTATTTGGCCCCAATGATCAAGATCAGGTACTAATTATAAATTCATGAGATTAAACTAATGATCTTGCGGGTACATCTGACACAGTACTAAGCTATATATTCACTTATTTTATAGACTTTTGACATGGATTATGTATACCTAGCATGCATTAATTATATATATATATCAGTTTTGGGTTCATGGCCGGCATTCATGTCCAATTTGTTCGTTGCATTGGCTTCGATCTCTGGCCTAGGGTTTATTTAAATTTTAGAGAATAACGCTACGTTTGATCTCTATTAATAAGTATAGATCAAGATGATCATTAGTACTCCACATGCAATCATCTATCGATCCTTTGTCATGTACGTACAGTTTATATATATATAATAGCGTTTCGTTAATGAGAAATTTTATTTATATAGTCCTGAATAGAGGATTGCATTTACAATCTCATTTATAAAGAGAGGGATAAAAAGAAAGAAATATCATTTTAAAATAGATTTTATTATAAATTTAAAATTATTTTAAACATATATATATACGTATATGCTTGCATGAATAGGCCCAATTTGGAGACATTACGTAAACTAACTCTTATTTAATTAAAAAGGAAAACATAAGAGAATTTGAGAGAGAGAGGTCAAAGTTAGGTTAGGGGACATTGCAAATGCAAGAAAGCTTTGAACCATTGATCTATCTAAATTTTGGATGAAAATCTCTCTCAGAGCAGTCTCATTGGATTATCTATATCTAAAAGCAAGTGTACTTTTTAATTACGGGATTGAAAATTCTCTTGCAAAGGATTAGCCATTAACAAATTTCGTAACTTGTAGCTCTAGTATTTATAAAGAAAATATCAAATTTAATCTATACGGTAAAGAGCAAATTGTTATTTTATTATTTATTTGCAAATATGCCTGTCTCCTCTTTCAACCCAACTATCACTGTTTCTTACTCTGTCATTGTTTCTTTCTCTCGAATTCTTTTTCCTATTTTTCCATGATAAAATAAAATAAATTAATAATTAAAAAATTAATATTTTTTTAATCATTACTATATAATGAATAAATGGATAATCCAATATGAAGATTTGATGTGAATAATCAAAGTCAAATTCATCTCATATTATTTTCTTGTTATATAATGAAAAAATAACTATTCTAATGTGGAGATTTATATAAATGGAATAATCAAAATCTAAATTAATTTTATATTCATCAAAAATGTCTTTTATATATTCATAATCCATTAACAATGCTCTAAAGTAAAAATGCAATTACGATTGCACCCATTTTTTGGAACCCGTAAATAGTGCAATAATTTTTAACCACTTCGCATGTAACACTAGGCAATTATGCCGTACGTACTGAAGCAATACCTTTTACTTTTCTTGTTTCATCAGCTTCATATATATTATATAGAACTGCATGGGTTAAAGATCATGTAGTTGGTTCTGTTAGTGCGTGGTTGCAAGAGTCTGGGAAAGTTGGTGCCATTGAAGACGCTAAGCAAGCTGATCATTGCAGTTTGTTCAAACATGGGTTCAATAGAGATATAATTTTAATCACTTCCCATCTTGACATGCATGAATATTTCACAGAATACTAGCTAGCGAATATATATAGATCATTTTCAATTACCTGACCAAATCGGATAGGCAGCTAGTTTTCGAGAGAAATAGGCATGCATATATATCATGATGATGTGAGCTAGCTTTACAATATTTAATGTGAGCTAGCTTTACAATATTTAACGTTGTCATTTGAAATTTTAAGTAATGTGGACCCTACATAAACCGTTAACCTTCATGCACGTTCATCTCTCAAAATTAGAGTAGTAATCAACTTAATCAAACAATTAAAGCATTCACATTGAACTAGCTAAATACCAATAAAGCCAAAAATATGACTAGTTTTTTATTAAATCAGCTCATGCATTGGACTAACTAAAGTCCTTCAAGTAAGACTATTAGTTGTAGTAAATCCAAACCTTTTTCCATCTTTGGCTAGACACTCTTCATAGCCAAAACACATATTTTTATTCCAAAATATTGCTATTTCTAATTATTAATTAACATTGTCAATAATAATATTAATTAACTGATTTTGTGCATGCTTATTAATATTGCTATCTCTGATTATTAATTAACATATAATTAGTGTAGTTGCAAAATATGAAAAATAAATATTATTATTAAAAAATAATATTATATTAATATTTTGGCTAATATATAGATAATCCAATATGCGGTTATATGTTTAATGGCTTTAGTTTTAGGCAAAACATGTAGTTTTAAGAAAATTTTACGTTGGCTTTGGTTAGACCATTGCCAATGCTCTTAGAGATAATTTCAAATGGACGCTTGCCATCATGTGTAGTGTGATATGCTCCAAAGAGATGTTGTTAGCTAGCAATGGTAAGATTTAAATTTATGGATCACTCAACAATGGACATGATCATCAGTATCACTTTATTGAATAGTATGCATGAATGTGCGCAACCTATTGGGGGTTTTGAAATATCTTAATTTTCAGGCTTGCAAAACACTCTAAAGGAACGACTGTGTTTTTATATAAGAAAATGAGAGAGGAGGAAGTCAACCAAGTTGACTTGATGACCATGTCAATCAAGTGTTCGATCTCTATTTATGTTCATTATGATCTTATTGGTTAATGGTAAACAAGTTCGTGCGATGATGATGGGTTTGAATGTCGATATTGACATTTTAGGAGTTGGTTTTATGATTTTGAATTTAATCTCTAAATTCCTCTTGTATAAGATATTCTTCCACCTTAAATGAAAGTTATCAATAAAATTGCAATATTATCCTCTTCTTAAAAAATATTTATAGTAAATGTGGATGCATGTAGGATGATGCATGCCAAATTTTTAGAGATTATGCCTCTTAAGAATGTGGTTTTGTCAACTTCTTTGATTGTGGGTTATGTAAAACATGATGATCTAGGCAAGATTGGAAGCTCTCGAAAAGGCACTAATGGAATTATGAAATTGAAGGGTGTTGTAAAGAACAAGATGATCACATTCTTGGGCGCATTACATGCATGCTTTCGTGCAGAAATATTAGTTCAAGAAAGGTAGATGAATCTTAACGCCATGCATGATACACATGATAATCTATCACAGTTATTAGAATTGTATTGATAAATTATATATATCAAATTGTGTTATACCATGTGGCCTATATATAGGAGGCCAAAGATTATACAAGAGCATTACTAAACCAATGTGGGACTCACATAATACATATACTCTAACAGTCCCCCTCAAACTCAAGGTAGATGAGAAATCACCTTGAGGTTATCAAAACCGAGACGTAGAATGAGACTATGTAAAGACGTCGGCAAGTTAATCTTGAGATGAGACATAGAGTAACTGAATAAAAATTTTTGTCAAATTATGACAAACGAAATGAAAATCAATCTTGATGTGTTTGGTCCGCTCATGGAAAACATCATTATGAGCAATTTGGATAGCACTGCCAGTGTCACAGTAAAGAGGAATGGTAGATGTGAGAGGTATACCTAAATGCTTTAACAACCATTGAAGTTTAAGGAGTTCAACAGTAGTGTCTGCAAGGGCATTATACTCGGTCTCAGTACTGGATCGAGAGACAAAAATATGTTTCTTGCTATGCTAAGAAATCAATGAGGAACTAAGAAGGAAGCAATAACCCATGGTGAAATGACAATCGGTGGGATCACCTGCCCAATCAGCATTAGAGTATGCTCAAAGAATTGTATTGATCAATTTTATATATATCAATTGTGTTATATAAGGTGGCCTATATATAAGAAGCCAAAGACTATACGAGAGCATTATTAAACTAATGCGGGACTCACATAACACATATACACTAACAATAATATCACACTCATATATGATGATGTAGCTTTACACGCACGTGCATGCATGCATGGTAGATTTCATTGATCATTTGCATGCACAATCTGAGCATATTGTGAAAGCTTATAAACTCATCGAGAGGATGCCAATAAAGCTACATGGAGTCAAAGCTTCTAGTACCATTTTTAGTTCATGTTGCTACCTCATGAATCTAGAGCTAGCAAATTAACACCAGTAGACTGAGATCATTACTTGAACTGGAATTACCCTATATAACTGGAAACATGAGGGACTACATATTGCTATCCAATTCTTATAAACCTTTTGGGTACCTGGAAGTTAAGGGGTGGCAAATGTGAGATCATTGATGTCAAAGAGGGAGAATAAGACAAGAAAAGTTCGCATGAGCTTTGAATCAAGAGATATGACTAAAAATTGCTTTGCATAGAAATATATATAGAAGGCTCTACCAGAATCTTGTCCAAAAGATGGGGAATATTGATGGATATATAGCTAACACTAATATGATTGTGCAAAAATGTGGATGAGCACACAAAGGAAATAATATATAGTTTTTGGTCATGATCACAATAAGAAATTGGCCATGTAGATCACTTGCTACTGTAATAAGCACGCTCCTAATACATTCTTGATCACAATGTGCAGATTGCATTACTACTTAATGATCACACTAATATCAAAGATGGAAGGGAGGGAGATTGAGATTCAAGCAGATTTCATCATTTGATCAGTAATGGTAAAGCAAGCTCTTTCATGTGTGGTTCGATCGTTGGTGAGAGATAAAACAATATTAGAAAGATAATATCTGCCACTAAATTATTGCTTTATATTTTAAATTAAAGATAGCCATCTCTATATTTCATTGCAATGTAAAAGAAGGAGATTAACTTACATTTATTTTCAACAAAGAATAATATTAGATACAGTCCTAAATTGTGCGAGTTCCAAGTTAAGAAAAGTGAAGTTTACCATTAAAAAAAATTTCATGTAAGTCTCAGATTAATTCATTTTTTTCAAAAGAGTGCGCATGATGAAATTGAAAACGAAAATGTCTTCAATAAGAATTCTACTCTTGAAAAATCCATGCACGAATTGATGTTTAATTTATACTAAATAAAATCTCCAAACTTATTATAAGAAATATGGGAAGCGATTGGGATTTGCGGTTAGCATTCAAAGAGTCAAGAAGGATGTGGATGGTACTTTCAAATACTTAACTCTAGAATATGCTCGTGGTGATAAGGCACGTACATATTATATTTCTAAGCCACGTCCAACTAGCAGGACAAAATGCAAGACCAAGATTAATGCGATGCTAATAAACGGCTTGTGGCGTATAACTACAGTAAAGAATGCACATAATCATGGATTGAGTCCCCAAAAGTCTAGATACCTTAGATGCCATAGGGAAATTGACACAATCACCAAGAGGAAATTAGACGTAACCGATAGAGCTGAGGTACGCATAAACAAAAGCTTCAACACTTTAGTTGTTAATGCTGGTGGGTTCGAGAATCTTCAATTTCTAGAGAATAATTGTTGTAATTATATTGACGAGGTTAGACAACTTCGCCTTGGCAAAGGAGGTGCTGAGGCACTCCGTGCATATTTATGAGAATGCAATTAATGAATGATGAATTTTTTGCCTAGATAGATTTAGATAATGATTTGAGATTCAAAAATGTGTTTTGGGCTGATGGATAGAGTAGGGCAGCATATGAGTATTTTAGAGATGTTGTAACGGTTAATACAACATACCTCACTAATAGGTATGGTATGTCATTTGCACCATTCGTGTGTGTGAATCATCATGGCCAATCGATACTACTCATAGCAAAATTGATATCATCTAAAGACACAAATACATTTGTTTGGTTATTTCAAACATGGTTATCTTGCATAAATGAAAAAACTCCAAAAACTATAATAACAGACCAAAACAAGACAATATAAAATGCAATTTCAATTATTTTTTTTTCCAAACACGTCAACATAGATACTACTTGTGGCACATTATGAGGAAATTGCCAGAAAAGTTGGCTACCAATGCTCAATACAATAGTGAGGTGAAAAGTACACTTCAGCGTTGTGTGTATGATTGTCAACCTACGAAGGAGTTCGAGAAGCATTGGAACTTATTTCTTGACACCTACAAATTGCATGATTATGTATGGCTGCAAAATCTATACGTTGAGAGGATGCATTGGGCACCAATGTATTTGAAAGATGCATTTTGGGCAGCAATGAGCACCACACAACGTAGTAAAAGCATGAATGCCTTTTTTTTTTAATAGTTTTGTTCATTTGAGCACAATACTAAAAGAGTTTGCAGACCAATTTGACAATACTTTAAAGAAGAAAGTTGATAATGAGAATGCAGCATATTTCCACTCTTTTAATTGCACAATCTCGTGCATATCTCATTTACCATTTGAAAAGATATTTTAACATGTATACACAATTGCCAAGTTTAGGGAAGTGCAAAAGGAAATAATGGGAATGATTTGTTGCAATGTTCATCTTTACAAAACCGAAAGTGTAATTTCAATGTATCATGTTGATGAAAAAATTAGTTCTGATGACTTTGTCAAATTTGTTGCATTTTCAGTTTACTTTAATAAAGATGAGTTCGAGGTGAAGGGTAGTTGTTGTCTGTTTGAAATGAGAGATATCATGTGTTGACATGCTTTTTCTGTTTTAGATACACAAAATGTTCAAACTATGCCTGAAAAGTATATTTTGGACCGATGGAGAAAAGATATAAAATGAAGGTATACCCTTATTAAGAGTAGTTACGATGGCTTGAGTGAAGATCCTGAGACAAAAAGATATGATTAAATCATGATAGGATATTATGAGGTAGCAAAAATTGCTTCTACAATGGAGGAACATTGTATTGAAATGCTGTAGCGGTTAGATATCATAGATGCCTATTATCTTTTCTCAAGACTTCTGACCACACCTTCTAGAGGTAGTGATCCCACTGGCCCCACAATAGTGAGCTCAACAAAAGTGCTTAGTCCTCACGTTGTATAAGGTAAAGGTAGGCCACTATCAAAGCGGAAAGTGCCTCTAATAGAAAAGATTTCCAAGAGATCGAATACGAGGACAAGAAGGCAAGAGACACTAGCAGTGTAAATTAAAAAAAAAAAAAAAAGCAGGTTATACTTTATTACTTATTTGTATTCAACAATAATTATTGATAGCAATTAATATGAAGTATTCATTTGTGCATATATTTCTTCAAACACAGCCATGTGAAACAATAGAAAGAGGTGGAATGGACAAATACTTGACTCCCAATGCGGCTAACTTGCAAAAAGGTTACATGATAGGATCACAAAACATGTCATAAATTAGGATTATGCTCACAACCAAACATTTTACATTTTACTTGTTATTTTGTTATTTATAGTGCATTGTGTTATTTAACAATGTGTATCGTTCATGGCAGATTCACTATATCAGAGATGGAAGTCCTAAAAATTGAAGATATTAAGAAAATTATGCATTGAAATGATTATGAGAAAGTTTAAATGTATCACTTCATTTTTAGTTGAATTTTGATGTAATGCTTGACATATTAGTTGAATTTGAGGTATTGTAGCAACATGTAAATTTCTTAATAATCATTGAGTAAATTGTTGCGTTTTGTAAAATGGTCATGATGATGCAAACTGATGCTCATGCTTGTGCATGTTCCAAATTAATGATGTAGACCGATACGAATAAATTCCAAATTAGTACTAACGAATATAAAGTATTCATGATGGAACATATTTTGCTTGATAGCCATTCAATGTGGATGCAGACCAGATTTTGTTTTTAGTCTTATTTTTTGTTTATTTTCATTAGTACAATTGATTTTTTTACCTTTCTTTATTCTTATATTTTCCTCTCCCAGACAAATGCTACTCACATTATTGTCATGTGTCACTTTAGTCTTGGTCTTGCCCCTTTTCTGACTTTAAATTAGATATTTATCCAAAGCAAGAAATGAAGGAAAGTTAAATCATTCACATTGGGTTTCTTATAAATTTTCCTAAAATTTAGTGAAAAAAAAAACCTCCTAGTTTTTTTTCTTCTAAATTTTACTTATCTTTCAAAAACTCTATACATCTCATTCCCTATCATTTCTCTATTCTATTAAAATAATATCTTTCTATTCTTTTCTTTTTTTAACTTTTTTCGCTCACTTCCATTTACAAACTTAACTACTCACTATTTTATATTTTTTCTTATATTTTGAACTATTACTCTTTAGCAAATATTTTAAACAAAAATTTAAATTATTTGTTTGTACGTATGATATTATTTAATTTTTTTTTTTAGATTTTCATAATTATTTAAATTATTGTTAAAATTATTACTTAAAACTATAACAAATATGAGCATGATAAAATGTAGATGATTAGAAGAAGAATTTTTTTTATTTGTTAAAATAAAACATTTATATAAAAAAATTATTTAGGAATGAATGGTAATTTCCTATATTTTAGGAGAAACTATTTGCATCACAAAATCTTTTTCCTTAAATAAAGAATGGGATGGAGAAGGATAAGATCAAGAAGTTAAATATCTTTCTAAAGTTTAGATTATTAGCGACTTTAGGCATCCAAATGGGATGCTCTTATTGATGACGGGTGTGATTTATTCTAAAGTCATTTTAAAGTCAAATTAATAGAGCGCTATAGATTCCGTGCCGTTCTCTAGACTTTGTCTTTAGATAATTATAATTTATCCTTAAGTGTTACAATTTTCTTTTAGAGCAATGTTATGTTACAGTCTTTAAATAGGGACTGTAATGTAAGTATAGACAATTTTATCTTTAAAAATTTTTAAAATTAATAAAATATTTATCTTAAAATGATATTTTTCTTTTTTAATAAAGGGTATGTACATGCAATCCCTAAATAGAATTTTTCTTTCTTTGATTGGTGTCAAATTATAGAAAAATTCTAAGCATAAGCTCACACACAATTTTTTTTCTTTTACCAAATATTTGGTATATAGATAATTAATAGAATAATTTAATCAGTTTGAGAAGAATAAACTTAATTTTTAAAAAAAATAAAAATAAAAAATATGTGGTGCTTGTGATGTGTGGGCTTTATGTATAACAAAGCCCCAAATTATATCATCGTTGGCAAGTCAAAGATGTGTCCGTAGAGTATGCAGACGCGGAGGAGAATCATCATCTATCTACTTCTTTACTAAGGTTTTGTAGCAATGCACTCCTCTAATTAGCCTTTCAATGGATTGGGCCTATTTATTTTTTGGTTTTCAGTGGGCTTTGTTGGGTGCATGGGCAGCTTAACATATTTTGTGGCCCAAGACAATAATTAGATGAGGCCTTTATTAAAAAATAATAAATTATTTTTCCACTCTCATCTCTTATAACCATTTGCTCCAACACTTTTTCTCTGTAACACTTATCACTTATGCCATCTTTCTCTGTATTTACCATTCCAAATTAATGCAAGATTTCCCCATTTTTGTGCTAATCTAACAATCTTTTTTAAAAAATATTTCTATTTAAAGACCTCTCAAGGTTGCCTACCCAACTGAGCTGTCCATGGTTGGGTGGCAACTCTCACACTTGAATTATATTCTCTTCAATTTCAATATAAAAAAAAAAAAACATATTTGAAAACAAAGTCATTCACACTTTCTTATCTATGTTCACAAATCATAATAAATAATTTTTATTGAAAGAAAAGGAAAATGTTTTTCAATCATCTGAATTTACCGTTCAAATGGATCACTTAACCTTAATATGATAATGTCAGCTCATATTAAAAGAACACAAATAAAATAATTTAACACTCGTTTTTTCCTCAATTGTGAGGCATCTTCTCTTCAAATTCATTTCTTGTCGTTCTTTTTATTTATTTTTAATTAATGGTAACAAGCCATTT
Source organism: Carya cathayensis (assembly GCA_011037825.1). Taxonomy (NCBI): domain Eukaryota; kingdom Viridiplantae; phylum Streptophyta; class Magnoliopsida; order Fagales; family Juglandaceae; genus Carya; species Carya cathayensis. Next base: position 2,558,561 of record QGSO01000171.1, read on the forward strand.
ATGGCAATGCAAAAAATAAAAAATAAAAAGAAAAGGCCCTGTTTGTGTTACCGAGATTGGGTAATGATATTATAAATTTTTTAAAAAAAATATTTAAGGATAAAAAAAATTGTACAAAAACTAAAAGAAAGAAAGAAGAAGAAAGCTCTCAACTTTTTCTTTGTTCCCACTGCCAAATGCCCCGAGACATTTCCAACGAAGTTCGCTGCCCACATGCCCAAAGACATTTCCTTCCAACGAAGTCCGCTGCAGTTGAATCTGATTCTCTGTCTTTTTATTTGTAGATAAATTTCTTTATCAACACCTTCCACTTCCAGCTAACAGAATAAATTCTGGTTTCCCATTTCTTTCTTTTTCTGTCCGAACCAAGCTTGGAAGAGAAGAGAAGAGAAGAGTAGGGATATCACCTCCAACCCATGGCCAATCTCGGCCCCGAGTACCCGTACTCCCCGATCCCCGTCGATCTCTTCGTTTCCAAGAAACATCGTGGCCTTTCCCGTGGCGACCTCGGGTTCGCCGACGCCTCCGGTCGCATTGTTTTCAGGGTCAACCGTCCGTCTTCCAAATCCTCTGCTAACAAGCTAGTACTTCTCGATGCCACTGGAAAACCTCTGATTTCGATGCACCGTCACGATGTCAGTCTCTGTGTGTGTGTGTGTGTGTGTTTGGTTCCGCAGAATTATATATTTATTTGAAAAAAAAAAAAGCTATAATTAATTTGGGAGATATTATCATACATACGGATGTTTACGTAGGATGGGTCGTGGGTAGGCTACAAGGGTGGGGAGCAGAAGGACTTGATATTCAGAGTTAAAAAGGCTGAAACCGACTTGGAGGTGTTTCTTCTTGACTCGACCTCTGAACTGAAGGTGAAAGGTTGCCCTTCCATGAAATCCTGCACCATCTATAAAGGCAATGACATATTGGCTCAGGTATAATAATGCTGAACTTTACTGTCATTGCAAATTTTACCCAACTTTGCTGATTCTTTGAGCATACTTGTCCGACTGTTTGCGGGTGCAATGTCTCAACTTCGATACTTTGGTTACCATATTGAAATCTGCTTGTGTTTCTCCCTTCATTAAACTTTGGTACAACTTTCGTAGCTTGGCTCAACAAACCGTCAGTTGGCTTTGATACAAATAAAGAGCAAGAAGCCCAAAACAGGGTATTGAAAAGAAAATGGCAAGACTACCATCACTCAAAACCAAAACTATCTATGATATTTTGAGGAAAAAAAAACCTTCAATTGCAACACAAATTTGACACACCAGCTCATCAATTGCCAAAGCACCTCTTAGATCTCTTGGGATGTTAATCCACTTAATACATTATGGGGAGCCTCCTTTAGCACCTATGTGATACCCCATATGATAAAGATAATGGTAGGTGGTGTATGAGATCACATATTGCTTAGAAATGAGAAGCTTTTTCTCTTTATAATATTCCAATGGGGCTCTAATTGTATCATTGACTAGTCCTTTTGGAGTATAGGCCATGCTATTTGAGTCTTTCATTGGGGTGTTACAAATGGTATAAGAGATTATCCCAACAAAAAATGTGGGACTTGAGCCGTGCCACCTACAACGGACAGACCTGATAAAGACGTCGAGAATTTAAGGGGGATAGATTGTGATACCCCATATGATAGGGATAAGGATAGGTGGTGTATGAGATCCCACATTGCTTGAGAAAGAGAAGTTCTTGCTCTTTATAATGTTCCAAACGGGCTCTAATTGTATCATTGACTAATCCTTTTGGAGTATAGGCCATGTGATTTGGACTTTCCATTTAGGCTTTACAACCTAATTCAGCCAAAACAGTTGGTCTCCTAATTCACTTCTTTGGAGACATGGCTCAACAAACAAACACATAATTGCCTAACTAGATCGATCTGATCTATGATTCCATAGTAGCGTGGATACCATTGAACACAACCAGCACCTAACATCCAGTTAACCCCCACTTTTGAGTTAGACTTTAACTGTTATGTCCCACAAGTTAAGCTTCCCACATAACTTTAGCATCCAAAATGAATTGACCTTAGCCATGGTATTTGTACGGTCGTACCCTCCCCATAGAACGTAAAGTGCCCTGTATCATTTATTAGTACTCCACCACCACTCCTTGGGTTTCCAAGACAACATCCATCTACACTAAGTTTAACTCTTCCTCCACCACTTTGCCTATGCCACTCCAAGGGTTGGGTTCTAGGAACCCTCCCTTCAACACATGGAAGCCCCAGTTGCAGAGTAATAAACCGATCAAGTTGGGATAATGTTGTCGCTTTGCTCACCTGATTTATAAATTCAGCCAACATCAACTTCACTTTAAAACAAACCATCGTCTTCTCCTCTATTTTGTCCTCCGTTCTAGCCTTGCATCTTCTTGACCAAATGCACCAATTTATGAGAGATAGCCAGATGTTGTGAATTCAAATTTGCTTTACAAAAAACCACAACAAAACTTGATTCCTCCAACTCACTATGATTCCCAAGAAGTCACCAAAAATATTTTTAAACAAAATTGGCTCTCTCCAGAGCATAAAGTATGGTCTTAAGATTCCACCATCTGGATGACACAGCAATCGCACTTGGACACCAAGGGGATGTTATGTTGTTGAATATGCATATTAAATGGCAGGGTTTGATGAAAAGATTTCCACATAAATATAGAAATCTTAGCTGGAATATGTTTGCACTGAACCAACTTGCTCCAACATACCTGTTGACCACACATCCTCAATTGTTGCCAGGCTGATTTTGTAGAGTATATAAACCAGTTTTAGAGGCTGTCCATACAGGTGTATCCTGACCTTCACTAATTCACCACAGTCGAAGGTGGTGAAATTGATCTCCACAAACTTGTGTCATGCCATGGTAAATTGATGTCTCATTTAGATTGGTCCTGAGCCACTAATAGCTGCAATGCTGTAGATTGATCCATATTTTTTTCCCTCTTATTTGCGCGATGCCATGTTTATCTTATGTTATGTTTTGATGCAGACTAGTCTCATGTACAAGCTGTGGCAGCTTTATGTAAGAAAGGATAAATTTCGACTAACCATATTTCCTGGATCTGTCGATTATGCTTTGGTTGCGGCATTGATTGTAATATTTATTAATCGAAGAAGACATTAGATCAAAGAAAAGGATCGTGTACAATTCAAAGCCTTTAGGTGATTCTTGTACCCGGGAGCAGTGAAAAAAGGATCCTATACATGCATTCTGTCCTGGAACTAATGTATTGACATTTGGTACTACGAATGTAACTCCATATCAGCCTTCTAATTCAATTCGTGTGAAGAGGCTCATATTGTTAAAAAAGTTGAAACCCTCCTCCAGGTAGAATATGCTTTTCAACCCCCTGGAAAATTAACCTTTTCTAATATATTCTCCCACATTTGGCTTCCACAGACGAACTCTCGATGCATTATTTATATAAGAAATGATATTTACAGTCATAAAATGAGTGAGCTGTATCTAGCATTAATATAATATGCCTTTGGCTGTGAATAAATACTTCATGGCAAGATAGCAATATATTTCAAGCAGACAGCGAATGTAGGTTTGATAATGTCAATATTTGAAAGGAAGTGACGATTTTAGAATCAGTACAAGTCATTGCAAGTATTCTTGTGAAAGCTGTAAATTTCAAACCTAAATTCTTTTTATTTCCCAAAGAATTTATCCTCTCTTTTGTTATATTTTTTTCCTGTTTAATATCTCCCTTCTATCCACAAGTTTGTAAGGAAAATAACTGACTAGATTAGCATGAAAGCAATCTATATAATTTGTTTACTTGCATGGGTCCGCACACGTTATCACCTGTGCAATGTTCTGTTGTTGTGTAAGCTGGTGATCAACTTGTAAGACATACACAATTGGATGAGAAAAATGTAGCAAAAGCAACGCAAGAATATGCAGCTCTTAGTTATGTCACCACCGCAGATGGAACTTTGGCATAAATCTGATAAGGGGGCTAATACAGTAAAAACGAAAAAGACTAAAATGTGCAATGCAATTACAAAATCACAAAATTAGTACAAGATTAAACAACTGAAGTGTATAAAAAGGCTAACGAAAGAACCGGCTTAGCCAAAAAAAAAAACTCACAAATGAATTAACTCCAAAGCAGAAACTACCAGATCTTAACTGGTCTATATGATACATTGTCTTTTGACTCCTTGAGCTCTAATCCATAGGCTAGAAAAGATGATCCTGAACAAACAAATCAATTATAATGGAATTCCCATCCCAATGGCAGCATTGGAGCAAGAATCCGACGAGCAGTTTTATTAAAAAAAGATGAAAAAAACAGAGGCTATGGAGCAAAATAGGCACCTCTGCAAATGCACATCTAAAAGGAAAAAAGGTTGATGCGAATGTATATTATGCCGACTGCCGCATCAAAGGAACCAACCACCTCATCTCTGTTCCATTTCCATTTGACAAGTAGTATACCTTCTTCCAATTTTCTTCTGAGAATACTTCACGATTTACTAGTCTTTGCCTGCCAGACATGACAACAAAGAAGCAATAATCTGAAATAGAGTCTAGGGGGAAAAGGAATTCATAAAATTCTGCTATCGAAACAATCATTTACCCTTATTTTTTTAATAGTGTTTTTTTCCAGATGATTATTAGGGCCAAGTGAACCCACACAATTTGAGACATAATATGTTATGATCTTTAGAGAGTAGGATACATTCATAGATCTCTACAAGGAGCAATCTGACAAGTCAAGTAGCTGCTTGAACAAGATAAAAGGTAATCAATTGGTCATTGGCCTCCTATCAAATGATTGGAGGTCAGGGACAAACTATCCAACCGCAGTGAAATCTCACATTAGATTCTACTGTTTTATCGCATCATTATATTTTATAATCATAATATCTTTATGTCAATTGGAGATTGGCACCTTGATAATTTTAGCAACAGCCTTAGCAAGCTTATATATTTCTGTAGCATACCTAAGGTAATAATGACAAACAGTTGCTGCTTCGTCCAAGCTATAGCGAGGAAAATTAACACGAGCATCTACAGGAACATCCGGTAAGTCTTTACGAAGCTTTCCAACTGCTGTTGAATGAGAGAAAGCACCCACCATCATGTCATCATGCATCATAGACCTAAAAGCATTCACCTGAAAATGACAAGAATTTCTTTTATAATGCACATATATATGACAGTAAGTCAAGTACCACTACGGAAGCATATATATAGGACGATTGAGCTATAGGGAGTAAGCTGGAGAATCAAATGCCAACATCTTCATTTCTGAGGACAAAATCAACACAAACTTGGCTACCAACTTTCACTTGCATGAAGGATTCGACCAACAAGCTAACAACTAAAGGAGTGAGTTCCTTAGAAATGGCATGAATGCAATTCCATCATAAAGAGGAATTGGTGAAATTTTTGTGCACACTAATATTTGCTGTTTCAACAAGATTTCAAACTGAACAGTTGGCACTAACCATTGCAAGTTCTCTAGCATGCACTGGTCGACTAGAACGTATAGTTACTGCTTCCTCATACTCGCTGAAGGTAAACCAGCTGTTATACTGGAGACAAGTAACAGCAACATATAGTTAAATGACATACCAGGTAACCATACACAATAAATTCTATACATATAATATTAACCCAAAGAACTGGACAATATGCAGCATTTGAAGTTGATGCAAGAAAGTAGAGACTGTTTCTCACTTGATCAATTGCTATAAGCACAGGGATATTTTTCACAAGCGATAACTCTCTCCTCAAACGAACAACCACTCCAACAGCTGCATGCGTGTGCTTGATACCAGTGTTAACCAGGTCATAGAGCGTAGAACCTTCAGGCATTGCCATGTTATCAACATCTTTCAACCATCCAACACCAGCACCCTCTCCCAGTGGAATCGGACCATCAATTTGGCATGGCAATTGTTTTAAGTGGGATTCATTCCATTTCAGAAAATCCTGGAGATAAATGACTCATGAGGAATATGCAGACCCACTGAATAACAGGTAAAAACAAACTTAACAGATCATGAGAACCACCAAGTTACTGTACGGAGCCATTACAGAAAAATTGGGATCAGGGATTTTATTTTTTTTAGGCAGGGGATTGGAACTGTATCCGGATGTTTCCTTAATGATAGGTATTGAGAATGTTTAATCTAAAAACCAAATTCATGGTGAATATAACTACCATAAGTGAGTAAAGAGGATTGATTAGCTCATGGACCAAGGTTTATATGCCACATCACATTGAAAATCTTCAACAAACCCTGCTACGAAAACATAGAACTAATCGCTGATGTTGAAAATATAAGAAATGGAACAAGCATCTTTATGTTTATCTAATTCTGCTCAACAAAAGAATAAGTTCTGGAGATAGACAGATACCCACGTAAGGCTGAATGAAGGGGGAAAAGAAAAAAGGTAACACTCTTGCCTTCAGTACATTTGCAGCTTGAAGAGGTGTGTCCCAATGACCTGTTTCTGGGTTCTTGGAGAAAAATCCACCATGAGTCCACTCTCGGCCCCTGGGTACATAAAAAACCAGCCAACCTTCATCACGGGCCCAATGAACAAGCATTGCAAGTGCAATACTCTTCCCACAGCTAGCAGGACCATCCAAGACAATCTGCTTTCTAAGTTTGAGACCTAAAAAGATTATAGTTACCAGCATAAGTGCATCTGCTGAATGTGAACTATCATAAACTTCACAAGCTCATGCCATCGTCTTATGATTCATATACAAAGAGAATATCATTAATGGTTGGACGTTGGGAAAAAAGAACATAATGTTTAAATGGAGGAAGAAAAGGATGCACCAAATCATATACTAACTACACTGGCCTTTATTAAGTCAAATAGGTTGCTAAGAGATTCCTCAAAGGAGTTGAGCAACTTCAATACTCTACTATACATAGGTTTTTCCTTTTTGGAAGACGAGCACAAACAATGTACACACCAGGTGAGAAGTTCGTATTTCCACTAAACCATGAAGATTCGTTAACCTTAAAAAAAGATGGGATCAAGATATTCTGAATTCGCAAGAGCACAGTGAAATCTTAAAATCCTAACCATTACTGGTTCAGACTTTCCATCTCAATTCACAAATTAGTGATAAAAATTGATTAGGATAAAATAAAAATTCACTGGAGCGTCAAACGTCGAGTTGATAAAATGTAATATGTAACTAAAATAAAATTCATTTATTCAAAAGCCTCAGCCATCTCCGAATTAAAACAATATTTGAAGTTCCAAACTAGCTCAATAATAGATGTTCGAATTAACATTAAGAGATATTATTACTACGATTTGAAACTCGTCATTACATTTGACTTTACTTTTTTAGAGAGAGAGAGAGAGAAAAAAAAACAAGTGATACCACTACTCACCTTTATCATCAGAGAAGCGCAATGGAGGATCAACAATACGCCTAAAATTATCACGAAGATCCAAAAAACTCTGTCGAACCAGCAAAGCCGGTCTAAGTGAGTCCTCGAACTCCTTCACCATCCCTGTTGGCAACCCCTCCGGTAACGCCGTTTTCAAACTGTCCATGCTAATCCAAAAAAAAAAAAGCCAATTTCCAAATCAAAAACACGAGAAAACCAATACATACAGATATATAGGTATATACACGTGGATGGCAAGTAGCGGGATTCGTATACCTGAATTTGAAGTAGGAGCAGGCGTCTTTCCGGGAGAGGAGGGAGAGTGAGGGGGTGGAGGTGAACAGGGGCCGACCGTCTGGTCCCAAATCAATGGACGGGTCCTTTTCGTCGGCGGCGAGGCTACGTGCGCGGGATTGGGCGTCGGAGAGAGCGGCTTCGACTTTGGCTTCGGAGGCGGAGGCGGAGGCGTGGTCGTGGGCCTTGGACTTAGTCTTCTTGGACATGGCGACATTGGACTTGGGGTTCTTGGAGGAGTAACTTTGAGCTGAGGTTGGGACTGGAGAGGATCTGATCGAGCTTCTCGTCGCTGCTGAGCCTACTCTCAGAATACACCGCAACATTTTCTCGAGTATCCGGAGTAGATTTCTCGAGGTTTTTCAGAGCAGCACTGCGAGGGTGGGTTTTGGTGGTTTCGGGCTGACTATGAGGGTACTTGATAAGTGAACGGAGGTGGGCCCATTACGTGACATTCTGTTAACTATAGGCCCAGGCCCAGATTTAACTATGAACAGTGTTTTCCTTTCGGGGGTACTATGGATTTTGTTTTTTAGTTTTTGTCCGGAACAAAGAGAGAGACGCAAATAAAATGAATCTAGAACATTTAATATTGTTTTTTTAACGAGATGAGACGAGAAATTCTCATAATTTCTTTCTTTTTTTCATTTTTTTTAATTTTAAATCTTTAATTTTTTCATCTAATCAATTACTTAATTATTATAACTTTTAAAAACTTCAAAATAAAACATAAAAATCAATACAATCTTTCAAACCTCAAAATAAAAATAACATGAAAAAATTATATTAACTTTTTAATTTTTTTATTCAACTTTTATTTCTCATTTCCTAAAACTCAATAAAATATCTTAACTCAAATCATTTCATTATTATTCATAAATTATTTTACTATTACTCACAAAATCTTAAAATATTATAAAAGTTGAAACGAGTCTTAACACTTGAAAAGCGGTGAGAGGGCTCATTCCCTCATTCCCTCACTCATTTGGCCTATATGTCATTCTCTTGAAGTTCCCCATTTTCTCAATGGTGGAAGATTGATTTATCTTGGAGCCTGTAAAGAGATACGTGTATTCTGTAGAAATGTATTTTCATGAATTATGCTACTCCTTGAATAGTTGTTGAGATCTCTCCATCCATGATTCACTCCCTACATATTTTCAACTTACTGTAAATAACATATTAACATTTGGTTTCCTTTTATTTACTCTATACAGACTGTATGACAACTGTAATGCTCCTTTGTAAAATTATATAAGTCAATGCATCAGCCAACAAACATAGGTTGCTTTATTTCTTTACATGGTATAATAGACACAAGAGGTTCCTCCTTTCATGGCTTATTCTTCAACCTCATTGATCCCACCTGTGGCAGAATTTTCTTCATTGGATCTGTTCTCCACAAAAACAAACATATCTAACATTTTCATTAAACCAACCTCCACCAATTATCTTCTATGGAAAGCACAGATTGTCCATGTACTATGTGGTCATGGGTTGCTTGGGTACATCTATGGTGAGCTTCCATGTCCTCCTGTAACTATCCTAGGTGATAATGGTAATTCAACCTCCAACCAAGAAGCACATAAATGGCTGCATATTGACCAACTAGTGCTTGGTTGGTTAAATAGTTATTTGTCCAATGCTCCATTATCTCAAGTGATAAATTGTGAAACCTCTTGAGATGCTTGGGAGGTTCTAGAAACTCTATATAGACATCATACCGGTGATTAGGTTCAACAAATGAAAGGAGAGCTTCCATCTCTCATCGAAGGTAACTTTTCAATAGAAGATTATCTTCACAAAGCCAAGTCTATGGCACTGGCTCTCAGATATGCAGGCAAACCTATGGATGAAGATGATTTTTATCATTTGTTTACTCAAAAGATTGGGTTCTGAGTTTGACCCAATTGTGACAACCATAAACACAAGGGACAATTTTCCACCACTTGAAACTGTCATTAGCAAACTAAGGGACTATGAGATGCATATATCCCTTACATGTGACTCATCTACTATCACATTTTATTCAAGTCGTGCGGGTTCTACACCAAATTGCACACGGGGTAGTCCAGCAGTTGGACGTGGACGTGGCCCCAATAACTAGTAGAGGTTCAAAGACTCTCGTGGTGGAGGTGGATGCTCTACAAGTCACACACTTGCTGGACACACACCGCAATCTTCTGCCCATGGAGGCAGTAGGTCATAAGTTCATAATAACCAAATGACTCGTATCACTTGTTTTTGGTGTGGGGCTCCCAATCACAAATCAGACACTTGATGTGCCACAGATGAAGAGGCTGAACAATATCAAGCCTTCTGTTCAACCTGGAGATACCTCATATGAAACTTGGTTTCCCGACATAGGGGCAAATAATCACATGACTCCCACCACCACTGATGTTCAAGGTATTATTCCCTATACTAGATATGACTTCATAATGGTTGGTAATGGATCTAGACTTTCAATTTTTTCTCTTGGGTAGTTTAAAATCCCTCAAACTTCCCTCATTCTTCACAAAACTCTAAGGCTCTATTTGGATATACAGTTCAGATAAAATGAGATAAGATACTTTGAATAATAATGAAAATTTTGAATTAAGAAAAGATGAAATAGTTTGTAAAAAATTATGTGTTTGGATAGTGAGATGAGATTTTTTGGATTTGAAAAATGTGTGGATCCCACTACTTAATAAGGGTAGCCGAATTGTCTACTGTTCATGCACCGTTCATGTCAGATTGTACTATTTATACACTCTTCATGTACTGTTCATGCACTATTCATGTCAGATTTTTACTGTTTATGTACTGTTCATTATTGTTTATTTAAAGAGATTTTTTAAAATTTAGAAATGAAATATAGTGTATTTGGATATAGAAAACTAGTGTACAGTACAGATGAAATGAAAACATCTCATTTGTGTTGGCCATCCAAACCAGGCCTGATTGTTCTTGATCTTAAAAAGAAACTTTTTCTGTCTCTCAATTTACTGCTGACTATAATGGTTGTTTTTTGTTCTATCCATGGGGTTTTCTCATCAAGGACTCGAAGACAAAAAGAGGGCTGTTTAAAGGTCTTGTTAAAGATGGACTATATCCCATGCGTCTCAACTCCACTACTTTTTCTCCTGTCGCATTTCTATCAACTAAAGTTTCGGCACTTTGTGGCATGCTCGCTTGGGTCATCCTAGCACAAGAATTCTAAAAATGTTATTTCCATCTTTACATGTTTCGAATAAAGATGTCAATTTTTGTGAAAGTTTCATTCTTGGAAAATCTACTAAATTGCCTTTTACATCTCGTACTCTTCATGTTCCATATATTCTCCATACTCTTCATAGTGATTTGTGGGGACCAGCTCCCATTTCTTCATTTGATGGTTTTCATTTTTATTTAGTTATTGTTGATGAATATTCCCGTTTTATTTAAAAATTTCCTTTCACACGAAAATTTGATGTCCTTCATACTTTTTCCAATTTTCTCATAATGTTGAAGAATCAATTTCAAACTCACATTAAAATTATTCAAAGTGACAGCAGTGGTGAGTTTGTAAATAATTCTCTAAAAAATTACTTTGCTTCCAAAGAAATTATTCACTGCTTATCTTGCCCCAGCACTCCTGAACAAAATGGTTTTGCTTAACGATGTCATCGTCAAATTGTTGAAATTGGTCTTACCTTAATGACTCACTCTTCCATGCCCTCTCATTTTTGAACTGCTGCTTTCACAATTGCAGTTTTTCTTATAAATTGTCTACCTACTCCCATGCTTCATGGCAAGTCTCCATATGAACTTATTTCTCATCTCCACCTTCATATTATACTTTACATGTGTTTGGTTGTACTTGTTACCCATATCTCATGCCTTTTGGATGTTCAAAACTTGACTTCAAATCTACTCAATGTGTTTTTCTGGGATATTCTTCTCAACAAAAAGGGTACTCATGTTTGAATATGGTCATTGGTCGTCTTTACATTTCAAGGCATGTTCTTTTTTATGAAACCCATTTTCCTTTCTCTACTATGCATGCAACCTTCCCTTCTAATTCTTCTCACTTGTTTCACGTTCGACCTGTCCTCACTCTTCTTCATAAAAATTCTACTTCAGTTGTTCCCATTACCTCTAGACCTGTGTCTCAATCTACCACATCTATAATTTTTGTCCAGTCCCAATTGGAGCCACAACCAATTTCCTTTACTATTATTGCATAAATGGAATCTTCCAATTCCCAAGCTATGCCAGTGTCAGTGTCTCCCAATCTCAGCCCCTTTCACACCCATCCAATGGTTACTCGGAACTAAGGGGATATGACGGCCCAAGGTTTTTCTCTCCACCTGACATCCACTTCCCACTTGTTTTCTTGCTGCATATGTTAACCAGCCAAAACCTATAAACAAGCTCTCAAGGACCCTCTTTGGGAAAAGGCCATGCACTTTCTCAAGGAGTCAAGCCCGTTCCAATTCCTTTGACGTAGGTAATTCACTTTCAGCCACTAATGGTCCTCTTCTCAAAGAGCCAACTCTATTTCGGTAAATGATGGGATTTCTACAATACCTCACTTTAACATGACCGGATATAACCTATGCCATGCACTTTGTCTGCCAATTTATGCGAGCTTCCCATGCTTCACATCTAGTTGCAATTAAAAGAATTTATTGGTATTTAAAGGGTACAGTAAACCTGCGCCTTCAGTTTGTTAAAACACTCATGTCTCCTCTTGTTGGTTTCATTGATGCGGATTGGGCAAGGTCTAATGTTGGCAAGCACTCAACTACAAAATTTGCTGTTTTATGGGTCCAAATTTACTACCATGGGGTGCGAAGAAGCAAGCAACTGTCTCTAGATCCACTGCCGAAGCCAAATATAGAGCTTTGACATCTACTACTGCATAATTAATGTGGTTTATGAATTTACTTCACAGCTTGGGCTACGTACTTCCAACTCCTTTGTTACACTGTGATAATATAAGTGCCCTGAATATTGCTAAAAATCCAGTGTTCCACCACCACACAAAACATATTGAAATTAATGTTCATTTTGTGGGAGAACAGGTAGCCCGTGGTGTCATTACTCTTGCTCACATTTCGGGACATGCTTAGGTTGCAGACATATTTACAAAAGCTTTATCTAATTCCAAGTTCAATCAAAATTGCAGCAAGCTCTGCGTTCGACGAGTCCCACTTGAACTTGAGGGGGAATGTAGTAACGTATCTTTATGAATTATGCTTCTCCTTGAATAGCTGTTGAGATCTCTCCCTCTGTAATTCACTCCATGCATATTTTTAGCTCACTGTAAATAATAGATTTACGTTTGATTTCCTTTTATTTATTATGTACATATTGTATGACGACTGTGATGCTCATCTATAAAATTATATAAATCAATGCATCAGCCATACAAACATAGGCTGCTTTATTTCTTTACACATTCACCATCAACCGTCAACTTTTCCTCAAATGTTGGATCAACCTAATTTGACTACTTCCATCTCATTGTTAATGATGCGTGGCCATCCCATGCTAATACAATCATAGGCTCTACTTAATTTAGAGTTATGTAAATCATAGTTCTTCCAATTAAGGTAAAAGTATAAAATCGTTACAAAATTTATAGATATAACTATTATATAGTTTGTGCAATTTTATTAAAGAGTTGTCAGTTAGTAAATAGTTGTCTTATGACCACACATTAATTTTGAATGTTAGTTGTTTGTTAGCTTATTTTTTTAAGATTGAGCTTATATATATTCACTTGGAATAGTCGAGATGGGAAATTATTTATAAAACTCAATTTCACCCGTTAAATAATTTGTAATAACAAGACGTTCATAGTAGGCATCCATTTCCCTTCTCATGGTTAGGGAATATGAAATGACTTAATTTCATAGTAGGCATCCATTTCATGAGTCTTGATGGCTGGCCTATAAAACTAGCCAGGAGTTTCAAATTGAAGGGGCTACATATAGGCCATTCCCCCCTTTGGTACGAGGCTTGGATGTTGGCACAAGAAATCTCTGTCTTTTTATAAATATGTGTTTCTCCAATCTCATATTTAGGGTGTAGAATTTATGAGTATTGCTTTGATATTATCATGTAGCGCACTCCACTATCGACGAAATTGATTCCAGATGAATGACAATGACATAAAAGTTTGTGCAACAACCGCACTTAATCTGAGATTTGTCACTAGATATAAACGCTTCTACTACACTATTATATAGTTTTTTTTAACATAATTGATATACGATTGGACACTCTTTAAATTCTGTTCTGCAAGGCTAACTCAATTGAATGGAGTCAACTCTACTCCCTGCTGGAATCATATGAGAAAGTCTCTGGCCAGAGACTCAACAAAGACAAGACCTCCATATTCTTCAGTTCAAACACCAAAGAACAGACCAGGGATATTGTTACAAATATTGCAGGAATTCGGGGAACAAACTCTTATGAGAAATATCTGGGATTACCAGCCCTAGTAGGGAGGTCTAGATCCCAATCTCTCAAAGGTATCCTAGACAAAGTTCAGGCTAAACTAAACAGCTGGAAAATAAAGCTTCTCTCATAGGCAGGAAAGGAAACCCTTATCAAGGCAGTCATCCAAGCCATTCCAACCTACAGCATGGGCATCTTCAAGCTCCCTAGGCAATTACTTAACGAGCTAAACAAGCAAGTACGAGGCTTTTGGTGGGGACAACAGGCACAGGAGCACAAAATCCACTGGGTCTCTTGGAAACAAATGATTAAATCTAAAAAGTCAGGAGGATTGGGTTTAAGGGACTTTGAGCATTTCAACAGTGCACTACTTGCAAAACAAGGATGGAGGATCATCTCTTCCCCAAATTCACTTGCAGCTCCTGAAAGCTAAATACTTTAAGCATAGCTCCTTCCTAAATGCAAACAGAGGGAATAACTCCACCTTCCTATGGCAGAGTTTCATCTCTGCAAAACCTCTGATTAAGGAAGGCTTAGTTTGGCGTGTTGGTGATGGATAAACTATAGAGATCTGGAATGACAAGTGGTTTCCTCAACTATCTACCTTTAAACCTCAGAGCTCAATCAGGTTCCTCCCACCAGATTCAAAGGTGGCCATCCTCATTGATAAGTCCACGAACCAATGGAACTACCCACTGATTGAAGCTATCTTTGACAGAACAGAAGCTGAGCTACTCAAGAGAATCCCTCTTAGTCCCTATCCCACCACTGACAGAATCTTATGGAGAGGCACTACCACGGGTGCATTCACTGTTAAATCAACATACTATCTGAAATCTGAGATGGAAAACCAAAGACACGGCCAAACATCTACAGCCATAAATGAAGATTCACCTTGGTCATCCATCTGGCAACTAAGAGTCCCAATGGCAACCAAGAACTTCCTATGGAGGGCCTGCCTGGAAGCCATTCCTACCAGAGCCAAGCTTTACCAGAGGAAAGCTATTTCTAATGACTCCTGCCCCATTTGCAAGCTCCACCCCGAGACAGTAGCCCATGCTCTTTTGGCGTGTCCATCTGCCCAGATGTGTGGAGCCAATGTAGTATGAAGATCCAAAAATCTAGCATCCCTTGCCATTCTTTCAGGACCCTACTAAAAGGCTTTCTCAACACTTTTTCAGAAGAAGAGATGGTAGAATTTGCTCTCACGGCTTGGAAGATCTGGAAAAGAAGAAATGATTTGATTTTCAACAACTCTTTCACTCACCCAAACTCTATCAACCAAAGGGTCAAACTTTTCATTGAAGATCTTAATTACACATACCAACCTGTCCAGAAGTCCTCTTCATCATATGCTCACCTAAAGTCCTCTTCATCATATGCTCACCTAAACTGGGAAGCCCCCCCTCAAGGAAAAGTGAAAGTAAACTGGGATGCAGGTTTGGATAAAGCTGCATGTAAGGTGGGAGTTGGGGCAGTGGTAAGAGATTGGGAAGGGAAGGTGCTAGCCACCATGAGAATGAATCATACCCTATTCCCCGACCCTTTCACAACTGAAGCTTTTGCTGCTTTCCAAACTTCTATGTTCCTCAAAACTCTAGGATGGGAAGATGTGATCATGGAGGGTGATTCTTTACAAGTTGTCAATGGCCTAAAGTCTCAAACTGATACAGATTCCTATGCAGGCGTTTTGATTAAAGACACAAAAACAACTCTTGACTCCTTTACTGAATGGACAACTAGACATGTAAAGAGAGCATGCAATGCCATAGCTCATGCATTATGTCAAGATGCTCTTAGCATCAGTAATAGCATTATTTCTGTAGATGCTATTCCCTTTTGTATCCAGAATCTATTATAATGAATGAAAACTAGATGTTTTCCCTAAAAAGAAAAAAAAATTCTATCATAATTTTATCGTAAGGGTACTTTGTATTTGACATCATGTCACATATCTTTCTAGGCCCATCGTGTGAGGTCTCTCAGTTTAAGGTAATGCTAATGTAAGATGTAATGAGTACCGACCTTTAATGCATAAGAGGTCATGAGCTTGATCCTTCATGACTGAGAACACTCATGACCAATAGTTATTTAGTTAAAAATTGTAATTGCTTATGCTCGATCGGAGATATAAGAGTACTCCTTGCTCAACTAAGCATGATTGGAGCACGTATCATTATATTTTTGTTAAGGTGAAAAAGGATTGAGATTAAGTTGTAACTCAACTTGTTGTATGGAAAAACCTGTGAATCAGCCGTGGTCGTAAGGGATCGAGAGCCTTCAAATCCCTTATATTCTCCACTACATTGCGAATCCCTCTAGGCTTCTCTTAGCTTGCGTTTGGATAGTCAGATAATTTTAGATACTCTGTAAATAATAAAAAAAAAAGTATTAAATAGTAGTATAAAATAGTAAAAAATAGGCAAAAAGTAATAATAAAATAATAAATAATAGTAAAATATTTCTTATAATACCTCACCACCCAAACTAGCCCTTATGCAAACTACCAAGAGAACCTAATGGGGGTGTAATGGGCCTTAAATTTCAAAGAATTCACCCAATGTTTAGTTCTTTTGGGGCTTGAAAGGAACCAGCCTAGTCATGTTGGGTAAGGGCACCATTTTGACTTCTTTGGTGTTAGGGCAATCCTATTTTGCCACTCAACTCTTACTGCTGAGCTTGCTCGTTAAGAGAGGTACAGCCATATGTTTGTAAATTCAAATACCGAATTACTACCACAGCATGAGCTTAGTCAAATACTCACTTCACATCTCCTTAAAAGCCTTAAAATCATTTTTATGGGGGCAGTCAAAACAAAATCATGAATGATAAGTACCAAGTTACCAACCAATTAAATATAAGTCAAAACATTAAAAAGAATATAATGAAGCTCACAAAAGTCCTCCATCCATTAAAAAATAGTCAATTCCTAATTTGACTTTGATCTGGTTATACTGCACTTGTTAAAGTGCTCCACTCATCTAACCAAGCAAATTAAATGACCGCTCTAAAAATAAGCTTGTATAATGCAATATCGAATATTATAAAAAGGGAAATGATATTCCCATCGATAATATCTATCCAAACATTGTATTGATTGTATTTATCTTTTACTTAATAGTTAATGAAATATTTTTTAAATCTTTAAAAAGTTAAAAAAAAAAAAAAATTTTTTTTTGCGCGTTCAGTAGATATCCTCGGTGGAGTTTGTCGGTGAGTGTAGCATTCTCTTTATAAAAAATGAGAGTAAATCTTCCTTAATACCAATTAAATTTAGTTGGAATGCAATATCACATACTAAAAAGGAGAAACTATGCTATTCATGATTTCTCTCCTTCACATGCTTGTTTAGTCCAAAACACTACCTTGTTGGGATAATAAAGTAAGATATTTGTTACGTACAAACAAAATCGCGTGTTAATCTGTGCATTAATATCATATTTAAAATTTAAATTAGCACTATTTTTAATAAAATTTATATATTAATGCACAGTTGTACTTGCAACTAGATTTTTTCATAAAATAATTTTAGATTTTCAGTCTCTAACATCATTTAAACACAATACATTTTTTAATTTTTAATTTTTAAATTTTTTATCTAATCATTATCTAATCATTACAATATTACTAAACTTTTAAACAAAACACAAAAAATAATACAATTTTTTCAAATATTAAAATAAAAATAATATTAAATTTTTATTTAATTTTATCACTCCTTTTCTAAAATCTAATAAATAATTTTAAATTAAATTATTTTATTATTATTCACAAATATTATGAGATAGTCTAATAATGAATCCAAAAGCTGATCAATATCAGTAATATGCTGATATTTTTTTTTTTATTGACACTTGATATCCAAGAATAGGTCCCAACTAGTCCCGAGACACGTGCTTATACTCCTACACCATTTTAGCTTTATTTAAGCCCAAAAAGAGAAAAGCTCTTGGTTGGTTCTATCCAAGAGGAAGTTGAAACCTAATCTACACCCTGTAGTCGTAATACCCTAAACCCTAAACTGGTTTAAGTTTAGGACTTCCTTGACTTTGGGATTCCTCGGAATTGAGTGTTCAAAGGGTAACAAACTATTTTTGAGCTGTATTTGTAAAAGAAAATATCTCCAAAAGTCTCTCTGGAAATGTTGCTGGCGACAGGAACCCCAAAATTCTCATTGTTCATGTATCTTTTGGAGTCTTCCACCGACTTTCTAACCTTTTCCCACTGTCTCCATTTGTCTTGTGGGTCCAATGAGGTATAGATAATGCCTCCCTTTCACACGTTAATGAGTTTGATCCATCTTCTAGATTGTACGACTTTAGATCACCAAAAAATACTTTATAGTCTTCTTAAAAAAATATTTCATCTTATCTCAGTTTATTTTACTATTATAATTTTTTTAATTTTTCACATAAAATATAATAAATAATTCAATATTTTCAAATCTCAATTTAATTTTTTTTAAAATTTTAAAATAATAATAATATTAAAAATAATATTTTAATAATATTTTATCCAACTTTCAACTTTCATTTAAAATCATATTATCTTATCTCATCTCACTATTCAAATAATCCTTAATTACTTGTCCCCACAATTATGTCCCCAAGAATTTGCTCAAATTTGAAAGTTTATAATAGAAATAGAAATATTAAATAGGCTTTAAGATATTTATTATTCTGATTTTTCTATTGAAGATATCTTTTTATAAAAGATAGTGTCATACAAACTTTATCAAACATAAAGAACAATGTAATACCCTTATAACCAAAGGGTCATGCTACTATGCCCCGCCTGACCCTTACCGCCGAGCAGTTAATTTTTTTTATTTTTATTTTTTATATTTCATTTTTTTAATTATTTTTTTAATCATTAAGTAAAAAAAAAAAATACATCAACATACTTAAAATCACTTTCTTAATCACTAATTTCTTAATCACTAAGTACAAAAAAAAAAAAAAATTTTTTTACCCAGCGATCAAACTGGGCGGTACAAATGGGGCAGCATAGGGGCTTTTCTCATAACCAAAACTTTGCATGTAAAGGAGAGAGAAAAAGAGATGAAATAAAAAATGTAAAGTTTTTAAAACCCATTAATATTAATATTCTGGACTTTCTAATAGTTTAGACATTCATTAACTCAAGTTTTTTATACTAAATAATAAATTTTAATTGATCACTTAATATAATATTTAATTAATTAAAAATGCTATAAAACTCAAATCTATCGACTTGATTAAAGTTGGGTAATTTTATCGTGTTCATGTCCAATTTCACATGTACAAAACTCTTTTACAAGGAATCTTACTTGTTAATCAGTGTACAGTGTACACAATACACCCTACCTCTGTACCAATTTGCAAATACTCAAGTAGATGACAATATCTCCAAAACTCTACAGAAAATAAATTTATTGTATTAAAGGCTCACATAATATTTTGGAAAAAGAGACTTTGAAGATTTATTAATACTATATACCACACTCTCATTCTATTAAGTAAGATATGTCACGTTCATTTATATTAGATAATAAAGAATCATTCAATAGTGATAAATATGTCACATTCTTATTTAGTGAGATGGAAGTAGAATGGTAGTGTGAAGTAAATTTAGTAAATAATCCCACCTGGCCTGGGGTTGCGATAGTGGAGTCGCAAAAATGATACAATAGTGTCGAGGAGAGCCTTCATATCAACAGACACGAGAGTTTTGTCAATCACCAATTTTCATGACGCTCGTCGCCTAAGACTCCCTTTTAGGCTAACTGCAAGTAACGTACACGGGAGGCCAATGTCTACCCTCACACCACACACGTCATATAAGAGACATGTTGTGGCATGGATAGTTTATGAAAATAATTGCATACCCAAATCCATTTTCTGACCTTGGATATGATAGTTGCATGGATATTTATTTTTGGGAAGGCATGTTGTGGCATGATTCGTTTATCGCTGCCGGTTCTGACCACTTTTCTATTTAGATCTAAAAATTCAAGCTCTGTTAGATTTTGGGAAACAAAAATGTTAAAAACAGGAAAAAAAAAATAGTAACAAAAATCATAGAGACGAGAGAAACGAGGAATTAACTGTTAAAAGCAGAAAGCTTGGAGAGAAAGAAACAAAGCCTAAAAAAGGGTCAATTTTTAGTAATGAATGGGAGAAAGTACAAACCCACGATGAAGGAGATAATCATTATCTGACTAACATATATGCAAGCAGGCAAGCACGCACAACAGCATCGTCTCTTACCCGGTACCCCAAACCCCGGCTGCCCAAAGTAAAAATTTAATTTCAAATATAATTATATATTAATATGTATATTAATTTGATATAATTGATTAAAAAATAAATTTTATTAAAAATAATATTAATATTAATTTTTTTATATTTAAAAATTAAATTAATTTAAATATTAATACATAAATTAATACACAATTTTATTTATACGTAATAAAACTGCTGCTCAAAACATGGGCTTCTTTGTTTGTACGCCATGAGAAAGATATCTCAGTGGCTTGGCCGCCACCCATTCAAACCCACGAGTTTTTGACCCAAAACGGACAACCTTATTTTTGTAAGACTTGCAAAAAAATAAAAAATGAAACAACTAACCTTTCGATTTCCGCAGTCAAACCTCGCCCTCAATTTCTCAGAAAGCTCCTTCCCACATTGGAAAAAAACAAAAAAGACATAAGAAACTTACACAATACGTGACCATCTTCTTCACCTCCTCTCTTTCTTCTCTTCTTCTGTGCCTTGAAGCTTTTGCTCCCCTCTGCTCTCTCTCTCTCTCTCTCTCTCTCTCTCTTAAGACTTCCATCTCCCCTTTCTATGGCCTCCTCTTCCGGGAGCTTGGACACCTCGGCTAACTCCCAACAATCAAGCTTTACTTTCTCGACGACCAACCGCTACCCGTTCATGAACACCTCCTTCTCCGACCTCCTTGCCTCGGCCTACTATGATGAAAACCAAAACAACAATACTGCAGGTGCAGAGAATAATAGGCATCGTGGGCTGTCTGATCGGATAGCCGAGAGAACTGGGTCGGGTGTTCCAAAGTTCAAGTCGATTCCACCTCCCTCGCTGCCCATTTCTCCACCTTCTGTGTCTCCCTCTTCCTATTTCGCTATCCCTGCGGGTTTGAGCCCAGCTGAGCTCTTGGACTCCCCTGTTCTTCTCAACTCTTATAACGTAAGTGTAATGGAAGAAAGTTTCTCTTTTTGTTTTCTGTCGTAAATTGTGTTTGGCTGTTGAGAAAATTGAGGTGATTATGTTTGAAGGCCGAAATTTTATGCTGTTTGGTTCTGAGGAAAAACAAAAGAAGGAAATGAAGGAATATCTCAACTCAACTCAGACAAATTATTGTGTCTGACTCAGTTGACTTTGAGATTTTCTTCATTTTCTTAGGAACCAAAACACTTTGAAAATATAATTCATGTTTATTAGCAATCAGTATTATTTGTTTCAAACTTCCGTTTTCAGTTTGCTTTGATATCTGCTCCTAAATCAACAGATGGGCTTGTTCGTTCCCGTCTATCTGATTGAATTTTGTCATTCTTTTATAATTTTGTTGTTATAATTGTTATATGTGTTTTTCTCTTTTCTTCTTCTGTATACAGACTCTGCCATCTCCAACTACTGGAACATTCCCAGCTCAGGCCTTCGATTGGAAGAGCAATTTTGGCAACAACCAGCAGAATGTTAAGAAGGAAGACAATAACTACGATTTCTCTTTCCAAACCCAACAAAGGCCTCCATTGTCATCATCAACGACAAATTTTCAGTCCTCAAATACCGCAATTCAAACTGTATATAACAAATTTAATTATAACGCGTCCAGGTTTCTTATTTTCTTCGCTTTGGTCTTAAATTAACAATCCTTTTATTTGTCAAAAAAAACTTTTACAGGCGCAGCAGCAAACATGGAGTTTCCAGGATATCTCCAAGCAGGCTGATTTTTCCTCAGGGAAGAAGAGTACAGTAAAGCACGAATTCGGTTCTCTGCAGAGTAGCCAGAGCTACTCCCCTGAGATTGCCACCGTACAAACCAACAACACTCAGAGCAACAACAACGGGGGGTTCCAATCAGATTATGGCAGCTGCCACCAGCAGGCTCAGTCTCTCAGCAGAAAGTCTGGTGACGGATACAATTGGAGAAAATATGGTCAAAAGCAAGTTAAAGGAAGCGAAAATCCAAGAAGTTATTACAAGTGCACATATCCCAATTGCCCAACAAAGAAGAAAGTTGAGATGTCCTTAGACGGGCAGATTACTGAGATAGTGTACAAGGGGAGTCATAACCATCCCAAGCCTCAGTCTACCAGGAGATCATCATCAGCAGCAGCTTCTTCTCATTCAATTCAGGCTTCTAATTCTTCCCCCACTGAAATTCCTGATCAGTCATTTGCCACACATGGTAACGGACACATGGATTCGGGCGGGACCCCGGAGAACTCTTCAATATCCATGGGAGATGAGGATTTTGATCAGAATTCTCAGAAGTGTAAGTCCGGAGGAGATGACTTTGATGAAGAGGAGCCTAATGCGAAAAGATGGTTAGCGTTATAGCCTAGTTTGTGTGAAAGTATTTTCTTGTGTTTAGGTTCGTTTGGTGGGTTAATCTTGTTTGTTTTTTGGGTTAATTTTGCAGGAAACAAGAGGGTGAAAATGAAGGTCTTTCGGCATCTGGGAGCAGAACAGTGAGAGAACCTAGAGTAGTAGTGCAGACAACTAGTGATATAGATATTCTAGACGATGGATACAGATGGAGGAAATATGGGCAGAAAGTGGTCAAGGGAAACCCAAATCCTAGGTAACCCTTATTTTTCATTTACTCAATACTTTGTCAAACTCCTGGAAAAGAAGTGTTTTGCATTCAAAGTTCTATTGCTGGAATCCTTAGCTCTATGCAGCACTTGCAACCTCAAAGTCCTGGTCTTGCTTTGCTTAGCATTAGATATCATCTACTTGGCCTTAAATTACTTTTGGAGTGTTTCAAATCTTCTGATCTACTTTTGCATGAATGGTAGGAGCTACTACAAGTGCACACACCCAGACTGTCCGGTGAGAAAGCATGTTGAGCGAGCCTCTCAGGATCTAAGGGCAGTGATCACAACCTATGAGGGAAAGCACAACCATGATGTTCCCGCAGCCCGTGGCAGTGGCAGCCACTCTAATAGGCCTTTACCAAGCAACAGCAACAACAATAACAACATTGCAGCCACCGCAGCATTTAGGCCGAGACTACCAACATCCGAGGAGCAAGCACCCTTCACCCTGGAGATGTTGCAGAGCCCGGGGAGTCTCGGATTCTCGGGATATGAAAATGCAACCGATTCGTACATGAACCAGCCTCAAGACACAGACAATGTGTATTCGAGAGCCAAAGAAGAACCAAGGGATGACCAGTTCTTCGAATCATTGCTTGCATAGTTTTGCAAGGGTTGGACTTTGAAGGAGTAGGATCAAAACAATAAATGAAGCACAGGTTCATTAATTAATTGCAATTTTTTTGTTTGTTTGTTTGTTTTTGTTGGTGTATATTCCCACAGGGATATTGGTTTTGTATATCCAAAAAATGTATGCTATGTAGACAAGATTCCCAACTCTATTCTTTGATTGTTTGGAGGGGCCTCTCTTGGCTAGAAAACTTGTTAGCCTGAAAAATCACTTTTTGTATCTCTTTTCATTCATTCCTAGTAAAGCAAATATAGTTGGAGTTCATGTTGCTGAGGCCATGGATGAATCAAACGTGGCTGTTGTTTTATTGTTTGTTTCCCCCTGAAAAAAATAAAAACCTTATAAAACTGTTGGGAGGCCATGGATGTTTGATATTAGAGGTTGGGTTCGTCATTGTACTTGGGATCTGAATGGTCAAAGATGTGCAGCTAACCAGTAATGCTCTGCTGGCGAATTGGTTGGTTTTGGTGGCTTTAGGGGCGGCGGGATGGACCTTTGGGGTTGGTGGGCCATCTTTATCCTTTGTTGGTGAAATTACTGTACTAGCCTTAGTCTGCATTCACAGTACAAGGCAATTGATGATTCGTAGTTCAAATAATAATGATAAGAATGAGACGTTTACTTGTTGGTCAAGCTGCATATTCTTTTTCTCCAAAAAAAACCACCCACCTACAGGTATGTATTTATTTAGGAGTTAATAATAAATACTTTAATTCTTATTAAATATAAATTCATAAATTGATATAATTTAATACGTTATATTATATTATAAAATTATTTTTATTATAAAATAGATTAATTTATAAATTTATTTTTATAAAATCTGTTATGATGGAACATATTTCTTACACGTTAATTGTTCTTTTATGTCCTCTATTGAGTTCTTTTATGTTTCCGTCCATCCCCAATTTTTTTTTTTTTTGTTTTTTTAATATTTTTGGTGATCTCCTCAACCATTCTTCGTTAGTTATGCCACTTGTTTTGGGGAGTTTAGCTCCAAAATATGCATTTATATGGCTTCATCTTCTACTCCTACTTCTAAATTCTCATTTTACCGTCCGAATTCATTCTTATTCCCAAATCCCGCCCTCTGCTAAGTGCGAACCACTTCCCCTTGCGCTTGGCAATCATATACTTTTTCTTCTTTACCTGCCGATGCCATCATGCCAACGTGCCCACTTCTTTCGAACTAATCCCGCCCGTTCGATTCGCTTACTTCGTCATGGTCAAATGTGGATCATGCGACTTCGGCGACTTCTGGTTCAAGCTCCGACGAAGCAGAACCACGGCGGCGGCTCATGTTCGTCCACCTGCCTACGTCCTGTGCCCAAGTGTTATCTGTGGAAGACGGCGTCGGATTAGCATACTCCATCTTCTAAGATTTCATCTTTTGATGGTTTTCTCTCCCATTCCAAAGCTTTCTGCGCTGGAACCCTATCCACCGAGTCTGTTATTAGAGTTTGTTAGCTTGAATGTAGTTGCATTCGAGATGTTGCTCAATCAAATCCTTTTGTTGCAAATGCAGGTCTCTGCTACAACACTCAAATGCTATTACATGAGTACAGAGAACCATCTCCTCAACTCGGCCATTAAATTCAGCTTACTTCAGTTATGGCTATTGGATAAAAATTGAAATCCATTCATAGCCTTGTTTTGTTTGAAGAATTTGAATTTAGATACACTGGAATATGCATGGAGATAGGGAACCGTGATAAGCTTCGTTGTCATGAGAAAGCAAGTTGCAGATCCATTTTCAGTAATTAAAATTATAAACGAGCAGAATTTTACTCCAGTCTGCAGAAAGGTCTTCAAATTTCCAGGTTTCTATTTTCAAATGAAGAATTGAAGTTGGAAACAATATGGTGGAGCACTTCCGGAGGTTCATTGTGTCTTCGGAGCTGGACAAAGATAGCTTTTTTTTTTTTTTTCATCTCTCTACTCCCTATTTTTAGACAATATGAATACATAAATCTGAGAATTCTACAGGATCTTTGAATGTTATGAGATTTCTCTGGTAAAAAAAATATCTACCTATTCGTGAAGCTTATCTGGTGAGAGTCTGAGAATGCTCAGATTGATGGATTGGAGGGCTGCAGAAGTAGTGGATCGACGTATAGAAGGGGTTGCTTTAAGTGGGACTAGCTGAAGAGAATGCGGAGAAGATTATGAGTGCAATTGCAGTGGATGAGGTGAAAATCGGGTGTGACTGTCGTTTCTTTCCTGGTTTTTATCTTCTCATGAACCCTGGCATTACTACAAACCAAATTCCTAAGGAGTATGTTCATGAAGGATTATTAGGCAGGTCTGTTATGGGAAAAACAGCTTTTACCATGGTTGATGCAAAAGATGGTTACCTGCATTATAATTAGTTGATAAAAGAAAAATGTGAAAATTAATGATTTAATTGGTATTTTAACATTGTCTATAGACAGTTACTCTCTCTCTCTCTCTCTCTCTCTCTCTCTCTCTCTCTCTCTATTTTTATTTTTATTTTGTTGTTGTCATCTTTTCTATATTTAGCTATAGCAAGGATAACTAAATCCGTGGCCTAAAAAAGGAAAAGAAAGTTAGGAAAATGCCTAAACGATTGAGCAGTTGCTCAATGACAAACCATCCCCCCTTATACCTGCACCACACCGCATGCACGCAGTCTGGACACTTGAATCGTGGATAAACAGACATCCCCGAATCTCTTTGGTCAAAGGTCCCAACGTACAAAGAGGAACCAGTAACGCTTTTTCCCATTTGTTGTTGCTGCTCTCTCTCTCTCTCTCTCTCTCTCTCTCTCTCGTCCATCCGTCTCTCACCTCTCCCACATGCATGGGTTCCCTGCACTGCTCCTATTCTTTCTTTTCCTCTTTGTTTCTCTCTTTCCCTCCCTAAAGATTTAGCCTTCCAACATTAACAAAACGCTTGATCTCTGATCGATTCTTTTTGTTCTCTTTTCTATGAATAAAACGTTATCACATGCTGCTTCACCCCTTCAAATGGGCACAGACAAGCTGGTTCATGCAGAGGCAATTAGGGTGGGGGGGCAAGGGAAAGTAGGTGTCTCCTACATATGCAATACAATGGGTCAGATAAACTCAAGGGGTCTATGGTATGGAGACAACCCTCTTGATTTCCATGTCCCTCTCTTGCTTTTGCAGCTCTCCCTCATCTCCATCTTCTACCGAACACTTTACTTCCTTCTCAAGCCCTTTGGCCAACCCTCTATTGTTTCTCAGATTATTGTAAGCCTCACTTCTTGTTAAGATTAATATCTTTTTTTAATATATTTAATTTTCTTAATTAAGGCATGCATTGTACATACAATTTGTTGTGATGATCGGGGATGCCCCAAAGAATTTATCATTAGTGAAACTGTAGGGAAAAAAAGTTGTATTATTTGTTAATAAATGGTTAAAAACTTAAAATAATGGAAGGACCTGACTTTTGCTGACTGCTTCTATTTTGCAGCTGTTAGCTCTAAGTTCTAACCCGCATGCTAAATGATATTATGAGAGCGAAACCAATATTTATGAGTAATGAGCTTGTTTTGAAATTGTGTATCTATGAAAACAGAATTAGTATATTGCAAATTCTGAAATGTACTTGACATTTCTTATTTGTATTGAAATTGCACTTTCTTTGTCTTTTTTTACGTTAGTGAAAGAAAAATCTGTTAGAAAATTAACTACTTTAATGGAAGGAATGGTCGACCAGTCTAATGGAGGAATGGCTTCATGACATATTATAAGCAAAGGTTTAAACCAAGAATTATGTTGTAGGTAGCCTTTAATTTCATTTTCTTCCTAAGCCTAAGAAGTACACTATTGATCATAAAGAAAAGCTCCTCCATGACATTCATAATGTACCCCTAGCTTTAAGCTACTTGAGAAATCCATTAATTGAGTTGTCATCGAATCCAGTCGCTGGCAACACACGACTATCTAGAAAGTTTAATGAAATGGTTGCTTATATTTGAGGATGTGCTGTAATAGTTCTAATGTTGTTGATTCTATACATATACTGATCTTGCCTATATGCTTAATCATTGATGTTCATCAGAGTGGTGTCATATTAGGTCCTTCAGTTCTTGGGCGCAGTGCAGAATTTGCGGCCAACGTTTTCCCAACTAAAGGGAACACTTTACTTGAGACCTTTGCAATTTTTGGTTTCATGCTTTTTATCTTCCTAATTGGCGTGAAGATAGACCCAACTATCATTTTAAAATCAGGTAAAAGGGCAGTGGCAATAGGACTTTTAGGCTTCTTCGTTTCCTACGCATTGGCTGGACTTCTTGCCTTTGTCCTCCAAAAATCTCTATCACTGGATCATGATCTTTCCACCGTGCTTCCGCTTCTGGTAGTACTCCAGTCTCTGACTGCCTTCCCTGTTATTGCTTGCTTTCTTGCTGAGCTCAAGCTCCTCAATTCAGAGATTGGAAACCTGGCAGCATCTTCTTCAATAGTATGCGATATATGCTACTGGTTTGTTATGGCAGTGAGATTTGCGACAAGAACTACAGAGAAGTCTCTGGCAATATCAATTGGGACCATTTTCTCTGCTGTACTCTTTATAACTTTCCTTGTGTTTGGAGTTCGCCCAGGAGTTATGTGGGCTATTCGACATACCCCTGAAGGAAAACCTGTAAAAGAAATGTACTTTTTTGCAGTTATTGTAGGTGTTATGGTCTGTGGATTTATGGGTGAAGTTATTGGCCTAAGTTCTGTTGTGACATCTTTCCTTTTGGGCTTGGTCATACCAGATGGTCCACCCTTAGGTGCCGCATTAGTAGAGAGGCTTGATTGCTTTGTTTCATCATTGCTCATGCCTATCTTTTTCACCACATGTGGACTAAGGATGGATGTTTTTGCCATAAAACAGTTGAAGAATGTGGGTGTGATTCAGTCACTCGTTCTTGTTTCTTTTTTTGGGAAGACAGTAGGGACAATGGTGCCTCCAATCTTCTGCAGGATGCCAATCCGAGATGCCCTCTCTTTTGGTCTTATCATGAACTCCAAAGGCATTGTTGAACTTGCTGTGTTGATTGGCTGGAAGTTAGACAATGTAAGCCATCATATTCCCTATCACTTGATACCTCAAATGCATGGTCTTATGGCATACTGAACTTCTGTTTATACTTGTATTTATGTTTGGCACCACACAAGTTTGATATCTTCCCCTTCTATTTTCACAAAATTAAGCATATAAAGTCATATATGGCATTTTCATGAACAAGTTACCGATGAGAAAATAAACACATGAGGAAGAATCTAGACTAGTGCTCCAAGCTAGAAGACTATTCCTTTGATATGCTTAACTATACTACTGTGCAGGTCATCAACGAAGAATGCTTCGCCATTATGATTATCTCTGTGGTGATTGTGACAGGAGTTATCTCACCCCTTGTGAAAGCCCTGTATGATCCTTCAAGGAGATTCATTGCTTACAGAAGGAGAACTATTTTGCACCATAGGCGCAATGAGGAACTGCAGATCCTTGCTTGCATTCACAAGCAGGACAATGTCCCAGCAATTTTCAACCTTCTTTCTGCCTCTAACCCCACCAAAGAGAGCCCCATTAATTTAGTTGTACTCCACCTAGTCAAGCTTGTTGGTCGTGCGTCCTCCCTACTCATCACCCACATGCCTCGTGAGAAGCCTTCTCAACACCCAACTGAATCAGAACGAGTCTTCAGTGCATTCGAAAAGTTTGAAAGATATTACTCTGGCCATCTTAGAGTGCACTGTTATAAAGGCATTTCCCCTTATGCAACAATGCACAATGATGTGTGTTCCCTAGCTCTTGAAAAGAGAACAACCTTCATAATCATCCCTTTCCACAAGCAGTGGGTTATTGGGGATAGAGCAGAGTCCTCTTATGCTTTCAGGCACCTGAACAAGAATGTTCTTGATAAGGCTCCTTGCTCTGTTGGAGTGCTCATTGACCGTGGGAACCAGAGGAAACCTTGGTCTGTAGTTGGACCACCAGCATTGTATCGGGTGGCTGTGCTCTTCTTTGGTGGTGCAGATGATCGAGAAGTACTAGCATATGCTGGACGCATGTTGGAGGATTCTAATGTACTAGTCACGCTTGTTCGTTTCTATTCTTCAGCTGAGGTTGTTGGGGGTACATCAAGGAGCAAGATGCTCGATACCGATATCTTGAGTCAATTTAGGCTTAATGCCTTTCGTAATGACCGAGTTTCATACCAGGAGGAGATGGTGATGAATGGAAATGATGTGCTTGTTGTACTGAAGTCAATGGAAAATGCATATGACCTTGTTATGGTTGGGAGACGACATCAGGAGTCACGGTTGATGTCTGACCTTAGGAAACTGAACGAGCATGGAGAGTTGGGAGCAGTAGGAGAGATACTAGCAGCCACAGATTTTAGAGGTGCGGCTTCAATTTTAGTGGTGCAACAGCAGACCAAACTCTGGGGATTGCATGACCCAGAGGAGTCAACGCGATTGAGAAGAGTAAACATATAGGTTTTATTTTTTCTTATTATTTTATTTTTTAGGATTTTGAATATATTGATTAATTGCCTGTAGACTTACTGCATTTTCTTCATGACATAGAGATATGTATATTTAAAACGGGATAAGTAATATTGAGAAGCTGATGTCATATTGCATGTCTTAGACTCTTCTCCTACTTCAAAACATTCGAAAGATTTGGACTCGTTATGCTATTGTCAGTATATTTGTATTAACTCAGGAAGTAGTTTCTGTTAAAAAAAATAAAAAAATAAACAGAGATTTAAGAATAGATGATAGCTGGCAGGCCTGTTCATCCGGGTTCCGACCCGGGAATCCGGGTAGACCCAAACCGGAATCCGGATTTCAAATCCGGGTCGGAACCCGGACCGGGTTAACCTGGGTCAGAAACGGGCCGGAACCAGGATGAATCTGGGTTTTTCAAAACCCGGATTCCGGGTTTCGGATCCAACCCGTTTTTTTTTTTTTTTTTTTTAAGTAAGGGTTTAGAAGCATAATCTTTTTTTGATAAAAGCCTATATTGTATTTAAAATGTTGAAAAGCATAATTCTTCTATATTTATTAAAAAAAATATAAAAAAAAGTGTTGAAAATCATAATTTTTTTTATAAAAGCCAATGTTTTAAGAAAAACTTTTCTGAGTCATCATTAAAAAGCATAATACTAACACATTTTTCAGAATAATAAAAATATATACAAATGAAAAACTAAAATGCATGCAATCCACTACATATTACATTATTTTGTTATTTACACATTACATTACATTGCAAAATACAAAACTACTTTACAAAAGAACTTGACTGCTTAACCCACACAGGTTAAAATCATCTTGTATATAATCATCATCTACTTCACAAAAGAATTCATTTCGTCGCAGATTGCAAAACCATGATATCCAAGATGTGTCATCACCATCAGAACCGCTAACGTCTGATCCTTCACTGTCTGTTTCAGATTCCTCTACAAATATGGATAAGATGCAAATTAGCAAATATTGACAAGAATGTTTGGCCACAATCATGACATTATGATGGGAAAACTTGCAAAACCAAATAATACAAAACAAAGTATACTGTGCCAACCACAGTATGTGAGACTATACATGCAACAAGAAGGTGCTTCTTTCATGAACTACCAAACATGGTAGAAGTGCAGCACAAATTGTGCAAAAACCCAATTGATGTCACAAAAATCTAATCAAGAATCGTAGTTGTGTGAATTATATAAATCATTTCAACTGAATAGGTTAGACCTTACACATGAAAGATTAAATAATGCTGCTGAAACAAAACTAAACCAATTTGCATGATCAAAACTTCAAAAAAAAAAAAAAAGAAGAAGTTTCAGTTAAGGATCGGAAGTTGCAGTGACATAATTCTGTGCAAGCAACACCCTTTCATATCACCGAGGCAGAGTCACAAAGGCTAAGCATTTCACATGATAAAGTAACTGTAACCATCCTATATACAAGCATACAATATTAAAAGTTATAGATTACTATTTATAACTCATAACTCAAAAATGATCTTCGGGGCATGATATTTGACTTCAGAGTGAACCTGGTTGTAGGTATTTTACAGTTCAAGCTACCTCGAGGCAACCATGGGATTGAAGTAGTTGGAACTTTAGCTATTATTCAGTGCAATACCACTAAAAGTCGTGTGTTGAGTTACCTTCCCCAATTACAAATAATGCTTTCTATGTTACTCAGCATATTTGATAGAAAAAGGAAAGGATAATACAATATTTAACATTTTAAATGATGAGACTAAGCATTTACTTTATACAGACTAATTGAGTCAGCTTAGGGTTGGAAAAACCCCTCCAGCGCATATTCAGGGCTAGATTGTCTATCTTAATATGGTCTTTAAAATATGGAGTCTATTGTGCAACTTACTTGCCATGATATGGTTCAAACTTGTATTTAGGTTCACTTCATGGAGTATTTTTAGTAGCCATATCAAACACAAGTTTCGAAGATTCATTTTCATAGCTTTTTAGCATGGACATACAAAGAATGATATATAATACTCTGTTTTTGTTCTTGTTAAAAGTAGAAAAGCAGACCCTTTTAACTAAAACTTCGAAGAATCGATCAATAACTGTTATCAAGTTGATTAACTTAGATCTGGCCTCATTGCAGAAGAGAAGATTGTAAAATAAAATATTTAGGGCATCCCAGAAAATTATATAGCCACTCACTACATTCATCCAACAGAAAACAAAATAAAAGAATACAAAAAGAGAAACAGAAGAACCAAACGTAAAGACTAAAAAACTTGAAAAAAACCCCTATGTTTAGCAAAAAATAGCAGATCTACCTGCTTCTGTTCTTGGAGCAACACACAAATAAACCCACAAAAAACTGAATAAAAACAAAGCAAAAGATGTTTACGCAGGTGATGAAGAGGAAATCAACTGAGAATTACAAAGGAATTCCATACATGACAAATGGACCAACCCAGAAAATCCACTGCATGCCCAAATCATCACATACCCACTCAAAGTCACCAAAGAGAGAACCAAAAAACAGAGAAAAAAAAAACATACCCCGGATGAAGAAAACCCAGACAAAGGATTTCTCCCTTTGTTAGATCTCCCCGATAGCCACCAGCATCCACTAGTTTGGAACCCTCTGCAAATTTGGAAAAAGAAAAAAAAAACGCTGGAGTGATGGTTCTTCATGGCACCAAAATCTTCGAACAATCCCAAAATATCACTACAACGGAGATCTTTTTTTTTTTCTGGTTCAAAGAGCTTCTTACCTTTTTATTTTATTCGATCGGCACTGAGGGAGGAAAGGGAGGCCATCTTGATTCTTGTCTTCGATCGGCAGTGAGGGAGGGAGGCTAGGGTTTCTTCGGATTGAGAGAGAGAGAGAGAGGGTATGCGGAAATGTGGAAATTGGAATTGGTCCGGCTGGGAGACGGGTAGGTTTCTTTTTACAAACCGGTACCCGGTCTCTTAAAACATAAACTGCATTTTTTACTGGATCCGGACCGCATATACCCGGATTTCAGAATACGGGTTTTAGTCCGGATTTAATCTGGGCCAGAACCCCTAACCGGGTATCCGGTTATCCGGGTTCCGGACTGGGCCAGTTAAAACCCGGCCCATATGAACACCCCTAATAGCTGGTTGCAAGATCTTGTGAATTTATACATTTTGCTGACGTGGTGTGCCTCTCAATTCTCTCTCGAGGTTTGAGTCCCTCATAGGTTTTTTTGCATGGTTAACCCCATTGCCCCGTCGTCCTCCTTAGCGGGCCTACCTTTCTAGTGGGGCGGTTAGCATTAAGGAGGCTTCTGGGGGCTAAAATCATTGCTGGTGGTGGGACAATTGTGGAACGCTCGTAACGTGTTGATCAGGCTTACCAACGAGAAGGACTTCGTAACTGTTATGGCTCATGGTAATGCAGACGTGATTGGGATCCCATACAAAATCTTTCACTGGACTTCAGACTTTGATGAAGACGCTAAATTACCACTGGTCCCTTTTTGGATCTCTCTTCTAGGCCTCCCTTCGAATTATTTCCATGTTTCTATGTTAAAAAGCATTGGTGGTGGGTTTGGTCGTTTTTTGAAGTGTGATAACGCTACCGCATGTGTGTCGAGACCAGAGGCTGCAAGGATATGCGTAGAGATGGATGTGTCTTTACCTTTGAAGCATCATTTTTGGCTAGGCCCGCTAGGACTTGCGTCTAGTCATTATCAAGAAGTGATCTACAAATTAGTCCCGGCGTTTTGTGGATGGTGTCGTAAATAAGGACATGTGGAAAAACAATGTAATGCTAAAGAAAAAACAGAGAAAAAGGGGAAGAAAAAGATGCCTGATGCCGAAGCTAGAAATGTTGGGAAAACAAAATGGAAAGAAGTTAGAGAAGGGGCCGACAAATGTACCTTAGGATGGAAAAAACAAAAAAAATCAGGCCAGACGAACATAAATTATGGAGCGGATCAAGAGAGAAAAATAGAGCAAGAACAACGTGGTGTGGAAATTTTGTATGTGGTTGCTAGTGGAGACGTAGTCACCCAAAGCTAATTTAATTTAGATGATACAAACTTGCAGTTACTGGACAGACAGGAGTCTAGTGTAGAAGAAGGAATGGAAGGTGTAGGTAGGCAAGAACAATCGATGCTGGCGATGTCACCAATTCTTGGTAGTTGGTTTGAACAGTCTGAAAAAATGATAGGAAAGGAATTGATTAATGAAGCGTTAGAAGGTATCTTTTCTTCGAGAAGTGCTTTGAGAATTATTGATGAAGCATTGGAATATGAACTTTGTCGAAATTCAGAAGGGGCTGTAGATGCGGATGATGATCTTGTGGGGTTGAGACTGCAGGGTAGTTTTTTGTCGGAAAGGGAGGAGGAAGATGAGTTAGAAGAACTAGCTACTAAATGCTACAACTCGGATAGTGAAATTGAAGTTCTGCTTAAATAGTTGAGGGGTAGAAAAAAGAAGAAAGCTATGGTTGTTCTAGAGCGAACAACACGGTCTAATAAACATTATTGATTTGATGAATATTCTAATTTGGAATATTAGGGGCATTTGTTCGTCGAAGGCTAGCTTACGGCGTATTCTAAATAAACACCGTCCATCGGTGGTAGTATTGTTAGAACCTTTTCTCTCAGTTAATAAGTGCTCCTGTTGGGCACGATGGTTATATCTTCGTAATTTTTGTCATAATGTTGAGGTTGGAGGCAAAGCTTGGTTGTTTTGGGCAAAGGAGATTGAATTTCAACTTTATTTGGTCATGGAGCAAGCATTATTGGGTTGGTTCTCTTTGGGAAATTATCGGGTTTTGGCTACTTTTATACATGCGAGTTGTTTTCAACAATAACGTCATTTTTTATGGCAATATCTTGGTGATATTAATGTGGATGGTAGGCCTTGGTTTTTCGGTGGCGACTTTAATATTATCCATTCAGAAGGGGAAAAAATTGGTGGCATTTGCCACTCTTCTCGTGCTCGAATTGAATTCAATAATTGTATTCAATAATGTGGTTTATTAGATATTTCATCTTCTGGTAACCGATTTTCTTGGTGTAATGGGAGGTTAAGGGGTAGGCGAATTTGGGCTCGGTTGGATAGTGTTGGTGAACTCTGATGTTTTATCAACTTTCCCTCATGGTAGAATGGAGTATTTATCTCGCACATCTTCAAATCATAGTCCAATGATCACAAATTTGGTTCAAGAGGGTAGGGTTGGTCCAAAGCCCTTTCATTTCCAATGTATGTGGTGCTATCATGAGGATTTTTTCTCGATCGTTCGAGAATGCTGAAATCAGGAAGTGCAAGGGTTTTCTATGGTGCAAGTTAGCGTGAAGCTAAAAAAATTAAAACTAGTATTGAGAAAATGGAATTTAGAGGTTTTCAGCAGGGTGGATTTTGAACTCAACGTGATTGAAGAAGAGTTACTCGGTCTGGAATAGTCTATTGTTAATGCATATTCCCAAGAGATGGAAGGAGAATTATTGAGATGTAAACAAAAACAAATGCAGTTATGCTTAGAGAGGAGATCATGAGATGCCAAAAATCCCGAATCAACTGGATTTCGGAAGGAGACAATAATACAACGTTTTTTCACACTTCACTGAGTTGCAAAAAGAAATTCGAAGTGTTGGATCGTATGACACTTACAGATGGTAGGGTGATTGAACTGGGTGATGTGTTGTTGGATGAGGCTGTCAAATTCTTCAAATCTCAACTGACGACATCGCCTGTGAACGTGGAAGACGCTAGTATGAATCTGTTGACCCCTATTATTTTTTATACAGATAATTTGTCTTTGTGCCGAGCTCCAGTACTTTCAGAAGTTAAGGAGGCACTTTGGTCAATTCTGCAGGACCGTAGCTTAGGTCCCGATGGTTTTTCGGCAAGTTTTTTCCATCATGTTTGGGATATTGTCAAAGATGATTTACTTCGGATGGTTGTAGAATTTTTTGAAGGGAAGCCGTTGTCTACTTTCTTTGGTGCTACGAATATTGTGTCATTGCCAAAAGTTGAAGAACCCAGAAGCTTCTCACAATTCCGACCAATAAGTCTCTGTTCAATAGATTACAAGATTCTTTCTATTATGTTTATAATTTCCTTGATGTATTGTTTTTTTGGCTCCCTGGAATTTCTTTGGCACATGATTAGGTTGATATGCTTCAGGTGTGGTTGATTGTTTTTCACGGTATTCCTCCACTACAAGTGAGGGTTTCTTAATAAAAACGGGAGGGGGTCACTCTTGGACATGTTATCTCCGCTCTTTAAAAAAAAAAAAAAAGAATAGATGATAGTAAGCGATTGTTAATTTGTTTCTTAGACAGATATTGCCTCCCATTTATGAAAATGAGTTATGCAAAAGAGAATCTAGCAATTTTGTCCTTAGGATACAACACTATTTATATAGTGTGTACATTATAAATTCTGAATACTAATCTCAGAACTTCGAAAAGATGTAATAGTAGAATAGTTGTATTGTTTCATTTAAATTTTAAATAAAACGGTTTCTATAAAAAAAAAGTATGAAAATAACTGTCATTGATAGTTAATGAAAACTGTTAGGAAATGAAAAAACATATCATTTCGTTTGAATTTAAAAAAAATATTATAAAAAATTGCATGCGCGTGAACTGAGACTACTATTGTGTTTTTACCCTTAATTCCAATTTACATATTTTGTAACCCATTCAGTTATAAACCACTAAAAGTTTGTTTGTTTTTTCAATATGGGACTAACAAAAAATTATATTGGAGGAAAACTTCAAAAGAAGTCAAAGTCAAATTGGAGGAAATTTGAAATAATCCAACAGTTTCAAGGTATAACCTCAATATGATTAATGGCTAGTTAGCTCTACTCATTACAAGAAAAATAGAATTTTACGACCAATTTATAGTAACGAAAAGACTATTAACAACCAAAATAATTGGTCACAAAAATTTGTTTTTCTTGTAATGACTATGTACTAAGATGATCCATATATATAACAACATTACAAATTTCACAACATTCGTAGTTGATTTAATCCAGTTTGGTTGTCTCAATGAATGATTGAATATAATCAATGCATGAGAATATGATTTGATACCTTGACTTAAGTTCTTTGAATTATGGTTGAAATAAGAAAGATATCTGAATGTGTATGTGTATGTGCAATGCTCCTGCAGCCCTGCTTCTGGCTAGTGGCAGTTTACACAAAGTGATGTTGGTGGAAATGAATACGAAATTCTCATGAACATTTTTCCATTGCTAATTTCCCATTTAACTCATATATATTTACAGTGTGATGTGAGGATGATTAGGAAAATGCCAAAGTAAAAAACATGAGCTGAGAAAACAAAAAATAAAAAATAAAAGATCACTAATAATTTTGAATAAAAAATAATTCAATATATTGTTTTCCTTTAGTAATTATATATAATTTTTAAACAAATTTTAGAGTGTTGGGGAAGTTTTGCTTATTTGCTTGGCCAGCTGAAGCGTTGTCCCTGGTCACAGTAATTTGTCTGGGTTGACCAACAAACTCTCCCCCTCTCCCGTCTATCCTCACATCTCTCTCTCTCTCTCTCTCTCTCTCTCTCTCTCTCTCTCTCTCTCTCTCTAAATATATGTCTTTCATTAGGGACCCTTTTATTTTTTTTCCCCTTAATTTTTAAGTAAGCGAGATGATCTTCATCTTCTTCTTTCTCTTGTATTCTCTTTAGACCTCCTTCAACATTAATACATATATATATATATATATATATATATATATATATATATATATATATGTATGGCATCAATCAACAAAGAAGCTAGTATGACTGTTGGGGCAGTCACTGGACCATTTTCTAAAGAAGGCATGGTATGCCAATACCCACACATGATAATCTCCTCCAATGTCGGCGTACGGTTTGGAAATAATCCTTTTGACAACATATTTCCTACTTTTCTAGCCCAGATTGTTTTTATTTTCTGGTTTACCAGAATCGTTTACACCTTTCTGAAACCTTTGAGACAAAGTATTCTCTCTGCACAAGTTGTGGTAATTTAAGTTTCCTCTGGCTCTAACATGAATTGGTTACCTGGCTAGCTAGCTAGCTAGGCATGCATACATTAAATTTTAAATTTCAAGTTTCAAATATGGCTCTATATATATATTTCGATTGATCATTAAAACATTTGTTTATGATGATCAGTTTTTAGTTTGTGACTATAACTTCTACCAGGCTGGTATAATCATGGGTCCAACAATTCTTGGGCGTTGCACCGGCCAACACCCTATGCAGAAGCTGTTTCCAATGACAGGCAAAGTGGTACTTCAAACTGCTGCAAACGTTGGCTTTAATCTTCATCTCTTTCTATTAGGAATAAGGATGGATGCTAGCATGTTGAAAAAGGTAGGTGGTTCTGCTGCTCTTATTGGCACCATGGGTTATGCGATGCCTTTTACATTCGCTGGACTCACCTATTACACTGTCAGCCATGTCATGACCTTAGACCGCACCATTACAACTTCCATTCCTTTTATCATTGCTATTGGTTCCATTTCCACCTTTCCCGTCATCACCAGCCACCTTGCTGATCTCCAAATCCTCAACTCTGAGCTTGGAAGATTAGCAACTTATATCTCCATAATCGGTGATCTTTGGAGCTTTGGCACAATTCTAACCACGACAGCATTGGGTTTAATTGAGCGTGGCTCGAAATGGATGTCATTCTGGGCTCTGTTTTGGATCACCATCTTCGTGACCACTATCATATTCGTTTTCCGGCCATTCATTGTATGGTTAAGCAAACGCAACTCACAAGAAGAAACCATGCGGGAAACACACTTCATTATCGTTCTTGTGATTGTGATGGCGTGCGGATTTTCTGCTGAAGTTATTGGTCTGCACGCTGCCTTTGGGTCTTTTCTGTTGGGAGTTGCTTTGCCAGACGGGCCGCCACTCGGTTCAGCATTAGTTCAGAAGCTTGATACCATAGCAACTGGGTTGCTGCTTCCAGTTTTCATTGCGATAAGCGGTTTGCAGACGGACTTGTTGTCGGCAGCAGGAGGGCACTCATCAGCAATCACGGAGTTATTCATTGTTTTGGGCTATATAGGGAAGTTCATGGGTACACTTTTGCCTGCGCTTTTCTGCGGTTTGCCCTACTGGGAGGCCGTAACTCTCGCGTTAATCATGTGTTGCAAAGGCGTCATAGAGGTTGCTGCATACATTATGTGGAAGGATGCCGGTGTAACTTCTCTCTCTCTCTCCCTCTCTCTCTCTCTGAACTTGAGCATCTATTACATTCCATGCAGTCAAAATATGCAAACACAAAATTATAAAAATATAAACAATAGAGAATTGGAAGAAAAAAAGTTTGAATAGTATTGTAAATGCATAAAAAGTGTAAGAATAGTACCTATTTGCATACTACAGTCACAGATAAGTTTCACAAAAATAAACCCATAATTTGACATGACTTAATATAGTATATTAAATCTACTTCACAGCAAAAGTAATTTTATAATATAAAGTACTACATCAAATCACGTCAATTTGTAAATTTATTTTTGTGAGATCTTTTTGTGGCTAGATAAAACATTTATCATTTGGTATCCTTATATGAATGTGATTTACTATTATGTCACTAATTATGAATTGTTATTATCTGACTTGCTAGTTATTTGAGGACTAGGTTAATTTGATTCAAAATGAAAGTGGCATACAAGAAAAACTGCCATCTATGGCCAGTTATTTGACAAAAATGACCATAAATATATAAATATATAGTTCTTGGCTTCTCTTTTTACTCAAAGCAAGGTTTGGGAACTTTGTCATGATGATCACTAATACAGAAATATATAGTTTCATTTAATAAATTCAATTTTAAGTAAAGTTAATACTATATACTTTTTAATTAGATGATAATATTCATGTTCATCATGCGCAGATCATAGACGACCAAGTCTTTGCCCTTTTGTTAGTGACGATGTTGATTGTATCTGGGGTAGCCAGGCCCATGGTAGCTCACCTTTATGACCCAGCAAAGAGGTACATGGCCTACGGGAGAAGGACCATGCTTGAATCTCATAACAGCATTCAGCTTCGACTTCTGATCTGTGTCCACCAGGAAGACAATGTTCCTACCATTTTAAGTCTTCTTGATGCCTCGAATTCCACCAGATTAACCCCAATCTCCATCTTTGTCCTACACCTCATGGAGCTAACCGGCAGCGCTGCTGCCGTACTTGTCCCCCATCTCCGTACTCAAAGCCAATCCACTCCTAACGCCACTAGTGCAGAACATACTGTGTCTGCTTTCCGACAGTTTGAGCAGCAGCATCAAGGGAATGTAGCAGTACAGCATTTCACTGCAATTGCGCCATATGCAAGCATGCACAATGACATTTGCAGCATTGCACAAGACAAGAGAACCACAATTGTGATTCTCCCCTTTCACAAGCGTTGGGCAATTGATGGAAGAGTGGGATCGTCCAACCCTTCCATCAGGACCGTCAATATTAACGTCATCAAGAAGGCACCATGCTCAGTCGGAGTCCTCATCGACCGGGGACAAATTGGCGGTAAGTGGTCTTCTTTAACATCCAGGTCGTCGTATCGTGTTGGTTTGCTGTTCTTCAGTGGTGCAGATGATTTGGAGGCTTTTGCCTATGGCAGACGCATGGCGCAGCATCCCCACGTCAACCTCACAGTGATTAGATTCTTGCATGAATGTAAAACTCATGAAAAGAAACTTGAAGATGAGTTGATCTGTGAGTACAGGGCAAATGCACTCATGATGGGAAAGAATCGCTATAAAGAGAAGATTGTGGGAGATGGAGTAGAAACTACGCAGGCAATCCATGAAATGGAGGGTGATTTTGATTTAGTAATCGTGGGCAGGTACCATGAACCCAACTCACCGTTTATAAGAGGGCTGAGCACAGAATGGTGTGAATGCCCTGAGCTTGGGCTGATCGGAGACATATTGGCCAGTTCGGATTCGCAGTTTTCAGTTTTGGTAGTGCAGCAACAACCGGATGGAATTGTGCCGCCAGGGATGCTCTCCACCGTAACCTCTAAAAATAAATCTTTTGGTTCAAAGTTGGCTAGTGAATTTTCTGACGGTGAAGATTTTACACCAGATTACTCTAAACTAGTACTAGAGGTAGGGGAATGAACTATGAAGGACAAACATGTTCTTTGAGTATAAGTTTTTTCTTTTCT
This sequence comes from Carya cathayensis, assembly GCA_011037825.1. Taxonomy (NCBI): domain Eukaryota; kingdom Viridiplantae; phylum Streptophyta; class Magnoliopsida; order Fagales; family Juglandaceae; genus Carya; species Carya cathayensis. Next base: position 2,599,815 of record QGSO01000171.1, read on the forward strand.
TTTCTTTTCTTTTTTTTCCTCAATTTTCCAAACTACACATACAATTTCTTGTTAATATACTAAAGACGTGCATACTTCTTTATCTTTAATTATTAGATCTACAACTTCACCCGTGTTGATTTAGGGCTTGTTGGATATTAGGAATATCTTATAATAATTTGTAAATAATAGTAAAATAGATTGTAAATAGTAATGAAATATATAGTTTGAGAATATATGAGAATATATATCTGAGAATAGTTGTATTCCCAATTAACAGATCCTAAATACACGTTTCTACTTCTTTTTAGTTTTATAAAGAGATGATTCATCCGTAAAAGTTTAAATACGCAAACCTAGGTTGTGTTTGGGAGCTTAGATCATATTAGATTACTTTACTATTATTTACAAATAGTTCATTACTATTCACAAACTATTCACTACTATTTTACTACTATTCATAAACTATTTCATTATTATTCACAAATAATCTGAGATACTCTTAACATCCAAATGTGCCCTTAATTTCCCTTGATATGCAACACATAAATGAAAATTACGGAATTGTGCATGGAAAGAGAATGATATCATCAATTGTATGGCTCAGTAGCATTTTCATTGGTAAACTGAGCCGCTCCAACCTTACCGGTGGAGCTTACCATTTGACATGGATATACCACATGTTAAGATATTTAAAAAAGAAAAAGACAAAATGGTAAGAGCCTCTCTCTCTCTCTCTCTTCATGTGTACCTCCCTCTCCCCTTTCTCCAAATCCCTTTCTCTTCCCAACACATCCTCTCTCCCTCTATACCTTCCCCTCCCCCTTTCCTAAATAGATAGAGCTCCTTATCTCCCTTCCTCAAAATCGACAAAGCTCCCTCTTTCCCTTCCCCAAATTGACAAAGCATGAAACCCATTTTTTTCGATTCCATTGCTTGGCTTCCCCCCTATGCGATTCCCATCCCCAAATCAGCTCCTCTTTTTCCAAATCGGCACTCTCTTCGATTCACCTTTCCCAAATCGACCTCGTCTCGAGTTGCAATTGTAACGTCTCAAATCCAAAACCATAAACGGACAGAGTTCCACCTATATTTTAAAAACTTTCTCCCTGTTTACAAATATATATCAAATATGCAATCTCTAAACTATTCACAACTATAATACAATAATTCTCAAAGGTCCATTCACAAGTTTGGCTAGATTCATTAAATTCTAAATAATTACAATAAAATACTCTAACAAAAACTGCAAAATAACTAAAATATGACTATAAGAGAACTCACTATACAACCAAAACCATCTTCACGCAACAAAACTATCAATTCCCACAACTTTCAACCTTAAGTGACTAAACCAAGTCTACTTTAGAATCTTTGGCTCAAAAGCTATCATTTCAAATAAGGAACTTTCTACAACTCTAAAAAATATATGAAATGAAGTGGTGAGCTACCACGTGCTCAGTAAGTAGCAATTTAATAGGGGTGTGGAAGTTGGCAATTTTCTTGACTATATAAGAGAGTGAATAAATTCTCAATAAAATAATGTGAGCAATACAATTTTATCTCAACCAATATATTTAGCCAAATATCATATTCAAGACCACATGATAATAGGGAAACTAAATCACCAATATATATATACCACAAAGACATCATGCCACGAAGACATCATGCCGTGAGGGCATCAATATACCACAAAGATATCATGCCACGAAGACATCATGCCGCGAGGGACGTCACATGTCACAAAGACATTCATATAATGGGTTCAAGAATAAATAGTATGCTCACATTTAACTTTCAATTTAATAAGCTACAAAGCATTGTTCAAACATTCCAACCATTACAAAATTAGCACAAATCCCATAAGTAGAGCCAAAATAGCATAAGAATATGCACAAATCCAAAGTTTACACAAGTTTGAAATATAATATCCAAATGCACCATTCCAAACAAAACCAATAGTTCTTTTATTAAAAACCCATTAAAGAGCCACTTTCCTCGATTACTAGTGATAAAAAATAATCCACCGTATTCCTTGACAACAGTCCTATTTCACGACTATTATAATCTGTCAACTTCTATGCTAAAAATGATCTAATATAACTCTAAAATTTCACTCAATCCTTAATAACATAAGTTTAAACTTGTCCTAAAAGATTATCCTCTAAAATTAATAAACTCCAAATTTCTAGGTTGCAAATACTCTGCCAAATAGCACGTACACTGGCCTCTATTCCCTTATTATTTCAACATAAATAAGGTCCACACTCAACCATATAATAGTGACATAAACCTGAACTAATTCTAGTTAATACCCACTACTAACACTTAAATATTAAATTTATCTTCAACACATCCTAACAGTACTATAATCAACTAAGTATATTCTCAACAATTCACAACACCAAGTCTTAACAAATTTTATATTCAAAATTTATTAAATATACTAGATATTTATGAGGGATGAGAATTTATCTCATATTGTTGTTCGTGCTGATAAAACAGTAAAGAGTAGTGGCTATGGGAGGAGGTTACAGAGACAGAGACAGAGACAGAGAGAGAGAGAGAGAGAGAGAGAGAGAGGAGATGACGGGGGAAGGGGTTGAGAGAAAGAATCAGGAAAAAAGAGAGGGAAGGGTGTGAGAGAGTGGGTTTGAGCGGGGGTAGATATATATATATATATATCTATCTATAATAATAAGTGGCTATCGTATTGCTACAGTGATTCCCTTTCCGTTTCCCTTTCCGTTTCCGTGTCCGTGTATGCGGTATGTTTTATTTTATGTGATTTCCATCAGTTGCATTAGGACTAAAACCTGCCGCTGTGTCTCCACTTTCAGTTGGTCAGGATTAGTGCATGCGGTCAGTGCATGCGTATTGAAGTTCCTCGGTCAGTGCATGCGTACACCAATTTCTCATTTCATCTAACACATATCGGGAGGGGAGGGAGCATAGTTTCTGTTTCGGTGGAGGATCCATGAGGCAAGGAAGCTTCGGGGGAGGGCTGAGGACTACTCATGGTGGCACTTACGGTGGCTATGGGCTGTGGCGCATGGTGGGTACACGGAAACCATGGAGACGGGCACCATCCAATGGTGCGACGGATGCTGGCTGGATGGAGGTAAGAAGCGGCGAAACCATGCGATGGAGGTTGGGCTGAGTATGCTACAGTGAAAACTGGTGTTGGGTGGTGGCAAAATTGAGCTAAATGGGTGGAGAAACCCATGCAGTTCGTGTGGTTGTGTGTGTGAGGAGTGTTCTGTTTTTGACAAGGAAGAACAAGGGGGGGTGCTCATAAAGTCATGCATATTGCTGGGCTTTTGCTCCTCTATCAATTCTTTATTTGGGTTTCTCATGAAAGTCATGCATGGTGGAGAAACTGTTAGTTTTTGGATCGCATGCAGTCGATGCTTTATAATGTGGGTTTTTCTTGTAGTTTATCGAGTATGTACTGGTTTGCAACGTTACGCCTTTGAGAAGCTTGCTGATTTTGGCTGCTTTAATATAATATGGGTTTTTCTTGTAGTTTATCGAGTATGTACTGGTTTGCAACGTTACGCCTTTGAGAAGCTTGCTGATTTTGGCTGCTTTAATATTTTGCATCGTTGTTAGTGATCCGGTGGACAATAATGCAATTGTGCCTGTGGCATGCGCTCGTCTTGAAGCTATAATCTCGATTGCAGTGATGTTGGGTTGTGGTTACAGGTTCTTGGTATTTGTATTTGGACTTGAGGTGTATATAGTTGAGGGTGTCATTTTTCTATGATTATATGTTAGGTATGAGTAATACGCAGTAAACCCTGAGAGTTCGAATGAACTTTTGGAATCAAAGGAACAAGACTGAGTCAGTAGAGGAGACAGGAGACAGTAATCAAGGCTATGATTAAATCTAAGGTTACAATAATCGTGGAGTTGGCTACTCGAGTTCTGTTGGAATGTCAGATGGCTTATATATAAATGGGGGTTTTAGATCATATTTGAGATAGTTGAATTTATATACCTTTAGCAATTTAGAGAACCTACACCATTGGAATGAACTGTGTTATCTCGGGAACGTTGACAGGTCCTTCCCATTGATGCAAGATTAGGATTCTTTAAATAAAAATCTTGTTTACTGATAAAAAGAATGACATTTTTTTTTTTTTTGCAATTGATGCAACACTAATAATTGTTGCTCTATTTCATTGAAGCATTACAAGTTGAGTGTGTTGAACTTGACTGCTTATTTTACAGGTCTTCCCATATGGATCAGTTCCACTAAAAACTTATCTTCCTGATGGAGATATTGATTTGACAGCCATTAGCCGTCCAAACATTGAGGATTCCTTGGTATCTGATGTTTATACCGTTCTGAAGGGAGAAGAACATAATGAAGCTGCCCCTTATGAAGTGAAGGATGTTCATTCAATTCATGCTGAGGTTCTATTCACCTTATCCACTAATCCATGTTGAATCTAAAAGTTTTTGGCTGATTGGTCCTTGTGTCATTATGCTTGTGGTTGAGATTTTCATGCCTTGTAATTTCAAGTTTAAAGTATTCCTTTGTTAGGACTAGAAGTTGATGTTATTTGCATGGATGATATCTTATGTAACTATATATATATTGTTATTTTTATGATAAACAAATTATTAATTGCTCCCTCCTATAATGGTGGCAGGTTAAGCTCGTGAAATGCATTGTACAGAATATTGTGGTTGATATATCTTTCAATCAGTTAGGAGGACTATGTACACTTTGTTTTCTTGAACAGGTATGAACAAAGCAGCCTTATATAAGATCTTAAATGGGACTCCATGCTCTGTCATTATATCTTGTGCTGCAGGGTAACTGATCATATTTTATAACAAGTACTTTTTTTTACCAGTAGCCTTAGCCTTTGAGAAGGATTTCTGCTAATATACAGTAATCAAATGTAGTGCAACACAGGATAGTTTAGATGAAAAGCCTAGGTGTCAGCTAATTAGTGGTGAGTTTTGAGATATACGGGTGTTTTAATATAATTACTGAAATTTTCTTTTATACTATTATTTGTTTTCATAGAAAAATTTTACATTTATATATTGCCTCCGGGCAAAACGTCCCTTGGACGTTTTGATTCTACTAGTATATATATATATATATATATATACATATATTATATATATATGGGGGATTTTTGTGAGAGAGAGAAAATTAGGTGCTGGAGGGGTCGGGAAGGGAAAAAAGATTGGGGGAATGGGGGGTAGGCCGTAGGGTGGGCTTTTATGCATGAGCTGGGTTTGTTTGTTTGATTTTGCTTGTGTTATTACAATTTCCCTTCCCTAAAACACCATGGCCTCTGAAATCCTATAGTCTTAGACGGTGATTCCCTCATCCTCTAGCCTGACCCCCAAATTGCCCCTTTTTGAAATCCTAGAGCCCGATCTGTGATTCGTTTGTCCAACTCTGTCAAGCCCAATCAACCATCTTGAGCTAGTGAAAATCCAACCCAAACGTTTAGAGGCCCCAAAAAATTGTATGTCCGGGTCTTGTCCCCCATTTGTAATTTTCATTTCCTATATGTATATCTATTCGTTGTCTTGCAACTTGTGAGGTTTGTATATTTGTTATATATATGTATATGTACCCTAGAGCCCCACTATGTGTATATATATCTATTATGAGGCTCTGTCAATGTTTTTTTTCCCTCCAACTACCAGTATTGTATTTCACATGTATATATATGATTTGGATGTGAATAGAAGTTTGTTTTTTGCTGTAACTTGCTGCCAATTCTGTTCCAGTATATAGTTTTTCTGTTGTTGCCAGTGATTGGATATCATGTTGCAGAATTCTGGAATATTGATGAGGGCTAAATTTGGTAGAAAGTAGACTGATAGTATGCATATATGCCCCCATTCTTTTGTTTTGTTCGTCTGGAGGGACGTGGTTAATGTAGTAGTGAAAATCCTATATGAGGTTTCTGGTTGTTGTGATTCACAAAATTCTTGAATCCCACAATGATGTTGAAGTTACTGCTGGTTAGCATCTATTGAAAAAAGAAAAAAATAAAAAAAAATGCTGGTTGGCAATATAATTATCAATGAATTGCTAACTTTCCCAAGTGTGATGAGTTGAGTGAAAACCACCCATGCCATATGGATTATTGTCTATATAGTTTGCTTATTTAACTGTATTATTGTTTTAGTTTGCTTATCTTACTTGTGAGGTCTGAACAATGTTACTAATACTTTCAAAATCTATAATATGGAGAACTCTAATATTTCATACGGGGCTTTTATTGGCAACTAAGATTAGAGATCGAGCTTGCATTCCACATCTTACAGACATAAGTGCTTAATACATAACTTGATTATTTTATTAGGTCTGAACTTTGGTAGCAAGCATTGGTTTTCCAACAAAATCTTCTTTTCTTTTCTTAATTAATAATTTTTTCTAACCAAGTTTTTTCTATACTCAATTTTTAATGCGAAAGGGGGGAATATATGTGGGAAAAAAAATATAGAAAAACGTCTCCTATATTTAGAGGCTAAAAGTCCTCACTTGGCAATGATGCCAATTGTTGCCGGTGCCCGTGCCGGTGCCGTCAAACAATGTTTTTGAGTTCGTTGGGTAGTGCTACAAAGTGGTCGATTCAGGGATAGTTGGGTACTGTTATGGAGTTGCCGATGATGTGGTCGGTTTTGCTTGGCTTCGAAAGCAGCAACGCGAAGGGATCAATTTTGGGATCTCATAAGTTCACCAGTTTCAGAAGTTTGGTTGCTTTACACTTTACCAGCGTGGCAGCCTGTCCCGTGTCCACATGGAGCAGTAATTTCCAGTGGTAAGATTTAGTCAACTCATAGCACTGCCCTTTTACCTAATGCAAGTTAATTTAGGATTGTGGATTGTCAGAGATAATATAGTTTTTCTATTAAAAAATTATATATACTGTTTAGTAACCTAAGAAAAATGAATTTTTACTTTTATTTCTGACAAAAACTAAAAAATAGACATGAAAGGTCTAATTCGACTGTTTTGATGGAAACCTTCCGTTGAGGGAAAACATAGCCACAAAAAATACTTTTTTAAAGTGTGGTCGGAAATAATATATCTGCAAAACACAGTATATTTGGGATTGTTGGGGTGCAAAGACTGTTGACGACAAAGAAATTAGCTTAAAAAAAATAAATTTCGGTGATTTATTTTGCCTAAAAGTATTATCGCCGCAAGAAGTTGTAAGCGAACAACTTATTGCGGTGCTTTTTATGGTTTTACGATGACCTTAGTCTACCGTAAAAGTTTTTTTTATTTGTTTCCCAACTATTTGTGGTGATATAAATATTATTTTTGATGACTATGTTTCGCCAAAAATAAGCTTTCACTGAATTTTAAAAAAACTAAAAAAAAAAAAGTGTCCATGCAGCCTGCCGATACATAAAGGAAAATGTTTGTGTGTCTCTTCTCTATGCCCCCTCAAAGTGACTGCTGGTCACAAAATTTTTTTTTTAATTTTTTTTTACTTAATGATTAAGGAAGTGATTTTAAGTGTATTAGTATTTTTTTATTTTTTAAAAATGTTTAAATATAATAAAAAAATCTGAAAAGAAAAATGAAAAAAAACAAAAGTGCACATGCGGTCAAAATGAGCGGTGCACTCTGAGCGACAGAGTAGCACCACTCATACACAAAACCCAAAATTAAAAGTTTTCCTTATCTTCTCCGACCCCGCCTCAGTTTTTCTTCATCTTAACTAAAACACCAGCAACCTCCATGTCTCTAATTAGCTCATCTTGCCGATGCGTGGTGATCCTCTCCTTCCGGCGCCAATTGCAGTAAGTCCCTCTCTCTCACTCTTTTTGTTTTTAATTTTTTTTATCTCACTTCGCTATGTATTTCAATTCTTTGTTACGACTGCCACCTACGCAGCTCTCGTTCTCTCGGTTCGGCAACACCTCTGCCCTCTGTTGAGTAGTGGAGTCTGGTCCACTTCACTTGAGCGGCGGCCTTTTACCGCTCGAGCGAAGCCAGGCAGATTCGAACGCTTGAAAGCATCTCGACAGTGAGCTCGAGCGATGTCTCAAGGAAGGGAAGTTCGCTCGAGCGAAATCAGGCAGAGTCGAACGCTCGACGTGCGCTCGACAGTTCGCTCGAGCGAATGCGGAAGAGAAGTTCGCTCGACGCGCGCTCGACACGCCGCTCGAGCGAATGTTCTATTTTTCTGCCAGAATTAGGGTTTCCGCCGTGAAGAGTATAAATAGGCCATTTATACTCATTTGGCAGTGTGTGTGCCTCCAGAATTCGGTGAAGAACAATATTTCTCTTCCTCCATTGTATTGTGATCCCTCATATATATAAATCCTTTGCAACTCCCGTGGACGTAGGCAATTTGCCGAACCACGTAAATCTTGTGTTGTGTGTGATTGTTTTTCTCTCCCATTTCATATATTTTTCACTTCATTGTCATCAGTTTTCGTAACAATTGGTATCAGAGCCGTGGTTCGGATCTGAAGGAAGACGATGGCTGGAGATGAAGTGAAGGTATCGGGGATCGAGAAGTTCGATGGCAAGGATTTTGGTTACTGGAGGATGCAAATAGAGGACTACCTCTATGGGAAGAAGCTGCATCTTCCATTGTTGGGAAAACAACCGGAGAAGATGGATGAGGATGAATGGAAATTGTTAGATCGACAAGTTTTGGGGGTTATTCGACTAACCCTGTCGAGATCCGTTGCACACAACGTCATCAAGGAGAAGACGACGGCGGATCTCATGGCGGCTTTGTCAGGCATGTATGAAAAGCCGTCAGCGAATAACAAGGTACATTTAATGAAAAAGTTGTTCAACTTAAAGATGGCAGATGGTACGATTGTTGCACAACATCTGAATGATTTTAATACTATCACAAATCAATTGTCGTCTGTTGAAATTGAATTTGATGATGAGATACGTGCACTGATATTATTGGCTTCATTGCCAAATAGTTGGGAAGCCATGAGAATGGCTGTTAGTAATTCTGCTGGTAAAAATAAGTTGAAATATGATGATATTCGCGACTTGATTTTGACTGAGGAGGTGCGTAGGAGAGATTCAGGCGAGACCTCGTGTTCGAGTTCAGCACTGAATGTTGATTCTCGAGGGAGATCACATGATAGGAACTCGAATAGAGGAAGGTCAAAATCAAACTACAGAGGCAAGAGCAAGTTGAGGCCTGGTCAGCAGGTTACTTGCTGGAATTGTGGCAAAGCTGGCCACATGAGGAAGAACTGCAAAAATCCTAGAAAGACCGAGAATGATAGTGCTAATGTTGTAACTGAAGAAGTACATGATGCACTATTACTTGCAGTTCATAGTCCAGTTGATGATTGGATACTGGACTCGGGGGCTTCCTTCCATACAACTTCCCACCGGGAGCTAATGCGAAATTATGTCGCAGGTGATTTTGGGAAAGTGTATCTGGCTGATGGAGAAGCTTTGAACGTGGTAGGGATGGGAGACATTGACATTGCACTCCCTCACAAGAACAAATGGACCTTGCAAAAGGTCAGACACATTCCTGAGTTGAAGAAGAACCTCATTTCTGTTGGGCAGCTGGATGAGTGTGGGCACTCAGTAGTGTTCTCAGATAGTACCTGGAAGGTCACAAAAGGGGCATTGGTACTGGCTCGGGGTAGGAAAACTGGTACACTATACATGACTACCGGTTTGGTTAACACTATTGCTACTACCGTTGCAGAAAATACAACAGATTTGTGGCATTGCAGGCTTGGCCATATGAGTCAGAAGGGTTTGAAAGAACTTCTGTCTAGAGGCAAGCTACCAGAACTGAAGACAGTTGATCTCAGTATGTGTGAGAGCTGTATTATGGGGAAACAGAAGAAGGTCAGTTTCTTGAGAAATGGCAGGACGCCTAAGACAGGAAAACTGGACTTAGTCCACACAGATGTGTGGGGACCTTCCCCAGTGGCATCTCTTGGAGGTTCTCGTTACTATGTCACGTTCATTGATGATCATAGTAGGAAGGTGTGGATTTATTTTCTGAAGCATAAATCCGATGTATTTAATGTATTCAAAACTTGGAAGGCCATGGTAGAGACAGAAACAGGCCTAAAGCTGAAATGTTTGAGGTCTGACAATGGTGGTGAGTATATTGATGGTGGGTTCAAGGAGTATTGTGCAGCTCTGGGTGTTAGAATGGAGAAGACCATTCCTGGGACACCACAGCAAAATGGAGTTGCTGAACGTATGAACAGAACCATAAATGAGCGTGCTAGAAGCATGAGGCTGCACGCCGGACTACCACCTACTTTCTGGGCAGATGCAGCCAGCACTGCAGTCTACTTGATAAATAGAGGGCCATCAGTTCCATTAAATCATGAATTGCCTGAGGAGGTTTGGAGTGAGAAAGAGGTCAAATTTTCTCACCTTAGAACATTTGGTTGTCTTTCTTATGTTCATATTGATTCTGATGCTCGAAGTAAACTTGAGGCGAAGTCAAAGAAATGTTATTTCATTGGCTATGGAGACGAGGCATTTGGCTATCGTTTCTGGGATGATCAGGGTCGGAAGATCATAAGAAGCAGAAATGTAATTTTCAATGAGAAGTCTATGTACAAGGACAAGTCTAGTACAACTTCTGAAACAGCTCCTCAGGAGTCCGAGTTTGTAAGCTTGGATGACCTACCAGAGGTCACAGTGCAGAGTGGAGATGTGAGTGACGGGGAGAGTGGGTCCAGTGCACTCATTCCTATTATTCCGCAGTCAGCTTCAGAGCCGTCCACTACCACAGCTGCAGTTCGACGGTCAGCTAGGACTAGACGTCCTCCACAGCGTTTCTCACCAACCTTGAACTACATTCTGTTGACAGATGGAGGAGAACCGCAGAGTTATGAAGAAACCTTGCAAGATGAAAATTCTTGCAAGTGGGAGCTGGCCATGAAAGGTGAGATGGATTCTCTGCTAGAGAATCAGACATGGGAGTTGACAGAACTTCCATCGGGGAAGAAGGCATTACACAACAAGTGGGTGTACCGGGTGAAAACTGAGCATGATGGCAGTAAGAGGTACAAGGCTAGACTTGTTGTAAAAGGCTTTCAGCAGAAGCAGGGTATTGATTACTCTGAGATTTTTTCTCCTGTGGTGAAGATCACAACCATCAGGATGGTACTGTCTATGGTTGCTACTGAAGATTTATTCCTTGAGCAGCTAGATGTGAAGACAGCATTTCTTCATGGAGACCTTGAAGAAGACATCTACATGCACCAACCTGAGGGGTTTGTAGTACAGGGAAAGGAAGATTCAGTTTGCAGACTGAAGAAGAGCTTGTATGGCCTGAAACAAGCTCCTAGACAGTGGTACAAGAAATTTGACAACTTCATGTGCAGTGCAGGGTACATTAGATGTCAAGCAGATCACTGTTGTTATGTCAAGCATTTTGACAATTCATACATTATTCTGCTGTTGTATGTGGATGACATGCTTATTGCAGGGGCTAGTATTGATGAGATCAATAATCTGAAGAAGCAGATGTCAGAGCACTTTGCAATGAAGGATTTGGGAGCTGCAAAGCAAATCCTTGGCATGAGAATTGTCAGAGATAGAGCCAGAGGTACGTTGAGGCTCTCACAGGCTGAGTATGTGAAGAAGGTACTCAGCAGGTTCAATATGGACAAGGCCAAACCAGTTGGCACACCCTTGGGAAGTCACTTCAGACTCAGCAAGAATCAGTCACCCGAGTCAGAGGAGGAACAAGACTACATGAGTAAGGTTCCTTATGCCTCAGCTATTGGTTCACTTATGTATGCTATGGTCTGCACAAGACCGGATATTGCCCATGCAGTGGGAGTTGTGAGTAGATACATGAGTAAACCAGGAAAAGAACATTGGGAAGCAGTGAAGTGGATTTTGAGGTACCTAAAGGGCTCCTCAGAAACGTGCTTGTGTTTCTCTGGAAAGAGTTTAGAGGTGCAGGGCTATGTTGATGCTGATTTAGCTGGTGATATTGATAGCAGAAAGAGTACCACAGGTTTTGTTTATACTCTTGGTGGTACTGCAGTGTCATGGGGTTCTAATCTGCAGAAAACAGTTTCTTTGTCTACTACAGAAGCTGAGTATGTTGCAGTGTCAGAGGCTGCAAAGGAGATGATATGGCTACAGGGCTTCTTGGAGGAATTGGGTAAAAAGAATCAGAAAGGCACTCTCTATAGTGATAGTCAGAGTGCCATATTCCTTGCCAAGAATCCAGCATTTCATTCCAGGACAAAGCACATTCAAATCAGGTATCACTTCATACGATCATTGTTAGATGATGGACAGTTGTTACTTGAGAAAATTTGTGGTAGCAAGAACCCGGCTGATATGTTGACAAAGGGTGTCACACTTGAGAAACTGAAGTTGTGTGCTACTTCAGTTGGTCTTCTGGCATGAAGACAGGGGCAGTGAGTTGCAGAAATGGAGGATATCACGTTTGAGGAAGAGGACGATGCAGCAAGTGTACCAGTCTCCAAGTGGGAGAATTGTTGAGTAGTGGAGTCTGGTCCACTTCGCTCGAGCGAAGCCAGGCAGATTCGAACGCTTGAAGGCAGCTCGACAGTGAGCTCGAGCGATGTCTCAAGGAAGGGAAGTTCGCTCGAGCGAAGGCATTGGCCGCTCGAGCGAAATCAGGCAGAGTCGAACGCTCGACGTGTGCTCGAGCGAAGCTCGAACGAAATCAGGCAGAGTCGAACGCTCGACGTGCGCTCGACAGTTCGCTCGAGCGAATGCGGAAGAGAAGTTCGCTCGACACGCCGCTCGAGCGAATGTTCTATTTTTCTGCCAGAATTAGGGTTTCCGCCGTGAAGAGTATAAATAGGCCATTTATACTCATTTGGCAGTATGTGTGCCTCCAGAATTCGGTGAAGAACAATATTTCTCTTCCTCCATTGTATTGTGATCCCTCATATATATAAATCCTTTGCAACTCCCGTGGACGTAGGCAATTTGCCGAACCACGTAAATCTTGTGTTGTGTGTGATTGTTTTTTCTCTCTCATTTCATATATTTTTCACTACATTGTCATCAGTTTTCGTAACACCCTCCACGTACACTACTCTTTGTACGGTTTTGATAAGTCTCTGTCTTTATCTCCTTGTCTATTTCTCTCACTCTCTCTCGGGTTCTCTCACATATTGTTGCTTTCTCTCTAATTCAGTCTAGCTATCGGGGTTGTAGGCAGACATGCCACAACCAATGGAGCTGGATTCATCGGCTCTCACTTAGTCAACAAATTGAGAGAAACTGAAAAAAATCAAGGTCATCATTTTTTCCTATCATGTATCGGCTCTGTTGTTATGTTTATTCATGATTTAAAGATTTGACGTAAAAGGGATAGGTGCTCTTAGAATTTGGACCCAAGATTTTGATTTTTTTTTTTAAATTTTAGTTTGGTTTAGGTTAATGTGGGAGATCAGCTTGTGCTTGTTTATTTCCTCATTCACTCATTTGTTTAATTGGTTTGATTTGCTTGTTTCCTTGTTCGGATTATAGTGTTTATTATAGTGATTATAGTGTTTGTTCGTTATCCAATGTTAATGCTCTTAGTGTATTTTAATTTATAAGAAAAGATAAATAATTTTCATTCTTTGGTTGTTTTTGTTTTATAAACTTATAAGTGGTCAATTTTGTTGGAACTGAATTAGGCGAGTATCAATTTTTTCCTTTTATGATTAGCTGCATTTCAATCTAAGAAGAGAGACAAGGTTGAGGTAATATGTTACCATTATGGTAAGAATAGACACACTAAGGGCAAGTGCTATTGACGATTGGCTTCCCTCCCAACTTCAAATTTACTAAGTCAAAAGGAGGCTTTTCATTTGGGCAAGTTGGGCACTCTACAAACCAAGTCACATCACAAACTCATGAGAAGGCACCCATGGAAGGATCACAGTTGCCCATTACTGAAGTACAGATTCAATAGCTCCTTGCTCTTGTCAATGTTAAGACATCTCAGCTCAACGTTGGTAACCTTCTATCACCTAACCAAGACAAATCTGCAGACAAGTACAAAACTGATTTTGGGCTCTAGCTGAGAATAATGAAGTAAATTTTTTTTCCAAAACATGTGATATATTTTTCGAAGAGTAATGCTACATATAGTAACTTTTTTGTACTCCTTGCACACTGTACTAATGTGATTGACTACATTAATTTTTTTAATACACAGCCAATTACATTAGAAGAATGCATAAAAGAGTATACAAAAATGACTGCACATAAAATTTATGTTCCTCGAATGTCATGATGGTCAATCACATGCTTGAATACAAGAGCTAGATGGAGGTTATTGGTGAAATGATATTGGTTCATACAACCCCAAACTGTTGGATGATTGTACTTATCGATGTTTTATATTCTTAAACTTATGGCATTTCTTTATGCAATATATAGACTTCTTTTCTAAGTTGGGTACTTGATATTTCTTCTTGTAAGCTATTCAGTTCATATATTCTCGCATGTGATTGATTGTTTTGTTATCATTATATGCATATCGTTTTTATCCCCCTCTCATAAATTCATTGGCAGTACAGATGTTGGGGTGTAGCTAGGAGAAGGGGTTTTTCATTTACTCGTGCTTCTATTAGGAATCTCTGCTGATGAGCTTCACCTTTGTGGAGATGCAGCCGTTATTCCTGATCTTATCCAGGAAATACTGAAAGTGACTGGTGATGAGAATGAGGTAATTTCTTTGTAATTTTGAATCAAGTTATTCTTGTTTTAGTTCATAAGTACGTACGTACATGCAGGATGGGATCTTCTAATTCTTTTTTATTTCCTGAGTTTAATATAACTTATTCTAGGTGGCGTTTTTAGTGAATTGTCCTACTGTATCATGCCGGTATGAGATACACTTTGTTTCATGATTTGAAAGAGGAGGAATGAAAAATGAAAAAAAAAATAATAATAATAATGCAACATGACCTTTTTTCACCCCCAACCCTTTCTTTCTATTTTTATCTTTTCTGTCATTTGACCACAAAGCTGCTATCTTGCAAATTTTCTAAACGACCTATGTGGAATGTGGATGACCTTCTATAGATAAGTTTAACTAGAAGTTTGTTGTTTTTGTTATGGAACTTTTCTTTTCTCAATTTTACATAGATCCTTGTTGACCTGTATTGGACTAAAATTGTCCCGAGTAACGGTCATATATCTAAAAAAAACTTTTGAATATGTTACATTAATTTAGAAATAATACAAAAAAAAAATATTTCTTTTAGATAGGACCGACATAAAAGATCATTTAAGGTGTGTCATGCATGTGATAAGATCAAAGGGCAAAGCTATAATTATCTAAAACTTGTACAGTATTTTTATTCATTAGTTGACAGTCTTTTTAAAATTAAAACTACTTCCGCATTATCTAAAAAAGTATGATGTTTTTCTTGAAATATACTTTTTAGCATTTGTTAAAATTAAAATTATTTTAATATGTAACAACCAGAAAACTTTTTTTTTTTTTGGAATTGTAACAACCAGAAAACTTAATTTTGTTATTAAAGTACTTTAAGGCTATTTAAACGCTTTTTTTTACCCATAACACAACCTCTAACAAGCTCTTAATAAAATTGATCGGAAAAACATTTGTCATCACGATCCAAAAAAATAGTCATATTCACATGTCTACTGTAATCTCAACAGAATTAATTATAAGTAACAACATATACAGTTGTCGGAATATTCAGAATCACTTTATTAGTCTGCGTTAATATATAGATATATATATATGGCAAATATTTTAAATATTTCAATTAATGAAAATCCCTTCGAGCAAGTAATTTTAAATATGAAATCATGTAGTAGTACTGTGTGTATATACACAATGAGAATGAACAGTAGTCAAATGTTTTGTCTATCCATCATGTTAATAATTTGTGACAGTAGTACTAAACTGTCTGTATCTCAAGCATTTCCGTCTAAATTATATATTGTAATCACACCAACCTAGCTAGCTATAATGTTGGCACAACACAACATGATATGCATCAAGCTGGCTTTGAATTGTTGGAATTAATCGACCACCAATCGTGGAGAAATAATAATATTTTGTAGTATTGCGTGGATTGAGCAAGTACTGCACGGAATCTCTTAAAAAAATAAATAAATACAAAATTTATAAAAAAATTAATATTTTAATTGTGGACTTCACTCTTTTTTAAAATAATTACTTGGTACTTACACACTCCTCGACTATATGTAGCATTACTCGAATCAAGGCCAGATATTACAATGCTTAAACCATATTATTTAAGGAGGAACTAAGTTTTTAAACTTTTTTGGATTAATTTTTCTTTCAAATAAACCATTGACTATATATTTTATTTAACATGAAGATGTTTATTATATATATATATATATATAAGTTTAAAGTCAATCATAAAACTGCTTATTTTCGACGTGTATATACGATAATGTTGCTGAAACAAATAATTACTATTGTTTTTAAGTTGAAATTAATAAATTATATGATATATAGTTTTCGTTTAAATTGACTCTTTGATCGGGTAGCTGGGGACGTTCATGCGCCATGCAGTTAGATTGAGTACTCTATCATGTAATGTATACGTGTGGGATCTAAACTTTTTCTTCTCGAAGATTAATACCAGTTTTTACAAACAAATTAATAATAACGAACAGACATATGTTACCATAATACCAAACAGTGCTGTCAATGTCCGATGATTTTGTTTGTATAAATGCATGGGCAACCTAGAATTTAGACAAACCGTTTTGACTTCCCAACAGACTTTTTGATGATACATATGAACTGTTTCTTTTTTCTTGAATCGGCCAATGCGGCCTAGCTAGAGCTATGGATCGAGGTTAACAATTAGTTAGTTTCAGAACCAGTATTTTACCCAAAACAGGCAATAGGTTCCGGTTTACCGCATTAATGCATTCTTTAATAGAACAGATAGATAGAATTTCTATGGAGGAAACAAGAAAAAAAAGGCCAACTTCCCATGGTCGTAGTTCCCCGTGCATTTCTTTCTTTCTTTCTTTCTTTCTTTCTCATTTTTCTTAGATTGAAGAAGTTAACTAGACCAGGAGAGAGTAGCTAGTGCAGACACCAGCAGCTAGCAGCATGGCAGGACAACCTCCGCTGGCGGCCGGAGTTCCGACCTCGTATTATAATGGAAGTTACACGATGACCATAAAAGAATGCATTCGTCTTCCCACCGAGATCCATTCGACAGGTTTTTGGAACTACTTTCGTTCTGGGACGATTCCTTCTACACTGCCATTGCTTGAGCTTCAGATGGTTCTAATTTTCGCCATCACGCGCTTCACCCATTGCATTCTTAAGCCGTATGGAGTCCCTGAATTCACGTCACAACTTATTGTATGTGCTCTCTCATCTCCAACGTCTTCCAGTACTCTTTCTTTTATTCGAGCGAACATTCACATATATTTATATTAATATTTGATAGAGTACTATATATATATATATATATATGTATATATATGTTGAGGAATAGAAGACACTCCTTTAATTTATAATATGTTGATGATCAGGCTGGCATAATGCTCGGTCCTTCAGGCCTGGGGCGCGTCGGAATATTCCAGGCTTTGTTCTCGGTTAGAAATCAAGAAATAGTGGGAATGATAGCTACCTATGGTCACATACTCTTTACGTTTATGAGTGGGGTGAAAATGGATACGGGACTGATAAACAGAATGGGAAGAAAATCCTTGTTTACTGGTATTGCCTGCATAATGTTTCCTTTGCTAGTTGGCTTCACAATGCAAGTGACACTAAGAAGATCTTGGCTAACCGCAGAAGAAGCGACTAGCCTTCCATTTCAAACAGTACTAAATTGTCTAACTCCATTTCCAGTGGTAGTATACCTTCTTGAGAGCCTCAAGATCCTGAATTCTGAACTAGGACAATTAGGCCTATCTGCAGCATTGGTCAGTGACATGTTTGGCTGCTTTCTTGTCTGGCTTGCCTCAATGTCTATAGTTGGTCAGGAGAAAGGCATGTTTGGCGCGGCGATAAGTGCAACATCAAGCATTGTCTATGTTTTTGTCGTTGTGTTTGCTTTTCGACCGGCAATGTTTTGGGTAATCAGGCAAACACCCGAAGGCAGGCCTGTAAAACGCACACATCTTCAACTAATCCTGATGTTAATGCTTTTCACGGGAGTGCTTTCTCAGTGTTTCAATGCGTCACTCGTGTTTGGACCTTTGATCATGGGTTTGGCAGTGCCAGATGGACCCCCTTTGGGGTCTGCTATAATCAGAAAGTTTTACTACTTCAATCAAGATGTGTTCTTGCCGCTCTTGGTGACTACAGGTGGGATGAGGACAGATCTACGTTTGATCAAATTCAATGACAGCTTCATGACATTCAATGTACTGCTCATTTTCTTCACTTTTTCTGCCAAAATGATGGCGTGTGTGGTTCCCCTCTTGTACACCAAAATGCCGTTAAATGATGCTCTAGCACTCGCTCTCATTTTGAGTTCCAAAGGTGAAATCCATCTCGCCATCAATACCACATTCAGAGAAAACGAGGTACTTGGCTATCCTTTTTCTTTTTCGTTTCCTCCTACAAGATGGAATTGCCTTTCTCTATTCACTAATTTTTTTTTATTTTTTGTCACATTTTATTAGCCGAAAGTACAGAACCTGACGGACATAGCGCTCACTTTGTCAAATATCGCGATCCTCTTGAATGCAATCATTGCACCGGTTATGGTGAAATACCTGTACGATCCTTCAAGGAAATATGCAGGCTACCAGAAAAGAGATATTATGCACAACAAAAGAAATGCAGAGCTCCGAATCCTGGTCTGCATTCACAAGCCTCAAAATATTGTTGCGGCAATCGAACTACTAGAATCCTCATGCCCTACTAGAGAAAGACCTCTTGGAATTTTCGTGCTTCACCTTATCGAGCTAATTGGCCGATCCTCTCCTATTTTTATCTCCCACGAAATGAAGAAAAAGACTGTGTACAAAACATCCGCGTATTCAGAGAATGTTATCAGCGCCTTCAAAAGCTTTCAACAAAATAATCGAGCTGGTGTTGTAACAAACTGTTTCACAGCAATCTCTCCGACCAAGTTCATGCATGAAGACATCTGTACTCTCGCACTGGACAAGCTAGCTTCCCTCATAGTACTCCCATTCCACAGAAAATGGTCGGCGGATGGGTCTATCCAATCGGAGGATAGTAGTCATTTAAGGACTTTGAATAATAGTGTCCTTGAAATTGCTCCATGTTCTGTTGGGATCCTCGTTGATCGTGGCGGCCATTCGAAGAGCTCTAACGTTATTGCACCAAAGTCGCCTTTTTCTGTGGCAATGATCTTCGTGGGTGGAAATGATGATCGAGAGGCATTAACTTTTGCCAAACGCATGGCCAATGACAGCAACATCACTTTGACTGTGGTTCATTTTGTTTCCTCCTACACTGAAGATATTACACTTTGGGACAAATTGCTTGACAATGAGGTACTGAAAGATGTTAAAATGAACAATGTAGGTGATGAATATGTGATATACTTAGAGGAGATAGTGAAAGACGGGCCTCAGACGGCATTGATAGTTCGTTCAATGGTGGACGAGTACGATCTTTTTATTGTAGGTAGAAGACACTACTGTGATTCCACACAGACATCAGGGCTTGCAGAATGGAGTGAATTCCCGGAGCTGGGGATTATCGGAGACTTGCTGGCCTCCTCAGATCTCAACAGCAAGGCTTCTGTTTTGGTGATTCAACAACAACTAAAAAAGACCTAATTTGAATCATGGCTGTGGAAGCTGATCATCATCATCAGAGACTTCTCGTCCTTCACAAATATAAATGGAATATAAACTCCATCCCCTGCTACCTTTTCTCATCATGTTCTATCCTTTTCAGATGGGAGCTAGGCCAGCTAGGGTACTGAAACATGTTTGACCAATGCATAATTGGCAACTTTTGATATTTGTACATGACAAACAAATTCAAAGTTTGCCCCTCATCATGATTAATTTATAGCCCGACGTTGCTCATGCAAAGCTTATAATTTCAAATTTGTAACGAATTTAATGTTCATATAGTATAGTGTGTGTTAATAATTGTGAGTTATTAGAATTTTAAAAAATGCATTATATATATATAAGTTTAAAACTTTGGTACGTAACTCTAAGCTTATCTCTCTCCCATTTTAGGTTATGTCGAACTAGTTCGATCAAGAATTAATCTAGATAATAAATTTTATAATTAATGACATTGAAATTCACCGCGCTGAGTGTAAGTCCTCTCCAAATGATCGATCGAATGACTTCATAATTAATCTAGAGAGATTAATCAGACAAATTTATTAATTTTACTCCCGGATCGAATTGACTTAGAGCAATCCCTTTTGTAGTAGATATCAACCTGCGATATTAATGCAGATGAAGTACTACCCTTATAAGTTCATGTGGATCGGTTTACCCTTAACTTTAATCATGATTTAGCAGTGATCATGAAACCGGTAATCATATGTTTAATTATACATCATGAATATTGGCGACTTCCTCATTAAGGCTTTGTTTGAATCATATATATATATATATATATATATATATATATATATATATATATATATATATATATATATGTTGAGATAAGATGAGAAATTTGTAAATAATCCAATAAAATTATTTGAGTTAAGATGTTTTATATATGGAACTTTAGGAAAAGAGAGAGAAAAAGTCGGATAGAAATATTATAAAGTTAAAATCTTATAATATATATTAATTATTTATCAAATAGCGACGAATCGACCTGATCTTACGCTTATACTTTATATCCAATTATAAAGTACTTATATATATGAGTGTAAGAGATCAATTCGTCGCTATTTGATAAATAATTAATATATATTTAATTACAAGATCAACTCGAAAGTGCAATTAAGTGATCTGAGATGTAAAATAAAAAAAAAACTGAATTAAACCAAATTAAGATCAGGTTTGTGGTCGAAAGATTAAAATAAAAAATTGTGGGGGGTGGAGTACGTATTTGATGAGAAAGAGACGATGTACTGCAAATGTTGTCTGGTGTGTGTTTATATATATATATATATTAAATTAAGTGGGCGAGAGAAGAGGAAATCCATGTGAAACCTCATGTGAAGACCGAGTCATACGAAATGTGTTCGAGAAGATTTGACAGTTAATTTGTTAATTTTAATTAATTTTAGAGTTGTGTTATATATAGACATTTTTGTATACTTTCTATAAATTCAATTGATGTGATTGGAAAAAAAAATTATTTTGTATTAAAAAGTCAATCATATTAATTAAGTGCACAAAAAATATACAAAAGTACAGACTGCAAATAGAATTTATGTTAATTTTATGTGGCATGAAGATGTCCCTAATTTGCTAGTACTTGAGAATTGATTTGGATTTAATTATGCTAATAATATAATATAAATATATATATATATATATATAAAATATCCAGCCAATTGATAACATATAGAATATGCTTCACCCTCTCTCTCTCTCAATTTAAAACCCATTAATTATCAATATTCCTTAATTAAAAAATATAAACAAGCAATTCACCAATTAGCTTATAATTCGCTGTAAATTGTCAATTACAACATGACTGATAATTTATAAAACTGATCATCATCATCATGATCAACTGCTCTTGAACATGAATACTTGCATAGAATATTGGCTTCATTATTGCTAATATCAGAAAATGTAACCCATTTCAAAATCAGAAGAATATTAAGATTAAATATTAATATTGTCGTTAGGCTCACACTCTAATTATCATGTCTAGCTAGTTTCAGATCGATCATTCATGGATTTGACCTTAAAATTGCTAGAACGTACAAACTTCATGATCATAAAATTATTTAAGATCATCGACCCAACAAATTATTAGATAAAATCGGCCTCTAAGGGAGTTTGCAGTTTACATTTCCCAAGGTTTTGCATTGAGATTCCAGGCCTCGTTCGTTCTTGATCTCTATCTTTCCAAATTAAACACCCTCGATCGGAAAGAACATGATCTTTCGAGAGGGATTGTCTTCCTTTTACGAGAAGCTAGCATATATGCAGGACTCTCTCTAGCTCACCTTTGAAGAACGTACTTACGGTTGCTTATGATCCATTGTGGTTTCCTCTTTACTTCCCCTAGCTAGCTAATTGTCACATCCTTAATGGGTGCTAACATCCCTAGAATTCTTTCTCACCCACCCCAGATGATCAGTACTGGATTAGATCAAACATATATTCGTCATGTTCAGTATATACTACAAGAAAATTATTTATTTGTAAACAGTTATTTCTTAAAAAATAATTATTTTCTATTAAAATGAGCATGTTTTTATCATAAATAGCTATATATTCTCGTCACGATTACTCCTTTTTTTTAATGATATATATGTATTATCGGTATTAGTAATTCATTTCCCATGTACACAATTATGCCCAATACAGATGGGGTAAAGATTGTAGGACCTACGTACGCCTAAATTTACAACGTACACCATTAATTAATGTTTAGCTATATATAAAACAATTCCAAGAAACATTAATTTCATTTTGAGGCAAAAACATCAAACCAGAAACTTCAAACGTCGTCACACATGCATACATACAATTTACAAATGAAGTGCTCCATTTTAGGCTATTAGTCGCCAGTCCTGTTATTTTTCTTCCTGTGCTCCGGAAAATATGTTCCCAAAGAGAGAAGAAAATAGAGAAACATATTTACTTACAACTCGAGGATGTAAAAAACAATTTCGCTTTGGTACAAACATTTGTACTTTGATGATCTGTCATAACCTTTTCTCGAGAAGCAAACGGATCCTTATCACCTCGTAAATACTGTAAGCCAGATCTGCCATATATTATATATGTATATGGCAGACCAAACGACCCCACGTACGTACGAACATTATAACACCAACTTTAATCGTTCCCGGCAGGGCATGTCGATAGGATTCCGGCATCGGAAAAAAAGAAAGTGTGTTTATAAGTCCTCGGAGATGCTCTCAAGATTAGGCTCCCACACTCCTACAACTCGACCAGTCCTTCGATCCCGTCGACGCGACGGTTTCTTTTCGGAGATGATGTCCGATAGGTAACGATCACATTCGGAGACATGATCAACATCACTAGTACCACTGCACTTTTTGCTCTTCTTGGAGGACTTACTGAGGTTGTTACCTCGTTTTTTCTTCTCCGGCAGCGACGAAGCTGGGATCAAGAAGTAAATGCTTCCTCTCTTTAGCACAGAATCCGGCGAGACAATCAAAATTTTACGTACAACGCCTTGAGAGCACGGTTTGCTCAGGACGTGATTTGGGTTGGCCTCAAGGATCTCACCGGCCGTGACCGGATGTGTGATCTCTTCTACGTAGCCGTTCAAATGAACGATGCGGATCAAGTCTAGAGCTCCACAGGGAAGAACACAAGCCAAGCAACACCTTAGACTATTACCCATGTCGACCTATCTATATATATATATATATATATAGATTGAATTCTCTCTGCGTGAATGAAAAGTATGGAACTCTTTCTTTCTGACTCTGTTTCTCGCGTATGCATATATGAATGTGGCCAAAACTGGACAATGTGTTATATAGAAGCAGTTACCCATGTGAGCAGAGGAGAAGGTATAATTGTTACAATATGGATTTCAAATGACGAAAGTACCCTTTTGGGTGATTTTCAAAATTAGTATTTATTATTAATTAGGCTTTTGATTTTTTTTTTCTTTTTCTATGAAACCCTTCCTTTTGCATGTAATTAATTCAAGGGGCCTCTATAAAAAATAAAAAATAAAAATAAAAATCAAGGGGCCCCATATATATTGTTACCCGGCCATGATTGCAAGTGTATTCTTTTAAGGCAAGTGGAATATTGCTATTCCTTGTATAATTGTTCTCAAACTATAAAATAAAATTAAAGTATAATACTCCAAGGATGGTAATTAGTATGTATCATACATCGTTAGCGAGTCAGGTCAAATAAAATGGGTTCAAGAATTTTTCTCGAACACTTTCACATTGCTTATAATAAAGAGAACTTTTCTAATTTAATAATTACATGTGACTTAAATTATAACATTAACTAATCTTTTATAAAGTATCAATTTAAGTATTATTTAAGTTTTCCTTAATTGTTCTAAGAAAAGCAACTAAAATTAATTGGTATATGGTTGCTTAATCTTCGGAGGTGGTCTGCCAATAATATTAATGTTGATATAAGTATTTACAGCAAACTTCTATGAAAAAATTATTGATCTGGTGGTCCAAATTTATGTTATGAATAAATTGTTCTTAAAAGAGAAAAAAAAAGGACAAGAATATTAGAAGTCCAACTCATTTTAACCATTCAAAAGACATTATTATTATTATTATGGCTCCATTTTCATTAATGGAACTCAAGCCTTATATCTTGTTTGGATTGAGACAGAATCTCAACTCATTTTATATCATCATTACAATTTTTTTTAACTCTCACATACAATATAATAAATAATTCAATTTGTTCAAATCGTAAAATAAAATTGTATTAAAAAAATTATATTTTAATAATATTTTATTCAACTTTCATCTCATCTGATCAACTCACGATCCAAACCTCCTTTATTTGGTGTGCCAAAATGCTAACTAATAGACTAATTAATTATCCCTCTACTATAAATATATATATATATATATATCATAACCTTCGATATTGGTATTTTTGGGCAAAGCAATTGGGAAAATAATTTAAGAGGTATTGAATTAATTAATTAATAGAGATGGAGTGGTAACACAATAAAGTAAGAAATTCGACGCTTGAAATGTGGTTCTCGCAACATGCATGATCCCATGTCAAGTGATCGCGAATACAGGCAGCTGACTTCATTGAAAACAAAAACAGAATAGTATAAGATAAAATAACTTAGAAATCCAGCTAGCTTACTTGCTTGCTCTTAAAATAAAATAAATTATTAATTAGGTACGAAACGGAAAGAAATTTTGAGATAAATGCAACTAGCTGGCTAGCTCATGTATTTTATTTATTAATTAGCAGTATATGATTAGCTGGCCTCACCCGCATGGAGTACCTGTAGTAGCAGTACTACTGAGACACAACCTGATCTTCAGCTCGTGATCATGCATGACATCTATCTGGGGTACGACCTCCACTCTAATCTCTATATAATTGTTTAAAATTAAGGGTACAGATCAAAGCAAGCGAGGCCTAGCCAAGACACCTTTAATTGCGCGTTTCCTGCACAACATATATATAAATCTATTTTAATTAATCCAAGGGGTATTGTCTTTATCGTTTGGCAGCCTGGACTATGTGTAGCCGTGCAGGGTTCTGCATCTGGCCGTATTCTGCAGTAATATTGAAACACGGAAAAGCACTCATGCAAGGAATTAAAAAAATAAGAAAAGAAAGAAGAAGAAGACATTTATAATATATATACATATATATATATATATATTTATATATCAAGTCATTTTATGAAACAAAATGGACTTTATTCATGAAAATGTGCATTAAAGATTAAGAAATGATTATATAAATAAATTTTTGTGACTAATTTATTTTAATGAAAAGATTATTTGCAATTAAAATTGATTGTGAATAGTCTTTTCGTTGCAATAAATTAATCACAAAAATCCATTTTTCTTATAGCAAGTTAAGGTGGTGTTTGCTAGATTGACAAACATGAGATCTGTTTGATGTTTCATGATCTTTTGAAGGGGTACCGTCTATTTTGGATATTGTGGCTTCTCAGGCAGCAATTATTTCTACTCATGACCTGATTTTGGGTTCAGAGACGTAGCTACTTATATTGTTGACTCAGTTGTTCTTCCTGATGTTGAGGTTGTTTCCAATTAAAGACCCTGCTGAGTGCTGATCATGGTGATGCATGCAGGTTCTGAAAACTCCAACTGCTGATGGTGGTGCCTCTGAAGCCTTGCAATTATTTGCAGTACCGAATTCGAAATAAAAACATCTATTCTGCAAATTTATGCATGAGACTAGTGTTGATCAAGCAGAAAGCTCATTAAGTAGCTCTGAATAAATTAAGCAGCAAAATAATAATGAAGGCAAAGGAAAGCAGCTGGCACGTTCGTGTGCCACAAGATTCCTAGTGTGAGATTGAATCAAACACGTACAAGATGGAAACTGTATCCATAATTGAAGAACGTGGCCTGGTTGAGTCTGTCTTTAACACTAAAGCCAAGGCGGAAGCTTGAACGAACACACACACACACACATATATATATCGACTCATGCAGGAATATAATCATTGGTATTAGAGTATGAATGTATTAAGCAAGCTGTACATGATCTAACCCCTAGTACCGTTCGTGGTACTTACTTTCTACTTACGACCCATCTAATATATATTAATTCTAGCTTCACGCACTTGCAAGGAATAATAAATAAAGAAATGCTTTAGCCTTCTATATATATAAAAGTAAACTCGCAAGTAAATTGATATGAGTTGATATGATACGTTAGATTGTAAAATAGATGATCTAACGCATCATATATATTAAGTAACGTTAGTTTGTGAATTTATTTTTATAAAATCTCTTCATAGTTGTAACACTTATATATATTTATCATAATATATAGTTATAGCAGTACTTTATTATAATATATATATATATATCCATAATTAACATGGATCATAATTTTAAGGGGGGTTAATATCTCTAGGTACAGTGATCAAGGAGACGTACGTTCGTACAGTGGCGGAGCCAGGAATTTACTCTAGGGGGGCCAAACAAAATTTAAATAATATATATAACATATTTTTTATTCTACTTTTATATATATATATATATTTTACCATATATAATAATCTATATGAAGATTTACAATAAAAATAAAATACATTTAATACAACTTATATATTAAAAAAGTATTTGATATGTCAAGAACAATATATCATTGAAATAATATGAAGACATTCATATAAATATATTAAACAAAAAAATATACAGTGTCTAAAATTGTAACTTACGTTCTTTTAAACAAACAAAATCATCAAGTATTGAATCTAAATCAAAATTCTTAGCTATTTCTCTTTTAATATAGATAACTAAATTATTTGCTAAGAATTCATCTTTAATCTTGTTGCGAAGCCTTGTTTTAACAATCTTCATAGCTGAAAATGCTCGTGAGATGCGTACATGTGCTAGCAGTGAGACCATGAGAAACTGAAAATGGTCTGTCGGGCCGTCGGCAGTCACCGGGTCGCACCTCATAGTCGAGCAGCAGAGCAGCGCAGGTAAAATCTTCTGCTTCCTTTCTTCTTCATTTTGATGTTAAAAAATGGAGAAAATAAAAGTGAAGGATGCGATGTGAAAATACAGTATTCGGCAGTCACCGGGTCGCACCTCACAGTCGAGCAGCAGAGCAGCGCAGGTAAAATCTTCTGCTTCCTTTCTTCTTCATTTTGATGCTAAAAAATGGAGAAAATAAAAGTGAAGGATGCGATGTGAAAATACAGTATTCTGCCGTGTGAGAAGAAAATTTAGTGTGTAAAAGTATGTCTGGCAGATTGCCATAAATCGATTGAATTGCTTTAGAAAATGTAAAGGGACTAGCAATGATACCAGTTTTAGTTATAAATTTTTTTAAAATTTTATTTATAATAATAATATGTATTTTATTTTATATAGGATGTGTTTTATTTATTTCTTCTTTTTATGAGAATAAATTTATAGAGAGCTCAAAATAAAATTTAGAAGGGTGCCAAACGCATTATAAATTAATATTCTTTTATTAAATTTAAAAAATTAAGTTAGGTATTTTTTTTTTTCAAATTTCTTCGCCCCTGCGTTCGTAACTGGTGATCTTGGAGCATTAGATTTCTTCTAATTCGAGCTGTGAGATTGCTGCTAAAAGCTACTTAATTAATTTAATATGCAACTGATCATTTTAATATGTTAAACTGATCACACCATGTTCAGTAGTGCATACGAGTGTTGCATTCCCCCCCAGTAATTAAGCATGAGCACATACAATATTTTGAGGTCATTAAGTATAACATAATGATCGATCAGTTAGAGACACCGATAGTTTCGAAGATCACAGGTACGCCCAACAATTTAGAGGAATGCTACTACAAATTCTAAATAGATAAGTTCCACGTAGATCCTTGTGTAAAAAATAAATAAATGGATCCCACTAAAATAGAACGAATTTTTTTTTTCTTTTACTTTAGGTAGGATCCACTTTTTTGCAAAGACTTGCGCGGGACTTGTTGATTTGGGAGTTATACAAATCATTTCTCAATAATTAACTTTTCTGATTTAAACTCTTTATAGTTTGAAGAAATATAAGCTCAGCATTACGAGGATTTTATTATAATAATTATGGGCTTCATAATCTACGTAGCAATATTTAATGTTGTCAGATCTATAGATCACTCGTGTACACTACAACATAACCAAGCTTTTGTACATGCTGCGTTATGTTGTCAGAGAAAGATATCTTTCTCTAAATGTTAACATTTATATAAGAAAATTATGGAGAATCTTAATTCTTGATTAATATTTTGTTGCATGCGCATTAAAATTATCTCGGAATTTTTATATTTTTATTGATACAAGGTATATATCTAAGAAAAAAGTTCTGATATCGATTAAAAGTTTTCTCGACAAAGAATATTTTACACCCTGAATTGATAATTCAAAAAGAAATTTTCTCAATCCAATAATTCATAGAAGTTGTTTATAACATCCAAAAGAATTCAAACGTTAGACGTAGGGCAAGTATACCACCAAGACCAAAATTCTTACCACCTTAATCAATCCCAAGGAATTTGAAGTTACCCCAAAGTTAATGCAGAGATAAAAGAATCGTTTTTATAATTTGGTTCGTATATATTTTCGGTTTCTCAAACTTCTAAACGATGGAAACTCAAAAGAATGCCTGCCCTTCCTTCGAAACATATATACAGATCACAAGTACTGGAACACAATTATTGTTTGTATTTCGCAAGAAAATATTCAAAATGATAGCTAGATGGTCACTAAATTTTGTGAATGGAGCCAAGATAATTACTAGTGTTAGGTGAAATGTCAAGTTCTTTGTATCCAAACAAATAATGTACATGAGGACAGGATTTTGTGCACCATCAAGTAATACTATACACTACACTAGGGCTGCATGTTCATCGGGGTTCCAACCCGGGTTTCAAACCCGAGCTGGAACCCAGCCTAGGTTAGCCCGGGTCAGATCCGGGTCCGGATGAACCCGGGTTTTGTAAAATCCAGATTCCGGGTTTCGGGTTAAACCCGAAATCTGGGTTTAACCTATATTTATGTAACATAAGCATAATTTTCTTTTATGTAAAAGCTTATATTTATTATAGAAATTAAAAAAAAAAACCGTTGAAAATCATCTCTCTTTTTTTAATTTTATAAAAGCCTATATTTTGTGAAATATTTTTCTAAGAGGTAATGTTAAAAAAGCATAATACTAACATTGTCCAGAATAATAAAATATATAAAAATGAAAAACTAAAATGCATACAATCCACTACAAATTATATTACATTACAAAATATAAAATTATAAGATGAGTTACATATCAATAATATAGTCTTCCATGTGATTTAATCACACCAAAGAAAACTTGAAGTCTATTCGCTGTAGCCACCCAAACGGAAGATGAATCAATGGGTTCATCTCATAAGCTTACCAAAGCCTTGCAATTCTGTCACTGAAAAACATAAAAAGAAAGAAGATAAAGCATTAGAAGTAAAAGAGAACCAGTAGGAAAGCAAGTCCCTTGCTTTGCATAAAAAATTAGGGGTCTCCATTACTAGTTAGAAAGAGACATGTACAACATTGATTCTGCAAACAATCATACCAATTCAATCATTAGGACTTTATAACTCAGCTCCAGATTCTGTTAATTCATATATACAAAGTCGAAGAGATACACAAAATATGGACAAAAAAATCCCAAATGCAATCATATTCTTGCTACCATTTACCATTATTATCATGAAACAATCGTGACATTAGCTATTCTATCATGCAACCATGCATCCCCTATCCCAATTTCATTGGGTATTACATGCACCAACAGGTGGCTGCTATATATGCATCACTAGGAGAAGAAGCCTAAGTTTAGGTTGTTCCTCATAACATAAAATTCCACTTCACTGATTCCCAAGATCTTTACAGGTAAAAGGAAATGCAGACCTGGAATGTCACAGCAAGTTGAACAAACCATAGGTCCAAGCAAGTTTGAGAAATAAATGATCATCTTTCAAATTCATAGTACAATTTCTTCCTTAAACAACTAAATAAAGGAACATATCAGAAAATATAACTCACAAGATTTGAAAACTATAATTCTTCTCAAATTCTTGTGCAACCAAACGGACAAAGTTAAATTATTTACTTTTAAAAACAAATATGCTCATACACCACCTTAAAAGGTACCACAACCACCTTATAAGCCACCAAAGCAGCAGCTAAAATTCTCTTTCCAGATCTGTCCAAAACAAGGAAAACAAAAAACAAAATCTGTAGCAACTAAACCGTGAATCACAAAAGGTTTCACCTTCTGTTTTCTCTTCACTTATCCTCTAATTTTCTTCAATTTGTTGGGTAATATTACAGTGTCAAGATGTTCACATCCTTATAATTGGAATCATAACAAGAACCCTTCATAAGCTCCAAAACAGAAGACACAAAGCATACACAACAGAAAATTCTATACTGTTTAAACTCAGAACCAATGCATGCATTCTTTTGTTGTACGTTACCTTAAGCTCTCCTCCTCATTTCTTCCTATGTAATACTCCACCATTCAGGCCTATCATATGCTCATTATTAAACCTATTTAGTTGGCAAATATTTTAACAGAATTGAACCAAAAAAGAAATCAAAAATATTCTACAGCAGTAAAATTAACCAGAAATCCCAGAAAGACATTAAATTTTTTCACACAGCAAGGCTCTGAAATTTCTCTCACAAAAATCAAGCATGAGCTCCAAAATATTAAAACAATAGAAACCAAAGGTTTTAGTAATCTGGGCGAGATATGGGCGAATGGGAGAGAAGAGGGGCGAGGAATCTCGGTAAAAGGGGATCATCCAGAGTAAAAAAAAAAAAAAAAAACCCAAAAATAAAAAACAACCAAGACATCATAGCACATCAAGGATTCTAAAATCTACAAATAAATAGAAAATATAATGCAAATTATGGGATCAGATCTAAGAGTAGTAGGGTTTCGAAGTGATTCTTTATGGTGTTAGGTTGGTAACAGGCACCGTTTTGAAGGATCGGAGGACAGTCACAGCTCCAGCTCCACAAGCATAATCCAACGTCATTTCGCTCCATAAGGAAAAACAAGGTAAAATCAACAGAAAACAAGAAACGAACCCATCCCAGTGAGAGCCAAAAAAATGCCCAAACGAAGAGAGAAATTGAGAGGCTTACCGGGGTTGAGATCATCACGGCGGCGGCTACGGTATCGTAGCTAGGGTTGAGACTTTAGAGAGAGAGAGAGAGAGAAAGAGAGCAGATGAGAGACTGAATCCAGGGGGGAAGGGAGACGTAGGGTTTTTTTTAGTCATTTATATACAAACCGGGTTATGAATATGGAACCCGGATTTTCTACTCGGGTCCGGACCGGATAAATTCAGTTTTAATAATGCAGGTTCCGACTCAGATGTAATCAGGGCCGAAACTCAAAATCGGAATTCGGATATTCGGGTTCCAGACCGGGCCGAATAAAAATCCGGCCCAGATGAATAGTCCTACACCACACCACCATCTCACTTGTATCCTACTATAAATAATGTGGGTATTTATCACCATTTGATGATAAATAAGCATACAATAAATGATCATTTAATAGTGATAAATGTCACATCTTACTTAATGGGATGCAAGTGGAATGATAGTATGATATATAAAATTTTCTGTTTAAAGTAACCTTTCTCATGGACCCATTATGAGATTCGTGTTGTTAAGAATATTATCGACTTCGGTGTAAAAGGAACATGCAAGCTATATCCATGGCTAGCTATCGGCCGGCTGCATGCTAGTAGTTGATCAATATTAATTACCTCTTTAATACCAGATTTGCCATGTTGTTAATTATCTTCCTTTTATTGCTATCCGTTAGCGGTTAGAAAATGTAAAACGAAGAGGGAATTAGGGGACATAAAGGGCAAACTTCTAGGGTGAGCAGTCTCCAAGGAAGAATGAGACATTAAGAGCTAATAGAAACTTTATGCATTCAATTCATAATGAATCTCATCCCGTGAATTCTGTCTATATATGCAGATAGTATTAACAAACTTGTAATAACCTAATATAGAATATTCCTTCTGTTCTTTTCCATGCACACTACAACAAAACAAATAATAAAAACAAGCTGAATGATGCTAACACTTGGACCTGGGCCCAAACCCATTTATTAAACTGATTAATACTAAGATAGGTTGCCTAGCCCACCCGTTGTAGTAGTTCATAAAGTGAAAGCCCCAATCTAATTTTGAGCCCAAAAGCAAAAGCCCTTTAAGTCAAGAAGCCCATCCCTAGGGCTGGGCTTCGAATCCGACAGAGTCGGAAAGCCCAACTCCTAACTCCGACTTGTCAGAGTCAAAGTTGGACTTTGAGTACTCCGACTTCAATCAAGAGTTCTCGAAGTCGAAGTTGAAGTAGCAGAGCGTTGGGGAAGGAGAGAGAGAGAGAGAGAGAGAGCTCGGTCTATCGTGTTTGTGATGTCATCAAATGGTGACAATCCCAACTCATCTTCAATCATGGCAGTTCTTTGTCGTGCGTCTCAACTACTCCAACACTCACCCAAGAACCAAAAAATAAAAGAAAAATACCAAAAGGGAACCAAAAAGAAAAAAAATAAAAATACCCAAAGGCTATAAAACACTTACGGTGATTTGAACCCAAAGGCTCGAGACTTGAGTGAGTACAAAAAAATGAACACTTTATTCAATGTGCTTTCCTTTCCACCTTTTCAGAATCTATGCTTACCGAGAGACCAAAAGTGGAATTCAAGCTTTGCTTGGATTGAGAGAGCCTTCCAATTCAATTCATCTCATCTCATTTAATAATTACAATTTTCTCAACTCTAACACAAAATATAATAAACAATTCAACTTTTTCAAATTTCAAAACAAAAATAATATTCTAACAATATTTTATTCAACTTTCAACTCTCATTTCATCTAATCTCAACTCACTATCCTAACTTTCCCTAAATGAACATCCTTCACATTGGAGGTCTCGAAAAAGGCAAAAAAAAAAAAATAGTCACATGTCTTGTTCCTTTCCCCTTGGTACCGCTCTTCACAAAGCAGTGAAAGCATGTAAAATAAAGTTGTTCGGAAAAAAGACAAGTACTTTATGTTGGTTCAGAACTTCATATAAAAAGCAACCTTGTAAAATACAACTAGTAAATTCGATAAAATTGGTTCAGAATAAAGTTGGTTCAGACATATTTAAAATGAGCTACTGGAAAATACAACTTTTATTTCTTTATAAAGTCTAAGGTAGTGGGAAGGGAGACAACGAACTAGTAGAGACAGTAGTAGGAGTTCAGAAGTCGGAATCTATATTGGCTCTAACTCCGACAATATTTTTTAACAAAATTCCAAGTCCGACTCCATCATAGTTGGAATCAAAGCGGACGTCGACAGGAATCAAAGCTGGTGAGGTTTTGCTCAGCCCTACCCATCACAGAGCCTTTCTTCCTCCCCTTCTGGTCCTCGACCACTCCCAAATTCGCCTATGACAATACCCACTCATTCAGAACACCTTGCCCACAAGGTGCAGGTATGTGTCCTTCAATCGGTGGTAAGGCTCCTAAGTGGCATTCTCCACCAGCTGCCCTTACCAATGGATGAGGATTGATCTCCGTTAAGGGTCTCCTATAGACCTGTCTAAGGCACCGATCGAGAACCTCATTGGGTTCTGGTCTGAAAACCCCTATAGAATCCATTGGAGAGAGTTACAGCACGGGTACCACTGAGTTGCCCAACTTCTTCTTGTGCAAAGAGACTTGGAACACTGGGTGGATGTGGGTTGTTTCAGGTAGCTTTAGGCGATACTCCGTAGCACCGATGCTCTCCTCTACATGAAATGGGCCATAAAATCTCAAGGAGAGTTTGGTGTTGCGACATTGGGCTACAGAGTGTTGTCGGTATGGTTGAAGCCTCAGGTACACAAAATCTCCTACTGTAAGTCCCCTCTCCTACCATTTCAAGTCTGGATAATTTTTCAACCTACATTGCAGGTATTGCTTCAACAATTGTTTTATCTATTTTTTGGAACAAAGGGAAGAGTCCACAGCTTCCACCGGTGAGGATCCTAGTAAGTAACTCAACAATCTACGAGGGGGGTAACCATATAAGGCCTCGAATGGTGTTAACTGTATTGAGGAATGTTTAGTGGTGTTGAACCACCACTGTGCTAGTGGGATCCATAAGGCCCAGTCCTTTGGCCTCTCACCCACAAAATAACGTATGTAATTTTCAAGTGTTTGTTAACTACATCATATTGGCCATCAGCCTTTGGGTGGTATGCTATACTGAAGGCTAGATCCACCCCTTTTTTTTTCTGAACAACTCCATACAAAACCTGCTTGTGAAGGTTTTGTTTTTTTTTTTTCTGATACAATTGAATGGGGCATGTAATGGTGTTTGAATGTGTTTCTGAGGAATGAGTGGGCTACAGAAGAAGTGGTGTAGTGATGGGAAAGGGGTGTGAAGTGGCTCTATTTTGTGAGGCAGTCAACAATTACCTATAGGCAG
The DNA here is from genome assembly GCA_011037825.1 of Carya cathayensis. Taxonomy (NCBI): domain Eukaryota; kingdom Viridiplantae; phylum Streptophyta; class Magnoliopsida; order Fagales; family Juglandaceae; genus Carya; species Carya cathayensis. Next base: position 2,634,557 of record QGSO01000171.1, read on the forward strand.
TTGAAAGTTTTAGAAGTAGGAAGGCCTTTTATGAAGTCCATAGTGATAAATGTCTAGGGCTTAGATGGTATGGGTAGGGTTTGTAAGAGGCGCCTTGGGAGAGAATTTTCTGGCTGCACACGATTGCAGATATCACAACCTTTCACATATTCACACAATTCAGTCTTAAGGTGAGGCCAATAAAATTATCTACTAACTCTATGAATGGTTTTATTAAACCTTAAGTCGCCCCCAATGAGACTATTGTGTAGTAGTTGGAGGATTTTAAGTTTGAGTGTAGTTTTTATACTCTTTGTAATATAAATAGCACTCTCTTACAGAGTATTTAGGGCTAGCATCCCCCTTAGTCACCTTTTCTAGTAACTGTTGGACAACAACAGTTAGTGTAGGTACAGAGAGTGCTACACAGAGATCATGGTTAGTGTTCAGTGGTTTGCTTCTTCCTCATCCCTCCTTGAAATGGCATCTCCAACTCTGTTTTCTGACCCTTGTTTGTACTAAACCCAAAAATCATAACCCAGTAGTATACTCACCCATTTCTACTGCGTAGTGGTTCCTATTTTCTAATTTAATAGGAACTTCAAGGTTTAATGATCAGTCTTTTCTGTGAATGGCCTCCCTAGAAGATAGGGTCTCATTTTTTGCATTGTAGAGACCAGTGCAAAGAGCTCATTTTCAAAGGTGGACATGCTCAATGCCCTCCCTTTCAAGGCTTGAGTGTAAAAAGCAATGGGGTGCCCTTTTTTTACATAAGGACAACTCTCATAGCCCTTCCTGAGGCAACACAATCAATATCAAAGAGCAATGAAAATTTTGGTAAGGCCAAAACTGGTGGCCTTATTACTACCTCCTTAAGGTCATTGAAGTTCTTTTCAGCTGTTGCAGTTCACTTGAACCCCTCCTTTTTTAACAGCTCTATTAGTGGGGGCAGGCACACCCCCATACCTTTTTATGAACCTTTTGTAGTAGCCAGTTAAGTTCAAAAATCCTCTTAAAGACTTAACTGAAGTAGGTAGGGGTCAATCCCACATGGCCCTTAATTTTTCTCAGTCAACTTTTACCACTTGGGTAGAGATGAAATGCCCCAAATAAGGTACCTTTGGGCTGCCAAATTAGCACTTGGACATCGTGGCAAATAACTAGTGCTGCCTAAGAGCGTCCAATGCAATTTTTAGTGTTGCACATGATCTTTTTCACTTCTGCTATATATTAATATATCATTAAAAAAACCAGTGTGAATTTTCGAATGGAAGGTTTAAAAATCTATTCATCAAAATTTGGAATGTAGAGGGGTATTAGTCAAGCCAAAGGGCATGACTAAAAATTTATACCGGCCTTCATGAGTCCTGGAGGCAGTCTTTGGGATGTCCTCAGTTTTCACCCTAATCTTGTAGTAACCAAATCTTAGGTCCAATTTAGAGAAGATTATGGACTCACATAGCTCATCCAAAAGTTCCTCAACCACTGGGATAGGGTACTTGTCCTTCACAATAGCTTTATTCAAAGCCCTATAATCAACACATAGGCGTCATGACCCATCAGCTTTTCTTACTAAGAGGATTGGGGAAGAGTAAGGGCTCTGACTTGGTTGTATAACCCTAGTGGATAGAAGCTCCTTCACAATCCTTTCAATTTCATAATTTTGATAATAGGGATATCTATAGGGCCTAACAAAGATGGGCTTGGTTCCAAGTAATAGGGGAATGGAATGGTCATGTGATCTGTAGGGAGGTAGGCCTTATAGTTTAGCAAAAATATCATAGTATTGGTTCATTAGGCTTTTTAGGACAGGTGGGATTTAAGGTATAGTTTTCTCAACTTCCAGCAATTGTAGTATCAACCCTTAATTTCCTCCACAACTAGCCTTTGGTATTCCCCCAAGCTTCAATTACTTTAGAGCTAGGCAGCCCTTTTTGTAAAATTGGTTGGCCTGCAATTGCAAATTGCATGGCCAATTCCTTGAAGTTCCAAAGAATGGACCCCAAAGTCTAAAGTCAAACGACCCCTAGGACCAAGTCACATCCAACTAGCATCAGGACATAGGCTTTAGGGATGAAGTTGTTATTTTGTATGGATAAGTTAACCATCTCAATTTTCCCCTCACTGGAAATTTGCTCACACTTACCACTTTGACCAAGACCTTGTCAGAGTCATTAACTCTCAACCTTGTTTTGTACACTATAGAAAAGTCAACAGGTTTGGGTTTAATGTTAATTAGATCAGATAAAAAAGAGTTGACCCATTAAGACAATTTGTAAATGGGTCAACAACAAGTCAACTCGCTTAACTGTAAATCAATCCATTTTGACACACTTAGATTTTATTTCAAAATTGAATTGTAATATTGGTATTTCTTAGTATACTTATATTTTTATTATTCAAATTATAATTCTAGACCTATGCTCACATTTGTTTTTATAGAACTTTTAACATTGGTTTTATTATATGTTAAAATCTAAAAAATATTGATATTTTTTGTTAGTAGATACGTAGTCCTATTTTTGTAAGATATTGTGGCTACATAAATATAGATTTTAACTTTTATATAAAATTATGTTAATAAGGTCAAATGGGTTATATGTGTTAGTTTAACTCATTTATATGCAATAGGTTTAAATGAATCGTGTCGTGTTGACGTATTTCTAATTAATTATTAAACAAGTTAAACTAGGTGACACGACACGACCCATTGTCTAAATAGCTCAGGTTAGAATTTGAAAGTTTGACACATTTAGCTTAATGGATTGGGTTCGGGTTGACTTATATAGTCAAATTTATGACTTAACACAACACGAACACGACCTAAAAACACAAATTGTTACCCTTACTCCCATAAGCTAAGGGCAAATGAGAGAGAGAGAGAGAGAGAGAGAGAGAGAGAGAGAGAGAGAGAGAGAGAGAGACTTAAGGCTAAGGGCAAAGGTGAGAGGGAGACAGTCCAAATGGCAACTAGGCGAAATAGAGAAAGAGAGAGGAAAGATGGATGCAGCACGGTAGGGGCAGTTTGTTTTAAAATGTAACTTAAGACAAAATGACGGCATTTTATTTAAAAAGTTATATATATATATATATATATCTCTATTCTATTATAATAAGCGCCTATGCGCTTACTACAGTATTTTTCTAATTCCGTTTTCATTTTTTTTTAACAGTAATAAACAGTAAATTACATTGTCATTCCGTTTTTGTGTTTTTTTAACAGTAAAATGAACAGTAAAAAAATAATAATTGAATTATGTGTCCAAGTTGATGCGACTCTTTGTAAAGTATAGTGTAAAACAATCGACAAGTGGTACTGCAACTATCATCTTTTTAGAGATATCATGTATGTGGCTGCCTCGTTGGAGCATAATATTTTGGAGGAGATTAAGATGCCATAAGAAGAAGTTAAAGAGGTCAATTATTTTCCAGTTTTTTAAAATAATGCATTTTGTGTCTTTAGAAGAAGAAGAAGAAGTTAAAGACAATAATTCATGCTTTATATGCGGTGGAGGGAAAAGTTGAATCAATCAGATAAAATATAATATTATATAAAATAGTTGTCTCTTTTCTTTTCCCCATTTGATGCTGATTTTTACCAACATCAAGGCAATAATTGAATCCCATTTGATGCTTATTTTTACCAACATCAAGGCAATAAACAGTAATAAACAATAAAATAAACAGTAAGATATTTTATTTTATTTTATTTTATTTGATATGACAAAGAGACCAATAGCTGGCACACACCCATACATCATTTGTAGCTACTGTCCAAATATTATATAGCATTTGACAAAAATAAATCGAGTAATTTGCATCCACTTGTTGAGGTGTAGGGCCAGTAAGTGACATCGGATAAACACTCCCACCCATTTCTCACAAACCCTCCTCTCTCTTTCGCTGCCAATCGTCTCTCTCTTCTCCCTTATCTCTTCGTCTCCGCTCTACTCTCTCTCTCTCTCTCTCCATGTTTTTGAATTTATGTATTATTTTGTTTATGGATTTGATGATTTGTGATTTTTGTTTGCAGAAGAAGGAAAATATTACTCCGATTGGCTTGAAGATTGCAGTAATTTCAACTCCGTGCGACAAGCAGATCATCCATTGCGACAAGCAGATCATCGGCATCTACGTTCTGGGTTTGTATGCTCTCAGTTTTTTGTATTTTTTTGTGTGAAAAAATAGATTTTTTACATGGGGTTGTTGGCTTTCTCTCTTTGAATTTGCAGATTTGTTGTTCGTTTGTTAGCTTTCTCTCTCTTCTCCCTTATCTCTTCGTCTCCGCTGCCCATCGTGCCGCCTCTTTTTACTTTCCTTCTCTTCCCGATTCTTCTTCTCTTCGCTGCCAATTGTCTCTCTCTTCTCCCTTATCTCTTCGTCTCCGCTCTACTCTCTCTCTCTCTCCATGTTTTTGAATTTATGTATTATTTTGTTTATGAATTTGATGATTTGTGATTTTTGTTTGCAGAAGAAGGAAAATATTACTCCGATTGGCTTGAAGATTGCGGTAATTTCAACTCCGTGCGACAAGCAGATCATCGGCAGCTACGTTCTGGGTTTGTATGCTCTCAGTTTTTTGTATTTTTTTGTGTGAAAAAATAGATTTTTTACATGGGGTTGTTGGCTTTCTCTCTTTGGATTTGCAGATTTGTTGTTCGTTTGTTAGCTTTCTCTCTTTTTAGTTTCCTATTATTTTTTCCTTGTCATTTCTTATTTTTTTTCAACTGGGTTATAACTTTTTTGGGCTATGTGATTTAAATTTAGATCTTGGTACTTGTAATAATTTTCTGCATCCCATTTTCTCCAATGAAAAGTGGTGTATATCTTGGATTTAGATGCTGGAGTGGAATCTTATATTGATATATGTTATGTTATAGTTTTCTGATTATGAATCAAGAAATAACTTGAGTAGTTCCCTTCAGTATTTGTATTTAGCTATATCTGGAGAGAGAACTTGAGTAGTTCACTTCATCATGGGTGCTTGACTAAAGAAATGCTTCTGATGTTAAAGAAATGCAATCTTTTATTTTATTGTCACAATCTTTTATTTATCTCTTTCATTTTAATTTTTTTTTCAGTCTTTTATTGGAATACTTGGATGCTTCAATTCTAAAAAGATGTTTTGATCGAACGTAAGAAAACTTGGAAAAAATAAAAAAAACTGAGAAATTTTTCAAGAACTCTTAATTTATTATCAAACTTATATTTGTTATAGTTTTTATAGTTTCAAACACCAAATTTGCCACAAACAGAACGCTCAAATTTAAGGTTGATATTTTTCTAGAAGATTTATTTGTTCTGGAATAAATGCAATTCTTCTACATAACTTTTTTATGTTTATTTTTTTTTGCTTCAAGAAGGTTTAAGGATTACTGATTCTAAAGCTAATATCTTAACTTTATTGGATGTGGTTAAACTCTATTCATTGCATTCAAGTCCTATTGGGTACAGACTCTCACACTTGTATAGCTGGAGCATTTGGCCAATTTACACTTTGTATTTATTTAATATAATTAATGCACTTTGTATTGTTTTCCTCTCAATTTTTTAGTTTTTATAAATTATATAATTGATGTTAGATTGTTTATAATAATGGTATGTTCACTACTTAGTGTTATATTTACTGCTTCTTTGAGATTCTTTTTCTTTCAGCTCTACTCAAGTGCACAAGCATTTGGAAATACTTCTCACATTTACACTGTTTTCAGTCGATGAAAGCTTGTTGAAACTTCCCACATATTCATTGTTTTTTAGCAGGTAAATACTTCTTGGAATTGTATGTTTTCTCCATGTTCTTGCTGGAACTTGTATGTTTTCTCTCTGTTCTTGTTGGACAAATTTTCAGCATGTAAATGCTTGCTAGAACTTGTTATGTTCTCTCTAATGTAAGAAATACTACTACCATTATTAGTATTATTATTATTTATTTAAAGATTACTTGTAAAAAAATAGTTAGTTTAATTTAAAAAATCATTTCCCCCTTGTGTTGGATGTGGTTGGAAGGGATGCCTACATGTGGGCTTGGCGTATTAAGATTAAATTTATGGTGTTGGACGAATCGGTTTAGTGTATGAGTAATATATTATTCACATTCTTTATGTATTTTAGCAGATGAATATATCCATATCCAAAAGACTTTAAATTGTTTTGTTTGGTCTTGTTGTTTCAAACAGGAGCTCACAGTGTTGGTCGAACTCACTGTGTGAAGCTGGTGCACCGTTTATACCCAGAAGTTGGCCCTATATTTTTCTTAAAAAAAAATATTAAATTAATGTCGAAAAAATAGAAGCTTCAAGAATGGTTCCACAAACTTTTAACGAGCTAATTAGAAGGGAACTTTATCTTATTTTGAGTATTGGTTAAAATAATTATTTTTTATTAAAAAGTAGTATAATCAAATATAATAATAAAATAAATTAAAAATACGTTAAAGTTACTAACATAAAGTACTTTTAATATCTNAAAAAAAAAAATTCATGACAAAATAGAAGGAAAAAATTGAAGCATAATTTCTGATGCATCATATTTTTATTAATGTGTAGGTTGAAACACTAGAATGTTCACTTGTAATATCGTAGAATAGTACCGAGCCATTTTAAGAAAATAAAAAATTTTAAAAAATTTAAAAAAGGATGGAAGGCGGATTATGAAGCTTTACTAATCAATGACTTTTGTATTATAAAAAATAAATGTAAATTATTTAAAGAATTACTGTAGAAAGAGTTCCATTCGATTAAGAAAAATGAAATATAAAATACATTTAGACACAATAACCCACTATATGAAGCGGGTACTGTTTATCCTCTAAATATTTTATTATTATTTATATTTCATTTACTTCTTTATTTTCTTTTACTTTGATTTTTATCATGTAAGTTAATTCTTTTTATTGTTCATCATTTAAAACACATCTATTTTATTTTCTTCTAAAAAATATCTTGAAAATATTTTTAAACCAATTTTTTCATACTTTGATTTTATTTTTAATTTTTATTTGGCTTATGTATTTTTGTTTTGTATATAAGACTGAATTATTTCACATTGTATATAAAAAAAATTACAAATATAAAAAAATATATGGATATTGTAAATTTATCGATAGAAATGAAATATTTAAAAAGAATAAAAAAAATTATTTAAATGATATGAAGAAAAAATAGATAAGCTGATAGATGACATATTGTAAAATAGAAAAAATAAATTTTGATGATGTATTTTAAAGAATAGGATAAAGAATTCATTGAGAGTGCTGCAAGAGAGTTTGATTTTTGAGAAGAGAAGAAAATAATTAGAATTGGTCGGCATTGGGACCACCTGCAAATTTATACACTCATTAAATAGAGTTTTTTTTTTTTTTTGAGCTGTATATATAAACCCAACCTACTTACACAACCAAACGCACAGAGGCCATAAATAAACAAAAATAAATCATTGGCACAACCCACTAACTTTACTTTTGTACGGACACAACTTAAGGAAAATTACAAAATAAATAAAATAAATTGACATTTAGACTGCCACAACTGATAGAAATTATAAAACAAATAAACACAATTTATCGACACAAATAAACACACAAAGGATACAAATAAATAGAAATAAACCATTGATATAGCCTCCTGACTTTTGCACAGACTGCACACGGAATCAAATAAAAGGGTAAAAAGTAAATACACATTACAAGGAAGGATAATGAAAATACTGTTCATTATAACTTATATACATTTATATAATAGAAGATATATGGTTTGATGTTGTGAGAATTAGGCCTGTTGGGTGGGCCCCCTAACTAGCTTGCTCGACCTCATGCTAAGGATGGGTAGGGGCACCCGTCTGCACATGGTGGGTGGATGCTCGCTTTCAAGATAGCTTGGGGGACGAGTGCTTGCCAGGTTTGGACCTAGGCCTGCCTATGTTTTATATATATATATATATATATTAGTAGAAGCAAAACGTCCAAGGGACGTTTTCTGTAATTGCTCTAAATAGAACATCGTCTTCTGCAATTGCTTCAAATAAAACAGCTGTCAATCGTCTTGTATTATCATCTATCTCAACATAGGCTCGACAACTGACTAGTTTTTCACTGCATCTAGTTTCCATGCTCTTGAATAGGGCTTCAAAAAATGGAATCAGGGCGCTGAGTAGTTGGATCAAGTCTGGAGGGTTAAGAAGTTGAAGAGGGAGTCTTGGAGTAGTCCCACGGCCTTGTATGCATGCCAGAAAGATAAAGAGAGGGAAATCAGTGGTGGGTCCCTCTCTCTTTTTTTTTTAACCAAAAAATAAGATAAACAAATACAAAATAGCCGTTATACCACGGTTTCCATAGGCGGTTCCGTAGCAAAACTGTGGGCGAAATAGATCTTCTCTTTTCCTTGCCGGTTGCTTAGTTGTCGGCACAGGTTAATTAGTTTATGATATATATTTGAAGTATAATCTGTTCTAAGTAGTTGAAGGAAATCGAAGATATTGTCAAATCAAAAGATGAAACTTCACATAATCCATCGGAGAATTTGATTAATTCTTATCTTACCCATTACCTGCAGATAGATTAGTAGCAGTGTGGCTGCAGGCAAGGAAAAAAAAACGCTTCAACCAAATGAAAGGAAAAAATATCCGCTTCAACCAAATGAAAGGAAAAAAAATGAAGAAAGAAAATTGGAGAGAGAAAATGAAGAAGAGAGAAGATGAGTATAGGAGAGAAGAAAAGAATGTGAAGAGAAGTCATCAATATTAATTCGCCAACCTCCATATTCAACAAAAACGGTAGCCACGTTTTTACACCGGACAAGCACCCATTATTTTTATAGCTCTTCTGGAGTTGTCAGGCGCCGAAAGGCTATGATGTTACATCTTCTTGTCTCTTGTAAAGAGACGCTTCACGAGGGACGCTGTGAAGCAATAGAGATGCTTCGTCCTTCCTTTCATAATTTTCTCTATAAAAGAAATATTCAGCTCATCTTCATTCGCATCCCATCTTCTTCACTTTTCTGTAATTAGTCTGCATTCTTACTCTGCAATCTCTCTCTACATTCTTACTCTACAATGGCCCAGCAATCTTCTCGTAACCAATACGTGAGGTATTCTACACCATTTTCACCAGTTGTTTCTGCTTCTGCTGTAGGTTCTATAGTACAATACAATAATGATCTGGCTAATAAGTCAGATGTTGAAGCTATCTACGAGCTTGTAAATCTCGGTACCCATTACTCTTCAGCTATTTATGCATTTTCTCAGCGACTACAATCCAAACCTTATGATTTGGACAAACTCAATGAGAAAATTTCTATCCTTCAGCGACTTCTTCAGGAGTCTCACATGAAGATAGAAGCAATAAAGCAAGAAAATAGGAAATTAAAATCCTTACTTAATTCTTCTTTTAGATTGCCTACTCCTTTAGACAGAGATGCCACGCAAATTTTAGAGGAGCAAGATCGTTTGAAGAATGAGGCGAAGAGCTCAAATTTCTGTAATTTTGTTTCGAGATAATAAAATAATATCTCACAAATATTTATATTGTGTATTTATCTTCTGGTAGATATTCTGTGTGCTCTATTTTATTTTTGGTAGATAAAATCATATTCTGCGCAGATGAGGGTTGCATTCACTTCTACGTTTAAAGTGAAAACTAATAGATCTAAAGGAATAGATATAGATCTGTCAATACACAACAAAAATACATGTTCAACACCCAAAAAAATCAATTTTTTTTTCTCTTTCAAAAAATCAACTCGGAGATGAAAATAAAAGAAAGATGACTTAGAAAATAGAAAAATAAAAATAGAAGGAAGCAGTTTTGATGGTTTTGCTTTGCCTTTTGTGGTTTAGAGGGTGTAAAAGTGGTTTTGTTGTTCTGGTGAATACCTTGAATTGCAGCAAAACTCGTACAGCTTTCCTCCGCTTAGCAAAGGTCACCTGCGTGTTGATCTTGTTCTCGATCCTCAACATGAACAAAAGAAAAGAAGAGAGAGAAAAAGTTTACTTTCGGAGAGAAGAGGAAAGAGAAAGTGAAGATGAAAGTCTGAAAGAGGAGATGCAATGAAAGAGAGTATGAAAGGAGAAAAAAAAAGCTGCGGCTACCACCAACTACAACATCAAATCCACCAAATGAGCTCATCGTCTACTTAATCGGTCACCATTTAACTGTAAAAAAACTCCAACACCCAAAAAAATCACTTTTTTTTTTCTCTTTCAAAAAATCAACTCGGAGATGAAAATAAAAAAAGATGACTTAGAAAATAGAAAAATAAAAATAGAAGGAAGCAGTTTTGATGGTTTTGCTTTGCCTTTACTGCTGCTGCTTGAAGGATGGTTGTTGTCCGGCTTGCTCCGCGACTGCTGATGGCGGCAACCGAGGCTAGGCGAGACGGAGAGAGAGAAAAGACAGGGCCTTACCAGAGAGAGAGAGAGAGAGAGAGGGCTTATATGAGAGAAGAGAGAAGACGGAAGAACGAGAATACGAAAAGTGAAGGAAGAGAGAGAGAGAAAGGGGGAAGAAAGAAGGGGCAGCTGAACGCAGTGCTGAAAGGATAAGGATGGATGGGCGTAGGGTTAGGTTACGACAGCAAAGAAGCTGTCAAGATACCCATATCACGTGTTTCCTTTATTTAATGGCCGACAAGCATTATCACTCCTATGAGCTGTCCACTTGAGCTTTCCATATCACGTGTTTTTAGACAGATCAATGCATCATCGTCCATCGTCCAAAGTAAAGTAAATGAGGTGGATTGTTGTATTGGAAGAAGAAAAAGATATGTATGCACGTTATTAAAGTTGAGAAAAAATCTTATAAAATCTTTTTATTTTATATATTAGAAAATATTACTTTCACAGATATTTTCTATCGAATTGTTTTTTTATTTTTACTTTTTGTTTTTTTTCTAAACAAGTTGTTTATTGATAAAAATTACAGAATAAATAATACAAAATTTAGTAAAGTGAGTCTCCAATAAATATTTTAAAATAAATAAAATACAACACCAGTAAAAATAATTTAATAATAAAAATATCTACTCACTATTTAAAAAATGGTGAAAAAGAATGTAAAAAAAAAAAAAAAAGCTTTGCACTTATCTCTAGAGATTTTCGGTGGAAAATCTGTGTGTGTAGCACGGTCCTTATATATTTGTCGTGGTTAAAATATATAATGATCATGTCATATATTTTGCTTTATCCTTAAAAGTTTAGGAATGTCATGAAATCGCAGCCTCAACTATTATTCTCATTAGATGAAGATATAATTTAATAAAATTATTATTAAATTAAAAATTAAAGCATCCATCATGCGTCCAAAGTAGATATGATAGGTATATATTTACATTATTGTTTAATATGATTGGCCATCTTATCATGAAAAAATAAATATATATTATATGGATGCATCATGGCCATGTCTCAACTACGCAAGTTTAGATATTTAATTAATATAATTAAGCAACTTGCTCGCCTTCATATCATGCATGTTGTATAATTATATGACAACTGTGAAAGCCTTGACGCGCGTACGCGCATCATTTTCTAAACTGCTGAAAGCATGGTAACATTTGTAAACTGACTGGAAGAATTTGATTTATTTAATACTGAACAGTGATGTATTTTTAGTGAACTGAAAGCATGACTGACATTTAGAAAATGAACACGTTACCTGCACGCATGCACTGATGATGGACAAAGAGAAGCATGATTCTCATTTTTTATTTTTTTATTAGCTAGATTGGGTTTTGATTTTTTTATTTATTAGCTAGATTCGTTATTTTTTAATAGTGAGTTTGTATAATTTTTTTTTAATACTGATCAGTGAAGAAAATATTTTAAACACATTGTTAAGCTAAAATATAACAGCCATTTTAGTTGAATTATTATACTTGAAAATGTTATTTTTCCCTTGAGTAAAATTATGATGATTATGACCACAACACGTCAGTTCAATAAAAATGAAAACAAACTTATGTTTTATCTACTATTTGTTTATGTATATATTTGAATTTGAAAACCCTCTCTCTCCCTTGAGTAAAATTATGATGATTATGACCACAACACGTCAGTTCAATCAAAATGGAAACAAACTTATGTTTTATCTACTATTTTTATGATAATCTTTCACTTAAATTATTGTTGATCTTAGAAAAGAAAAGAAAGACTTGCTTTTGCTTTTAGTCATTCAATAAGATCGTGGTGATCTTAAATCATTGTTGCGGGAATCTTTCAGTTAAGTTATTATGGAAACTGATAGAGTAATTATCCTCCTACTACACTTTTTGTAGTTATTTATTTTTAATTTTTAATTTTACTTAATGATCAAGACAGTGACTATTAGTAAAATTATATATATATTTTTAATTTTTTTAATAATTAAAGATGTTAAAAAATGATAAAAAAATAAAAAATTTTAAATATATTATAAGTAATAAATAGATAGTAATAGAATAATAACCCTATCATTACTCAATTGTTATAATCTTAAAAAAGAAAAGAAAGACTTTTGTTTTGAGTCATTCTATATGATTAAATAGTACTTAGATCTTAAATTATTGTTGCGGGAATCTTTAACTTTATTAATCATAAATTAACGTGATGACATTCACTTTTAGTTTTTGCTACCTTATCTTTGGACAAGAAATCTTATTCCACGTCCTTCCTTTTCTCTATTTTGGCTTTTTTCCTTTTCTCTATTTTGGCTTTTTTCGCTCTCTTTTTCTACACTTGAAAAAGTAGTCCCGGCTCTTGGCCATTTTCTTCACAATCCTTTGTTATCCAATATGTTCCTGTAATAGTTATTGTCTGGCTTCATTGGGGTCCCACGATCATTTCTCACATACTGAACAGCCTTGGGGTCTGGGATTGCATCAGGGCACTTGTAGAGCATGTGCTCTCAACATGATTAGGGTTGAGCACAGCATTGCTTCGAAATGAATTGCGATGGGTATTATGATACATAGCCAAAAACATAATTAAGGTGGTGAATAATTTAATAAAAAATTCAAATAAATAGTAAGATAATAATTCGAAATGCACAGTTGTCATATAATTATACAACATGCATGATATGAAGGCGAGCAAGTTGCTTAATTATATTAATTAAATATCTAAACTTGCGTAGTTGAGACATGGCCATGATGCATCCATATAATATATATTTATTTTTTCATGATAAGATGGCCAATCATATTAAACAATAATGTAAATATATACCTATCATATCTACTTTGGACGCATGATGGATGCTTTAATTTTTAATTTAATAATAATTTTATTAAATTATATCTTCATCTAATGAGAATAATAGTTGAGGCTGCGATTTCATGACATTCCTAAACTTTTAAGGATAAAGCAAAATATATGACATGATCATTATATATTTTAACCACGACAAATATATAAGGACCGTGCTACACACAGATTTTTCACCGAAAATCTCTAGAGATAAGTGCAAAGTTTTTTTTTTTTTTTACATTCTTTTTCACCATTTTTTAAATAGTGAGTAGATATTTTTATTATTAAATTATTTTTACTGGTGTTGTATTTTATTTATTTTAAAATATTTATTGGAGACTCACTTTACTAAATTTTGTATTATTTATTATGTAATTTTTATCAATAAACAACTTGTTTAGAAAAAAAAAACAAAAAGTAAAATAAAAAAACAATTCGATAGAAAATATCTGTGAAAGTAATATTTTCTAATATATAAAATAAAAAGATTTTATAAGATTTTTTCTCAACTTAATAACGTGCATACATATCTTTTTCTTCTTCCAATACAACAATCCACCTCATTTACTTTACTTTGGACGATGGACGATGATGCATTGATCTGTCTAAAAACACGTGATATGGAAAGCTCAAGTGGACAGCTCATAGGAGTGATAATGCTTGTCGGCCATTAAATAAAGGAAACACGTGATATGGGTATCTTGACAGTTTCTTTGCTGTCGTAACCTAACCCTACGCCCATCCATCCTTATCCTTTCAGCACTGCGTTCAGCTGCCCCTTCTTTCTTCCCCCTTTCTCTCTCTCTCTTCCTTCACTTTTCGTATTCTCGTTCTTCCGTCTTCTCTCTTCTCTCATATAAGCCCTCTCTCTCTCTCTCTCTCTCTGGTAAGGCCCTGTCTTTTCTCTCTCTCCGTCTCGCCTAGCCTCGGTTGCCGCCATCAGCAGTCGCGGAGCAAGCTGGACAACAACCATCCTTCAAGCAGCAGCAGTAAAGGCAAAGAAAAACCATCAAAACTGCTTCCTTCAATTTTTATTTTTCTATTTTCTAAGTCATCTTTCTTTTATTTTCATCTCCGAGTTGATTTTTTGAAAGAAAAAAAAAAAAGTGATTTTTTTGGGTGTTGGAGTTTTTTTACAGTTAAATGGTGACCGATTGAAGTAGACGATGAGCTCATTTGGTGGATTTGATGTTGTAGTTGGTGGTAGCCGCAGTTTTTTTTTTCTCCTTTCATACTCTCTTTCATCTGCATCTCCTCTTTCAGACTTTCATCTTCACTTTCTCTTTCCTCTTCTCTCCGAAAGTAAACTTTTTCTCTCTCTTCTTTTCTTTTGTTCATGTTGAGGATCGAGAACAAGATCAACACGCAGGTGACCTTTGCTAAGCGGAGGAAAGCTGTACGAGTTTTACTGCAATTCAAGGTATTCACCAGAACAACAAAACCACTTTTACACCCTCTAAACCACAAAAGGCAAACCAAAACCATCAAAACTGCTTCCTTCTATTTTTATTTTTCTATTTTCTAAATCATCTTTCTTTTATTTTCATCTCCGAGTTGATTTTTTGAAAGAGAAAAAAAAAATTGATTTTTTTGGGTGTTGGACATGTATTTTTGTTGTGTATTGACAGATCTATATTTATTCCTTTAGATCTATTAGTTTTCACTTTAAACGTAGAAGTGAATGCAACTCTCATCTGCGCAGAATATGATTTTATCTACCAAAAATAAAATAGAGCACACAGAATATCTACCAGAAGATAAATACACAATATAAATATTTGTGAGATATTATTTTATTATCTCGAAACAAAATTATAGAAATTTGAGACTCTTCGCCTCATTCTTCAAACGATCTTGCTCCTCTAAAATTTGCATGGCATCTCTGTCTAAAGGAGTAGGCAATCTAAAAGAAGAATTAAGTAAGGATTTTAATTTCCTATTTTCTTGCTTTATTGCTTCTATTTTCATGTGAGACTCCTGAAGAAGTCGCTGAAGGATAGAAATTTTCTCATTGAGTTTGTCCAAATCATAAGGTTTGGATTGTAGTCGCTGAGAAAATGCATAAATAGCTGAAGAGTAATGGGTACCGAGATTTACAAGCTCGTAGATAGCTTCAAGATCTGACTTATTAGCCAGATCATTATTGTATTGTACTATAGAACCTACAGCAGAAGCAGAAACAACTGGTGAAAATGGTGTAGAATACCTCACGTATTGGTTACGAGAAGATTGCTGGGCCATTGTAGAGTAAGAATGTAGAGAGAGATTGCAAAGTAAGAATGCAGACTAATTACAGAAAAGTGAAGAAGATGGGATGCGAATGAAGATGAGCTGAATATTTCTTTTATAGAGAAAATTATGAAAGGAAGGACGAAGCATCTCTATTGCTTCACAGCGTCCCTCGTGAAGCGTCTCTTTACAAGAGACAAGAAGATGTAACATCATAGCCTTTCGGCGCCTGACAACTCCAGAAGAGCTATAAAAATAATGTGGTGCTTGTCCGGTGTAAAAACGTGGCTACCGTTTTTGTTGAATATGGAGGTTGGCGAATTAATATTGATGACTTCTCTTCACATTCTTTTCTTCTCTCCTATACTCATCTTCTCTCTTCTTCATTTTCTCTCTCCAATTTTCTTTCTTCATTTTTTTTCCTTTCATTTGGTTGAAGCGGATATTTTTTCCTTTCATTTGGTTGAAGCGTTTTTTTTTCCTTGCCTGCAGCCACACTGCTACTAATCTATCTGCAGGTAATGGGTAAGATAAGAATTAATCAAATTCTCCGATGGATTATGTGAAGTTTCATCTTTTGATTTGACAATATCTTCGATTTCCTTCAACTACTTAGAACAGATTATACTTCAAATATATATCATAAACTAATTAACCTGTGCCGACAACTAAGCAACCGGCAAGGAAAAGAGAAGATCTATTTCGCCCACAGTTTTGCTACGGAACCACTTATGGAAACCGTAGTATAATCGGCTATTTTGTATTTGTTTATCTTATTTTTTTGTTAAAAAAAAAAAAAGAGAGAGGGACCCACCACTGATTTCCCTCTCTTTATCTTTCTGGCATGCATACAAGGCCGTGGGATCTACTCCAATGACTCCCTCTTCAACTTCTTAACCCTCCAGACTTGATCCAACTACTCAGCGCCCTGATTCCATTTTTTGAAGCCCTATTCAAGAGCATGGAAACTAGATGCAGTGAAAAACTAGTCAGTTGTCGAGCCTATGTTGAGATAGATGATAATACAAGACGATTGACAGCTGTTTTATTTGAAGCAATTGCAGAAGACGATGTTCTATTTAGAGCAATTACAGAAAACGTCCCTTGGACGTTTTGCTTCTACTAATATATATATATATATATATAAAACATAGGCAGGCCTAGGTCCAAACCTGGCAAGCACTCGTCCCCCAAGCTATCTTGAAAGCGAGCATCCACCCACCATGTGCAGACGGGTGCCCCTACCCATCCTTAGCATGAGGTCGAGCAAGCTAGTTAGGGGGCCCACCCAACAGGCCTAATTCTCACAACATCAAACCATATATCTTCTATTATATAAATGTATATAAGTTATAATGAACAGTATTTTCATTATCCTTCCTTGTAATGTGTATTTACTTTTTACCCTTTTATTTGATTCCGTGTGCAGTCTGTGCAAAAGTCAGGAGGCTATATCAATGGTTTATTTCTATTTATTTGTATCCTTTGTGTGTTTATTTGTGTCGATAAATTGTGTTTATTTGTTTTATAATTTCTATCAGTTGTGGCAGTCTAAATGTCAATTTATTTTATTTATTTTGTAATTTTCCTTAAGTTGTGTCCGTACAAAAGTAAAGTTAGTGGGTTGTGCCAATGATTTATTTTTGTTTATTTATGGCCTCTGTGCGTTTGGTTGTGTAAGTAGGTTGGGTTTATATATACAGCTCAAAAAAAAAAAAAAACTCTATTTAATGAGTGTATAAATTTGCAGGTGGTCCCAATGCCGACCAATTCTAATTATTTTCTTCTCTTCTCAAAAATCAAACTCTCTTGCAGCACTCTCAATGAATTCTTTATCCTATTCTTTAAAATACATCATCAAAATTTATTTTTTCTATTTTACAATATGTCATCTATCAGCTTATCTATTTTTTCTTCATATCATTTAAATAATTTTTTTTATTCTTTTTAAATATTTCATTTCTATCGATAAATTTACAATATCCATATATTTTTTTATATTTGTAATTTTTTTTATATACAATGTGAAATAATTCAGTCTTATATACAAAACAAAAATACATAAGCCAAATAAAAATTAAAAATAAAATCAAAGTATGAAAAAATTGGTTTAAAAATATTTTCAAGATATTTTTTAGAAGAAAATAAAATAGATGTGTTTTAAATGATGAACAATAAAAAGAATTAACTTACATGATAAAAATCAAAGTAAAAGAAAATAAAGAAGTAAATGAAATATAAATAATAATAAAATATTTAGAGGATAAACAGTACCCGCTTCATATAGTGGGTTATTGTGTCTAAATGTATTTTATATTTCATTTTTCTTAATCGAATGGAACTCTTTCTACAGTAATTCTTTAAATAATTTACATTTATTTTTTATAATACAAAAGTCATTGATTAGTAAAGCTTCATAATCCGCCTTCCATCCTTTTTTAAATTTTTTAAATTTTTTATTTTCTTAAAATGGCTCGGTACTATTCTACGATATTACAAGTGAACATTCTAGTGTTTCAACCTACACATTAATAAAAATATGATGCATCAGAAATTATGTTCAATTTTTTCCTTTTATTTTGTCATGAATTTTTTTTTTTTTTTGGTTTTCTACTTTTTAAATTTGTGAATAAATATATTTTTTTTCAGATTACCGTGTATATTATTTATATTCCATCTATATATAATTCATAAATATATAATCAACATATATATTTTCTATACATTGGGCGAACGTTGGTTGGATGTTGCTCAACTACTAATATATATATATATATATATATATATGATTGTGCGTTGTAAAGCTTGTGGTTGGACGAAATCAAGATATAACTAATACTCTTAAAATTGTGCTTTAGTCTAAACAAGATCAAGATTTTCTCAATCCAAACTTAAGGATTTAAGCGTGAATTGACATCTTTTCCCACGTAAACAGTTATTGCGGACATTAAAAAAAACCGACTTAACATGAACAGTCGAGAGGGAAAAAAGAAGATGATAAAATTGGAATTATATATTGAAATAAATCCGAATTTAAAGAATTAAACATTAAAAAAAAGATTACATAGTACAAAAAAAGGTTATTGGAAAGCCTGGACGTCTTAATGATCGTGTGTCTTCTTTTTCATAAAGTCATTGAGAAATGATATTTGCATTCGTGATTGTGTAAATATCTTATAATCTCTTTGAAAAAAAAATTAATACGATACCCACATGAAAAAAAAAAATTAACTTTTTAATCGTGGACCCTACTCTTTTTTAAAGTAATTGCGCGGCGTTTGTACATTCTACAACTGTATGTAACATTACTTATAGCTATTTCTATTTATTTCTTCTTCTTCTTCTTCTTCTTTTCCTATTTTACCATTATTTTTTAAACATTTCCAGGAGGGGTATCAAACTCTAGACCTCCATTTTAGAAGCTGTGGGTTATGTCAATCAAACCACAGGCCTTTAGCTCTTTTGATCCATCACATGACAATCATCATTTTCATTTCTCTTTTGAGTGTTGAGGAATAAATCTCACATTACTCTTGGATAAGATCTTATGAATGTTTTTAAAGTTTGAGCAAACATCTCTCTTTGAGACGATTTTATGAGATGAGTTTAGTCTATAAAATTCTTCATGGTATCAGAACCTGCTATAGGACAAAAAGCCCACACTACTTATCCAGTGACGAGGATAAAAAAAAATAATGACCTATGTGTAAGAAAGGGTGTTGAGAAATAAATCTCAGATTACCTATAGCCACGATCTTGGACATATTTATAAAGTTGAAGCAAACTTCTCTTTTTAAACTGATTTTATAATATGAGTTAGATCTATAAATTTTTTCATTTAAAATTCGAGCAGGATCTCAATTGAAATGCTACTTTAATTCATATGTAATAAAAAAAAATTTATTATCTTTTAGACAAATCCAAAAAACATTAATGATAAAATCGTCTCTTCAAATTAACTCACGTCTAATCTTCCAACGCCAGCACATTTTTGTTAGCATGATTTTCCCATAGTTTACCATTTTCTCTGATCCCCGTGATGGTTACAGGCTATGCACTCTCTTTTTTTTTTTTTTTTTTTTTTTAAGAAATGATATTTGCAGTTGTGGTTATACAAGCGACTTGCAGTAGTTTTAAAAAAAGTGAATTAATATAAAACCCACATGAAAAAAAAATTATTTTTATAACTTTTTTTTATTCATCTCATATATCTGTTTACCTCCCGCTTGCATGTGCTGACTGCATCTAGCAGTTCCCCTTTTTTTTTTTTTTCCCTCTCAAGTCTCTCTTCCTCTCTTCTTCCCCTACCCTCCTTTTCTCCCATTTTTGGTTCACTTCACTTGCTTTTAGAATGATCTATATGCACCACTCCGACAAGTACTTTGGGCAATGGGCACACCACGCACTCATCTCCCCCTTTCGTCAAACACTTTGTAGAATTTGAGACAGATAGATTCAGATCATGCCATAAATATATAGGACTTTTCCTTGTTATAGATAATATTTACATGCACATGACCATAATCATAAATGAAATTTTCAACGTACCTCTATAAAATTATAAAATTGTCTATCAATTTACTTGAACAAATTGATTAGATCTCAATATTATGATTATTAAACGAATCAAATATTCAAAGAAAATAAGCAAAGTTGCATAACACAATGATTGGTTACGAAGGGAAACCTTTTAAAGAATTTTTTAAAGATAAAACCCTACGGGGCAGCCAAACCCAGAAAAGTCAATCTTATTATTTGAAAATCAATTACAAGTATTCATCAATTACAAAACCTTTACAATTTGACTTTCTTATTTACCTAGACAAACGACCCATTTGTCTTCTACCGCATTAGCAGTCAGAACCTCTGACGATCTTTAAATGTTGACTTCCCTCCAAGAACTCCCGTGGCTGAAATCCAATCAATGATCATTCACACTTAAAGCACGATCACACTCAAGTATAAATGAAAAACAGAGTGAAAATTCTCAAGTGAATTTTCTCTCACAAGCACTCATAATATACTCTTTAAAATTCCGGATCAAACTTTTTGATGAGTTACAAAACCGAATACCCCTAAATAGAAAGTCTGGAAAAAGTTCCTGTCAAAGTAGGATTCTCCTGATAGTTAGCAACAGTTGCAAAGATGTGTCCTAATAGATTGCTGAGATTTCGCGATAACATTATTCTGCATTGATTGATCTCTAGTCAACTTTCATTCTATATAAATACAGATTCTTCTGAACTCAACTTTTACCTCAATGACTTATCTAAACAACCTCTAAGACTTCTAGATAGATTCAATATTGTTTATAAATAAATCAATAATTATTTTACATTCATGCATGCAACAATTTTAAATATAATGATAAAATAAGTCTTATCATATAATCATCTAATTCTAGCCAACTTTACCTTTACAATAAATATATGACATGTATGTTTTGGCCATTGGGCTAGCTGATATTGGTGCATCTCTTGACAATTAGGGAAGGGATCGATGCCTCTTTTATGCGCAATCACCACAAGATAAAATATCATTATATGTTGTCCTCGGTTGTAACTTGAAAGCATATTTTAGAAGTAAATCAAATGCCAAACTGTTTAAACTTCAAAGAATAGGAAAAACAACTGACAACTAAAAACATATATTTATGTTGAATACAAGCAACCCCAGGAAATAAAATAATTTCTTTTACTTTCACAAGGAAAAAATAACTTGACATCTATGTCAAGTTTCCTCCTTCCTTAGAAATAGTTCTCTTGCAAATTATCAACAAACCTCAATATTTCCTAAACCAGGCCAGCAACCAGATCAAAGAATTCCTGATCATCAAAGAATGGCAAAATTATCAGCCTTGATCTCCCCGATCATACCAGTAGCAGTAGTACTGCAGTACATGATTTGGACCATCATATCTAACACAGCTTGCACTGCCACAAAGCTCACGACCTCACCAAAATTTCCTGCCATTCTCATCTTTGGTGATTCAACGGTGGATGATGGCAACAACAATTACATTAGGACATTGTTTAAGGGCAACCATTATCCCTACGGCCGCGATTTCCCTGATCACATTCCTACGGGAAGGTTTTCTAATGGAAAACTTGTTCCGGACTTCATTGCATCCGCGCTAGGAATCAAAGAAAATATTGTACCTCCATTCCTTGATCCAAATCTTTCTGATGAAGAACTCTGTACCGGTGTTAGCTTTGCTTCAGCTGGATCGGGCTATGATAACTTGACTACAGTTGCATCTGGTGCCATCTCAATGTTCAAGCAAATTGAGTACTTCAAGAAATATTTAGTGAGGCTTGAGGGCATTGTAGGGGAAGCCGATGCTAAGAAGATAGTTAATGGTGCTCTTTTTATTCTTAGTGCAGGCACTAATGACTTTATTTTCAACTTCTATGACTTACCCACAAGGAGGTTACAGTTCAACATTAGTGGGTACCATGAATTTCTACAAAATAGGATACAAGTTTTCATCGAGGTAAATAGAATATTAATGATATTTATAAAATTGTTTTTTTGCTTAGAATTTGGACAACATTAATTTCTGTAATTCTTGTGCATAAATACTCCCATTCACAGGGTTTAATATTGTTAATTGTGTGTGTGTAATGTGTACATTGTTTAGGATTTATACAATCTGGGATGCAGGAAACTGTTTATAACTGGGCTTCCTCCAATCGGCTGCCTCCCCATTCAAATGACTGCAAAATTTGAGAATCTGAGGGATAGAAAATGTCTAGAGGATGAGAATTTAGCTGCTGAAAACTATAATCAAAAGCTTGCAAAGCTGTTACATCAAGTCCAAGCATACCTTCCAGGCAGCAAGATTGTCTATGCAGACGTGTACAAGCCTTTGATCCACATGATTAATCATCCTGAAAATTATGGTAATTAAGTTATTTACAAGTCATATCATTAAATTGGCCCTCAAACTATCTGTTTTTTTTTTTTAAATAATAATTGACACAATCAAAACTTTCAATTGAAATCCACATGTAATATTACAATAGCTGCAATTTATAAAATTGGCTAAGCATATGTTTGGACACAGAAATGAGACATGAATTAATTAAATTCTCAAAATTTTCAAGATTTTTCATGATTTCATTCACAAGCGTCATTCAAATTTAAAACAGTGCTTTTCAATTTTAAATCTCAAACTTTTTCATTTAATCACAACCTAATCATTGTCCAAACATAAAAATAATACAACTTTTATATATTTTAAAATAAAACATGAAAATCATTATAATTTTTTCAAACATTAAAACAAAAAATAATATTCAAACAATTTTTTAACTTTATAATGTTTTTATTCAATTTTTTTTCTTTCATTTCTCAAAAATTAATAAAATATTTTAATTTATATTATTTCATTATTATTCACAAATATACTCTAAACTGTCCAAACGATCAATTGTAATACATGCAATAGCTGGCTGCAATTGCCTTTTATTATTATTATTATTATTATTATTTTATCTTAGTTTTTAATCCAGGTTTTGTCACAGAACTGATGATATGTTGCAACAGGATTCGTGGAAACAAAAAGAGGATGCTGTGGAACTGGGTTGATTGAAGTGGGGCCGTTATGTAATCCAATCACAGCGTTATGTACGAAGGCTTCAAAATACTTATTCTGGGATTGCATACATCCAAGTGAAGCTGCATACCAGTACCTTTCTAAATACATGGAGAAGGAAGTCCTTCCCAAGCTCTTGTATATCTAATCTAATCTAATCTAATCAATCATAGCCAATGAACATCCTATTTCCTGACTACCCATCTTCTTCTTATTTTATCTATATGAATTAGAGGATTTAATTTTAAATAAATAAGCAAAATATATTAATTTTGTGAGGCGAAATCAACAACGACGGACTTAATAACTAAATAAAATAGATACAGGTTAATTAATTATAGCTAATGTTATGGTCAAACAAGGAGCACAAGGTGTTGTTCGGGAAGGAAAAAGATTCTCTCAAGTTGCCTTAAGTGAATGAGAAATAAACACATGAAATAACATCATTTATTTTTCATTTGAAATTAGTCGAAATATTTAATGCTACTCATTTAATAGGCAATTATAACAAATGTTACATGATTTCATTTCATTTGCCTATTCTCTCTCACTTAAAATTCTCAAATTCGAATGAGATTTTGAAGTGGTCTTGATCCACTCAAAAACGCTTTTGAATATGGCAATAGTAGTACTCCAGATATAAGAGTTCTTAGATTTATAAAAACGAGATTCCTAATTTGCCATAATTGAGATTTTTTTTCTTACATGAAGGAAACAAAGCACGCTAAAGTCCTATATTAACATAAACTACATATTGTTTCCAGTGAAGCAGCCCTATGCATGATTTCCTCTCAAAATTTGTTGTACCACAAGGCACAAGCACGGAGGTAGAACTAAGTACCAAAGTCTATCAAGGAAACGTAGTCCCCAACCACTCTCATTTCTTGATTCTCATAGTCACTCCATTCTCCTAATCCCTCGAGGAGGACTGGATTTATGCCTTGTTTTCTTCCTAGAATCCAAAGTTCAAAGGACTCGTCATTCATGACCTTAATTGCTGCCACTGTTTCTTCTCCATTACTCACCACCACCTCTCTGTAAGCAACTCTTTGAACTATCTCTCATTTTTAACATAAATCCATCTCACCAACCCCATCGTCGAGCTTTTTCTCCACTGGACCATCTCCTTCAGACTTGCAAGAGAACCTTGTTACAGTACGAGACGCGTCCTTGTTCTTGGCCATTCTATCTGCAAAAATTAGGCCCTCCCAAGAGTGTGCTCCTCCCAAAAATAGAATGGCCAAGAACAAAGATAGTGGACAAAATACTGCTGGGGGCTGAGTGACTGAGGCCGCTTTTGAAAATGGCTTTTTTCAACAAGAATAGCAACAGAACAATGTGCGTGGACCAAGACATGATTCGATTGTGCAGACCGGACTCGTGCTCGCACTATTTCTGTGCCTCCTCCAAGACTTCCCTTGAGCATTCCTTGTGGAAGGGTGAGATAATCAGAGCAGCTCTGTTTAAAAGAGCAAGCTTACAAATGTCCAGGTACATGGTTTGCTTTGGTGCCACGGCTGCGAAGAATGGATCTTGAGGAAATCACCTTTGCTTTCCTGATAGAGCTATAGGGCGTTGTGAATGCTGTTACTCCAGGGACGCGTGAAGTAACAGCAGACTCGCCACCCTCCGATCCTTTAGATCGGCTCGATCTCTCTTCATTTCTACTGGGGCGTGGTCCTCACGCACTATTCCAGGGACACGGGTTTGCTTTTCGGCCACTGATATCTGCCCTTCCGATACCGGTCTATCCGGGTTATTACTTTCTCTAACCAGTGATCTTGTGAAAGAGACTAAGAACCTCGCCGACAAATACTTCAAGACTTTCAACCACAGTGCTTCCGTTTGCACTACCGCTAGCGGTGGCTTACCTTCAAAACATCTTTTAAGACAATACCCTCTTTGTAGGATTTGGGTAGAGACTAAGAAATTAGTCTCAAAATCCATTTTTTTTTTCTTTTTTCCACCTCATTTGTATTGTGGTTGTTGCTTTGGGAAATTTGTTGGGGAACCCCACCCTCTTTAACTTGTATCATCTTTTAATTTAATGAAATATGCTTGCTTAGAAAATATATATATATATATATATATATATATATAGGCTGTACTGTATTTTGGTGGCCTTATTACACTAAAAATAATAGACCCATGTACATTGTTAATAGACATTAAATTTTAGAGTTTTTTACATGGTATAAGAGTAAACCACCTAAATTTGAACCCTAACTCTACACAGATGTAGATTTTGAATTCAAATACTGACTCTATACAACTATACTATATTTTGGTCAAAATCAAATCAATTGTTTCTCCTCTATCCCCCGTCTTAATATATATTTAAATCCAATTTACATGAACTTTCTTGACTAGCTAGCCCTGTGCATGCCCTTTAATGGAGAACTTCTATAGTGTAATGGAAATTTATTGGAACACGATTTTTTTTTTTTAAGAAGAAAATGGTACCTCAATTTTATTGATAGACTTTACTTATGATGAAGGAATACCATAGTTACATCTTAATACCTAGGAGTTATACATATTCAAAAAAACCAAACTTAGGCATCCAAACTAAGTAGGAAAAAACTAAAACACTATTAAGTACATAAGAAAACAACAAAAATACCAAAAGCAACAATGATAAAGATAAACCAAATAAAATAAAAGGCAAGAAAAATAAACCTATAACCAAACCTGTTATTTCTGATAAAAAAAACGTGTAAACCAGCTTTATCTATACAAATAGCCCCAGAATGACTTTCAGTAGACTGTGAGTGGACTCAAAGAAAACATCCTTACTACTAGAACCCAATTTAGCAAGTTTGTCGGCTACATGATTCGTTTCTCGAAAAGAGTGAGAAATCCATATTACCTGTATCGTGCTCACTATTGTTTTAACTTATTTCCAGTAACCGTGACACCTCCACAGGACAAGCTCACCTTCATCCCACCATTGAGCCACAAGTTTAAAATCAGTTTCAACTTCAACATGAGTTATATTCATCCATGCACAAATGATCAGAGCATCTGATAGAATCTCAGCAATATTATTTGAACTAATGTCATAATGTTTGGTAAAAGTACAAATCATATGACCCTTTGTATCTCTAAGAATTCTTCCCCCTCCACTTCTTTCTGGGTTCCTGATGCTACTACCATCCACATTCAGCTTCATAAAATTTTGCGTAGGCTGCATCCATTGCAAAAATTTAACTTCTTTTTTCCTAACAGGCATAGTCTGCATCCATAGTTGGAACAAGATATAACACTCCATTTAAGTGGCTGATACATAAACATAAGATCTCAATACTGAATTAATGTTAATGATGAAGTCGGCTTTTCTTTAGGTTGAGAATTATCATAGCCACTTTAATTAATACCTAGAGGATCAGGTGAATAGATCTTCTTCTTATTTGTAAAATTAGTACAAATATAAGAATAAGTAATTGCACAATCAGTCACCATATCTGTAAAATAGTAAAAGAAACAAGACACAATAAATTTTATTCTAGCTTTTTGTTGTCTAGATGACTAACACAAGAGGGTGGTAAATTGAGTTGTATTTAAAAATTAACAATTATAAATCAAATACACAATATAAAATATAAACAAAATACGAAGTAACAATAAATATAAAAAGTAAGGGTAAGAGATAAACAAACTCAGTATATTAACGAGGTTCGGCCCTACTGCCTACATCCTCGCCTCAAGCTACCCCTTGAGGATCCTCAAATTCACTATTCAACCTCCTTTAGGTGGAGATAGAAACCTATTACACCTTTGAACAACACCGCTACAAAGGATCCGTGTAGAATACCCTCTACACTTGTAATCACCTTACACGTAGTGATTCAACTATTCCTTCTATAGAACACTTTCTACACGCACTAGAGTTATACATACCCTTTTACTAATACAAGAGCTGATAGTGGGTAGGTTATCAGAGAACACTCCTCAATGAGTGAAATAAGAACAACACAGCGCAAACTATATCTATCAAAATGAACAAGGGTTAAAGCTCAATGCTTAGAGAAGAGAGAATGAAAACTTTAAATGAATGTTGTATGTTCTTAGTGTTGTAAATTTAAAGCTCTCAAATTATCTATTTATAGGCATATGAGACTTCATATTCAAATTTAAAAAAATTCATATGTCAAAGACAACATCATTCACCTTTTCAAAAACTTCAAATAAAGTTTCTTTTTTTTTAGTTGTCAAATATAATATCGTTCACTTTTCAAAAAATTCAAATAAAAGTTTCTTATTTTTCATTTTTCAAATACAACATCATTCATTTTTCAAAAATTTCAAACCTAATATTTTTACTTTTCGCATATGACAAAAGGAGTACTATTTACTTTTCAAAATTTTCAAACAAAATCATCTACCTTTTACAGAAATAAATAAAAACATCAATCACTTTTGAAAATATTCAAATAAAGCATGCACATGTGAAAGATGACAATCAATCATCTTTAATATTTTTAAAATTTTCAAACAAAATCATCTACCTTTTGCATAAGTCAAAAATAGTATCAATCACTTTTGAAAATATTCAAATAAAGCATGCATATGTGAAAGATGACAATCAATAATTTTTAATATTTTCAAAATTAAAAACTTTTAATTATGTCATGCACATGTGAAAGATGACAATCAATCATCTTTCAAAATTTTCAAATTTAATTTTCAAAATATTCATGCAGATGTGGAAATTGTATTTTAATGCTTTACGATAAAATATTAATTTTGAGCCTTAATTCTAATTTCAAATTTTTAAGAGATTTACAACATTACTCTATAAGTTTTAATGTGAACTTGTTCCCTTCTTGCTCATGCTTGATTTCTTGATGTGTTTGACTCCACTGTATAAACAACTTGAACTTGAGACTCCTTTATTTTTTGATTTTATTTGTTATCATCAAAATCAATGTGTAGATATATAATTACATAAAACTTAAAACCTTGGATTTAATACTTTCTTTAATAGTCCAATATTGAAGTGTACCCTCTACACTTGAAAGTCAGCATACAGAATAAATTAAAACGGGAATTGATTTATAAGAAAAGGAATTAATTTATATTTTAAAATTTTTTAATCTAACTTATCAAGAATGTAAAGGATAAAATATCCACTACAGTTTGTACCAACTTATAAATATAGTTTTTTTTGGGACGTTGCAAGGAGAAATCAACGAGTGAGAGCCGTGTACGTACATCTGACGTCTATCTCATAATCTTTTCGGCCTTTCTCAAAGATAACCAGACCAACTTGGGCCCATTGAACTTTTAGAAAAGATACGATTAACTGTTTAAGCCTTAAGGGTCCACTGAACAACAGGCCACGGCCCAATCCAATAAAGATGAAAAAAATAAAAAAAAACTTCATTCTCACTTATATTTGAGAAATGATATTTGCAGTTATGAGTTATGTAAGCACAGCACATACTATTTTTTTAAAAAAATGAATAAATATAAAATTCATATAAAATATTAATTTTTTAATAATAAATTCCAATTTTTAAAAAAAAAATTACTCGACACTTGTACAATACATAACTGTATCCGACATTACTTCTGATATTTTGAGTGCCCCGAGCCTATCACCATCACCACCCATACATTACTAACTGCCATGGAAAGAAGATATGATTTGCCAAAAATGAAGGCAGATTTTTCGTTCCTGCTATTGGGGAGAATTATTTTCTGTGCAGCTCTATTACAACCACGATTTTTTTGGGTACAGAATTTAACGAGAGACCTTGAGCCCATCCCCACTCATTGATTATTTCATTCCGCTTAGGTCTCTCAATTTCCTGTCAAAATTTCAAACAATTTGGTCAGTGCTTCGATCCTTTCTCCTTTTCTTGGTATATTGTCTTAGAAAAATTAAAAGTAATCCCAAATTATTATATGAATATGTCGTCAAGTTTCATCTAATTTAACCAATTTGTAGCAGACTGAATGAGTCTTTTTTCTTGGTGGTTGTACATTTGATCTTTTGGTAAATTAAAGCATGTTATAAACTTTGTAAGAAATTAAGTAGGCATGAAGGTGGTTAATTCTCTATATTTTAGCATCCATTATGTGCCTCTAGAACTTGACCTAAAGGGAAAAGAACAAAGCAAGATATATAAAAGGAAATGAGAAGTACTGCTACTACCACAAAGAGATCTCATAAAAGTAAACTCATAAATTGATATAGTTTCGTATATAATACATTGAATCTACTTTATAATAAAAATAGCTATACAATATAACATCTCATATCAAATCACGTCAGTTTGTAGGTTTACTTTTATTGAATCTCTTTTATGAAAGATTAAAGTATGTTATCTTAAATAAATTAACCCAACTTTCTATTTTTCTATAAAGTTTTTACAGAACAACTCAGCACCTCTTCATCTTCTCTTTTAGTGAAGGACTACTTACAGATACTAAGGGTCATATGATTTGTTCTTTTACCAAACATTATGGCATTAGTTCAAATAATATTACTAAAATTCAAGTGTTATCAGAAGGTCTGATCATTTGTGCAAAGATGAATATAACTCATGTTGAAGTGTTAACTATTTCTAAACTTGTGGCTCAATAGTGGGATAAAGGTAGGCTTGTCCGGTGGAGGAGTCAAGCTTACTTGGAAACAAGCTAAAACGATTGCGAGCTCGACGGTGATATGGATTTTTCACTCTTTTCAAGAAACAAATCACGTAGCCGACAGACTTGCCAAATTGGGTTCTAGTGGTAAGGAGGCTTTCTTTTAGTCTACTCACAGTCTACTAGAAGACATTCTAGGAGCTATTCATATGGGTAAAGTTGGTTTACACATTCTTAGTAAGAAATAACAAGTTAGGTTACAGGTTTGTTTTTCTTACCTTTTATTTTATTTTGGTTTATGCTGGTATTTTTGTTGTTTTCTCATGTACTGTATAGTTTTTAGTTTTTTCCTAGTTAGTTTAGATGCCTAAGTTTAGTTTTTTTTTATGTGTATAACCCCCAAGTATCAAGATGTAACCACGGTATTCTTTCACAATTTAATGACTCCTACAATTTAATTCCAATAATTTTCGCAGGTAACGTTCTGATCAGCATATATAGGCCAACGTTACTCTTTATACTCAATTGCAGGAGTCATTTTTATAATTGATCAAAGAGACAGATTTGTAAGTTGTAACTGGGAAATTTATGCAGTAGAGGTCAAATTATGTTCCATTCACTTGGGAACTCGTACGTTAATCCACAGCACAAAATTCGTGAGTCAGTGTAGAGTGGAGTCAGTGGACACAGGTTGCTTTGTTTTTGTTTTTGTTTTTCTTTCCTTCCCACCAAACTAATGCAAAAGGTCTCGCATTCAAGTTACAAAGCAGCAGATCTTAAAGGTTATATAGAACTTTTTGAGGTTGTATTAGAAGCAGATCTTCTCAAAAAACTCGAAAGAATTTGGGGTTCCTGTTCAAGCACATTACCATGTGAAGATAAAGATATATACAATCATAACATAAGAAGGTTCAATGATCAATTACAAGGGAGTTGCTTTCTCTATACCCAAACGATAAAGACAACATGTACCCTAAAGTTAGGTCAGGCATCTCAAATCTCAACGCTTTGCAACAAGGCCCACACATTCAGTCCCGACCGCAGACGTACGTGATCTATAATTGCCAACCAGACGATCCACGTTGCATCTGAAACAGGGAATATTGGACAGAAATCTAACATTGAAACTAATGATCAACGTAAAATCCAGCTGATCTTTTAGCTCTTTAATGGAACAAATGAAAACTCGGGAATAAAAATAATCAATCAGAGAGCCAAAGGGTTTGAAATTACATCAGATTTGCTCCTTATAGGCGATAATGATGCTGATGAACAAGTAAACGTAGAAAGGAAAGTGAAAGGATACTGCTACAGTGCGGAATTGGCCATCCCAAAAGTTTGAAATATATATATATTTATTTTTTATGGTTTAATAAGATGGTATTAATCTGGTCTTGTGTTGACCCATTCTCTAAAAATTTATCTTGGCATTCCCTTTACAAAATGAGTTCCTCTATATAGCCACGGAACAAATCACCCGAAAAAAATGTCCTGAACTTGCATTTCATTATTTTTATTTTTCATTTCTTTTTCTTATGCATCTTTTTAATCATCATAAATGTTTAAAAAAAAATACAACATTATTTAAAAACATTTTCTTTATCAATAAGTTTAAAAAAAAAGAATCGGGACACATATTCGGTAGAATTAACATTTCTATTACAAAATTATTTTGATCTTATAAATTAATTACTTATAAGTCCAATTTAAAAAATTATAATTCAATTTAAAAATAAAATAAATAAAATGCATTTTATATAAAATAAAATTATCTAATAACATGATGACATGTTTTCACTAATAATAAAAATAAAAAAAGAAGTCTGATGGTTTTTATGAATAGGCACGGCACTTCTTTTCTTCTCTTCTGCCGTCTGCATGTAGTTTTACCAGTAAAAGAAAAGCCGTCTGCATGTAGTTTTACCAGTAAAAGAAAAGTCTTTTCCTTACAATCTGCCAAAAAGACACTTTAAAGCTGTCGTCTACTGGCCAACATTTACATACATAGGCTCATATTTGACTTTTCTCTTCTTCTTTTTCATTCTTTTTTTGTCGATTTTTTTCTTCTTTCATATATATATAAATATCTATATATATATATATAATTGTATTGAACTATTGATGTAGTGTTATTTGAATTTTTTTTATTTACATTTTCCCCTCTTTAATGTATTGATGCAGTTGTATTTTTGTTTAGAATTATTCATTTTATTTTTTAAATAGATTGATTACTACTTGGTTTGGTTTATATATAATTATGTCTATTGAATGGTTATTTATTTTGTGCTTAAAGATTAACTCTAAATTCATGTTTCTTGAGTAATTAAATTCATATATATCTAACTTTATTTTATATGTTTCAATTTAATTTTAAATTTAGGCTCATGAATTATGTTTAAATTAAAAATTATCAACTCATTCTTCAAAAGAAAAGAAGTTAATATTTCAAAAAATTCTTCTAAAATTCCAATGGCTAAACCTGAGGAAAATTCTGATCTTAACTCTCCAATTATGGAGTTTGAAGAGATTCATTTTACATCTTCAATACTTGATTCTAAAGAGGTTGATATATATTCTCTACAACAAAATCCAAGATTACGTCCTCCTATGTAAGACTATCCGTTCAATCAATGTGATGAAATAAGAAGATCTTACTTGAAAATGGATCCATGTCAAATACGTCTCTCAAAATATCCATTTTTTTGTTCTAAAAAACATCATTGTCGCTTTCAAATTTCTTGGTTTGTACAATTTGTATCTTCGCTTAAGTATTCTCCATCAAAAGATGCTGCATATTGTTTACCGTGTTATCTTTTTACAATGAAAGCATCTGGACATTCTGGATATGATGTATTTACTGTCACAGGATTTAGAAGTTGGAAGAAGATTAATGATGAAAAATATTGTGCTTTTTTTAATCATATTGGGGAGCATCCTTGCTCTTATCATAATAATACTGTGAAATCTTATGAGAATTTATTGAACAATCACAGCATATTGATAAAGTAATGAATGCATAAAACTCTAAACAAATTATCAACAATTGACTCCGAGTAAAAACATCTATTGATATTATTCAATGGCTTGCATTTCAAGAATGTGCCTTTAGAGGTCATGATGTTTAAACTATTGGCTTCATATACTGACAATGTTGGAAATTTTGTTTTTGGAAAGTGATCCTAAATCTTCAAAGAATACTTCATCCTAAATTCAAAAAGAGAATCTGGAAGTTCTTGCAAAGAAAATGCAAAATAAAATTCATGGAAATGTTGGAAATTCTAAATTTTACATTATTGTTAATGAGGCACGAGATGAGTCTAAGAGGGAGCAAATGGCTATAATCTTGATATTTGTTGAGAATGATGGTTTTATACAAGAACGATTTTTTGATTTACGCTAAATCAAAATTTCTCAACAAATGATGTTGAAATTTTTATACAAGTTCTAGGTCAACATTTAGCATATTTAAGGAGTTTGGGTCACTATGTAAAGCATTATGCCTCTTCCTCTTCATCCAGGTTTGCCTCTAAGACCTTTATAGTGTTAGTGAATGCGAATTTCAAGATCGAAGAATTGATTGCAAGGCAATATGAGTTAAAGACTCAATTAGCAAAATAAGCAGACATGGAGATGCGAATGAGACAACAAGAAGAACAACAAAAAGAGTTCATGAGAGAAATGCAACTCCAAATACATATGCTTATACAACAATTCAGGCCTCAAAACAACTGATTTATATTATACGTGCAAATTTTAGAATCTATTTATGTACGAAGAATGCTAGTACTATTTTATTTATTTAGTTTGCACTTATTAGACTACTTTAGTGGGTTTTGAACAAATTATAATATATTCTTTTAAATATTATAAATGTCTATTTAGTTTTTTATTATTTGGTAAAATAAAATATCCACCATTCAAACAATCAAAAAATGTTCGAACAGTATTATTAAAACATTCAAAATTTGATACTGTACATATTCTAATTTATTTTCCTAATGTTCAAACAATACTTGAGACCATTCCAACGGTTTTCCATTACAAATAGTTTGATCCAATCATGCACCGATCAAATGGCTAACTCAATATGGTCCACCATATTTTATTGTTCGACCATTAGATTGTTTGTTCGAACTTATTTTGGTATCGATCAACAACTCATGAATGCCACATTCATTTCAAAAGAATTTTTTTGGGACAAAATTATAATTTTAGTCCCAAAATATCTTTTGAGACATTGTTATTAGAATGCCTTTGGGACGATTTGTTTTCATCCCAATAGATATTTTAAGACAAAATCATTGTCTTTTGGGACAAAAGATTTTGTCCCAAAAAACTACATCGGTTGTAGTGAGTCATCATTTTGAGAAATTGAGCGGGGATCTCAGTTGAAATGTTGATTTAATCCATATGTATTAAAAAACTTTGATTATCTTTTAGACAAATCCACAAAATTGATAAAATGGTCTAAACTCGCGTCTAATCTTCGAACGTGTCCTAAACCCACTAAGGGTGTAGCCCGAACATGGATTCCAAATTCTCTTTTATTTTCTTTATACATTTTTTTATATATTTTTAAAAAATTACAACACTATTAAAAAGTATTTCTTTAATTATTATGTAAAAAATAAAAATAAAAAATGTCAGGACCCAACCCTTCGTAGCTCTATCATTTTCCTTTTCCAGAGTTACCATTTTCTCTAATTCCGATGATAGTTTCAGGTAGGGGTGTCAAATCGTGTTAACAGATCACGTTTGTATCGTGTCAATGCATGTATATTATACCATATGGGTAAATCCAAACTTGACCTATTAAGTTTTTTGTGTCAAAATATCAAACCTTAACACAACCCATTAACATAACGAATCATATCATGTTATGTCAATCCGTTTCAACCCGTTTATGTAAATGGATTAAATAGACTCAAAATTAACTGGTTTGACCTGATTAAATTTAGTATAATTGTATATAAATGTTAAAATCACAACATCTATAAAAATTATAAAACTAACTACAAGTTTAAAATTAAAATCCAAATAATAAAAATATTGAAATTAAAATTGTAAAAATGTTACTTTTAGGTATAAGAATATAATTGTAGCTTTAACTTTCTTAATAGGTCATAACTAGTTATAACGTGTCAAAACAGCTATTTTATCAACCCATTAAACAATCGTGTCTTAACGGGTTAACCTGTTTTGACTCGAACCTATTAAGATTAAAGCCAAACTCACTCTTGTCGTGTCGGATTCGTATTGGGTTTACAGGTCATGCCATATATTGCCACCCCTTTTTTATTTATTTCTCATGTCTCTCTTCCTCTCTTCTTTTCCTTTCTCTTCGACCCCTATCTCATTTTCTCTCATTTTTGGTTCACTGTCACTTGCTTTTAGAATATTGATCTCTATGCACCAGTCCAACAAGCACTGTGGGCACACGCACCTCCTCCTTAATTTCGTCAAACACTTGGTAGAATTTGAGACAAATAGATGATTTAGATCATGCCATAAATTTATGAATTCTCCTTGTTATAGATAATATTTACATGATCATGCGCCTGATCATGATCACCATCAAAATATATAACATATATTTATATATATGTATATATATATATATATGACATGTATGTTTTGGCTACTGGGCTAGCTGATATTGATGCATCTCTTGACAATTAGGGAAGCGATCGATGCCTCTTTTATACGCAATCACCGCAAGATAAAATATCGTCAATTATATTTTGTCCTCGTTTATAACTTGAAAGCATATTTTAGAAGCAAATTAAATGCCAAACTGATTAACTTAAAAGAAATGGGAAAAAAAATGACAACTAAAAACAGATATTTATGTTGAATACAAGCAACCCAAGGAAATAACTTGACATTGAGGTCAAGTTTTCTCCTTCCTTAGAAATAGTACTTCTCTTGCAAATTATCAACAAACCTCAATATTTCCTAATCCCAGAAACCAGAAAGAATTCCTGTTCATCAAAGAATGGCAAAATTATCAGCCTTGATCTTCCCGATCAAAGCAGCAGTAGTAGTTGTGCAGTACATGATTTGGACCATCATATCTAACACAGCTTGCACTGCCACAAAGTTCACAACCTCCCCAAAATTTCCTGCCATTTTCATCTTTGGTGATTCAACGGTGGATGATGGCAACAACAATTACATTAGGACATTGTTTAAGGGCAACCATCGTCCCTACGGCCACGATTTCCCTGATCACATTCTGACGGGAAGGTTTTCTAATGGAAAACTTGTTTCGGACTTCATTGCATCCGTGCTAGGAATCAAAGAAAATATTGCACCTCCTTTCCTTGATCCAAATCTTTCTGATGAAGAACTCTGTACCGGTGTTAGCTTTGCTTCAGCTGGATCGGGCTATGATGACTTGACTACATTTGCATCTGGTGCCATCTCAATGTTCGAGCAAATTGAGTACTTCAAGAAATATATAGTGAGGCTTAAGGGCATTGTAGGGGAAGCAGATGCTAAGAAGATAGTTAATGGTGCTCTTTATCTTCTTAGTGCAGGCACTAATGACTTTATTTTCAACTTCTATGACTTACCCAGAAGGAGGTTACAGTTCAACATTAGTGGGTACCATGAATTTCTACAAAATAGGATACAAATTTTCATCGAGGTAAATCGAATATTAATGATATTTATAAAATTGTTTTTTGGCTAAGAATTTGGTCAACATTTTCTCTAATTCTTGTGCATAAATACCTCCATTTTCAGGTTTAGTATTGTTAATTGTGTGTGTATCTATATTGTTTAGGATTTCTACAATCTGGGGTGCAGGAAAATGTGTATAGCTGGGCTTCCTCCAATCGGCTGCCTCCCCATTCAAATGACTGCAAGATTTGAGAATCCGAGGGATAGAAAATGCCTAGAGGATGAGAATTTAGATGCTGAAAATTATAATCAAAAGCTTGCAAAGTTGTTACTTCAAGTCCAAGCATACCTTCCAGGCAGCAAGCTTGTCTATGCAGACGTGTACGAGCCTTTGATCCACATGATTAATCATCCAGAAAACTATGGTAATTAAGTTATTTACAGGTCATATCATTAAAGGGGCCCTCAAACTATATATCAGTTTTTTTTTTTTTTAAATAATTGACACCTCAATCAAAAATTTCAATTGAAATCAACATGTAATCATTTATAAAATTGGCTAAGCGTACGTTTGGAAGAGTACGTGAATTAAATTCTGAAGATTTTTCATAATTTCATTTATAAGTGTCTCTCAAATATAAAATATTTTTTAATTTCAAATTTTAAACTTTTTCATTTAATCATAACCTAATCATTGTCCAAATACAAAATTAATACAACTTTTATATATTTCAAAACAAAACAGAAAAATTAATATAACTTTTTCAAACCAATTCAAAACAAAAAATTATATTAAAAATTCTATTCAGACAATTTTTTAAATTTATAGTATTTTTATTTAATTTTTTCACTTTTATTTTTTAAAATTTAATAAAATATTTTAACTCAAATTATTTTATTATTTTTCACAAAAATTGTAAAATTCATAGATATACTCTAAACGGCCCAAACGCCAAAGTGTAATACAATAGCTAGCTAGATGCAATTTCCTCTCTCTTTTTTTAATTTTATATTAGTTTTTAACCCACTGATGATGTGTTGGAATAGGATTGGTGGAAACAAAAAGAGGATGCTGTGGAACTGGGTTGATTGAAGTGGGACCCTTATGTAATCCAATCATACCAATATGTAAGAAGTCTTCAGAGTACTTATTCTGGGACTCTGCACATCCAAGTGAAACTGCAAACCAATACGTTTCTCAATACATAGAGAAGGAAGCCCTTCCCAAGCTATTGTCGATCTAATCTAATCAATCACAGCCAAATGAACATATCTTATTTCTTGAGGATCCATCTTCTTTTTATTTTATCTATCCCAAATTAGATGTGTAAGGGGTTTTTTCCCTTCTACCCTCGGGCTCTGGCTTGGGCCAACCAGGGGGCAAGAAGTAGGGCTCATGGCCCGGCAAAAAAGGGGTCCCTTCAGCCTAACCCATGGGCAATACCCAGGGAAGGGACGCACCAACCAGGCAACTCCTTGAGCAACACCCGACCTTCAAGTACCTATCCGCACGGGCCAGCGAGAAGTAAGGTGGAACTTTTAATTCTCTGACAAAGCTTCATCGAAGAGCCACAGGAGTAGCCAACAGGACAAGGTCAGACGAGAAACTAAGCCACATTAATGGTAGCCCAACCCGAGCTATGCGCCGCATTAATGGTGTCGTCACAGAAGCACGCCGCATTAATAAGACTGACAACAAAGAACGGTGAGGAAGAAAAGGGTCCCACGAGAGCAGAGAGGATTTGTCCCCTTCAGGCACCAGTATAAATAAGCCACCCTCAGATACGAGGAAGCTCTCCAGCTCTCAAACCCGAATCCCTAGAACCCAGCCTAAAAGCGTACAAAACACAACATTAACAGTGGTGTCGTCTATGGAATCCCTTTAAAAGATCTCTATAAGCCTTACGTGTATTTCGTATGCCCGCAACAACCCGTTCACAGGCAACTCGAGACCAGGATGAAGTCACCATGGAAACAAAGCTGAAGACCATGAAGGAATGGGTAACCGAGCCAATAGGCAAAGTACAAAAACTTCGCCAGGAGAGCGAGGACCTGCAAAGACCTCGTCAGGAGCACACCGAGGAGGTCAAACTCGGCAATGGCGAGCATGAAGAGTCCTAGAACACTAGAGCAAGGGCAAACGACGCGAAGGAAAGAAAAAACATGAAGGAAGAAATTCACAACATTTGGGGGAAGTACGAGGAGATTGCAAAGAAGATAGGCACGTCGTCGTAAGTGGACCAGCTGCGTGCAAGCACGTGTTGGCCTTACACAGAGGAGGTCATGGTCGTCCCTCTACCTTAGAAGTTCAGGATTCCCACCATGGAGCTGTATGATAAAGGGCTAGACACTCTCGAGCACTTGGACACTTTTAAAGCTCACATGACACTGCATGGCTACCCCGGTGAGGTGGCGCACAGAGCATTCTAGTTGACCCTAAAAGGGCTGGCTCAAGTATGGTTTGGGTCTCTGGCCCCTAGTTCCGTGGATAGATTATGCGAGCTAGCTTGACTTTTCCTAAACAATTCATGTCAAGCCGAAGAAGACAACGCCCTGCAGCTTACCTCCTCACCATTAAGCAAATCGAGAAAGATAGTCTTGGAGACATACTTGGTAAGGTTCAATAAAGAGTGCATGACCACTGACGACCAAGACGAGAAGATAACCTTGGTGGCACTCTTGGGGGGAGTCTGACCTCAGTCCCAATTTATGGTAGAATTGGCCAAGAGAACTCCCGTAACACTGAGAGAATTCATAGACCAATCCGACAACTTCATCAAAGCCGAAGACACCCGTCAAGCCCTGAAGAAGCCACAAAAAAAGAAGTTTGAGAGAGCAAAACGATGGGCCAAAGCCCCAACTAGGGCCAAGGCCCCTAAGAAGCTGGAGAAAGGCTCCCAAGACAACAAAAGGGAAGAGGTCCCCAAGCGGGGACCAGGGACTTACTTCGATTGGCCCATGCTCACCATCGACGAAGCTGACCACCCTACCACCCGCGAGGATGACGACAGAAACATGGGTTGTCGTTACTATGTTATCTTAGGTCCACCTCCTACAATATTAAAAAATGTAGCTCTCAGCAGGAGAGGAAAGAACAAGCAAAGCAAACAAGGTTACGATACCCACCCCCTGGAGGCAGAACTGGGAAAGAAGTGGAAGATCGAGGGAGAGAAGCATTGATCAGCCAATCAATGCCGGCAGGAAGAAAGCTTGCACAGGTGGCCACTGGAACGAGTGCAGCAGCACAACCGTCCACGATCACCACCGCGGTAGGGCCCCCCTCTCGGGGAATTCTGGTGGAGGTGCCACTTCCTCCAACAAGAAAGCCCACCCCGATGAGCTCGGTACCACAAGGTGTACTCGGCAAAGTGTCAACCAACCAAGCACCAAAGAAGCGAACCAAACCCGATCGTTTCTTTTGGGGAGAACGATGAAGGAGTGTTGTACCCCCACGACGACGCACTGGTCGTAACCATGTTGGTCGCCAACTTCACCACCTAAAGGATCCTCGTCGACAACGGTAGCTCCACGGACATCCTATTCTGGAAGGCTTTCACCCGAATGGGAATCGACCCTACATGACAACAACCGGCCTCGACGTCATTGAAAGGATTCTCTGGGGACATGGTCCACCCTCTAGGAACCATCGTGTTGTCGGTCCTTGTAGGAAGAGCCCCCTACACCGCCACAATCATGGTCAATTTCTTGGTGGTGAAGGCTCCATCGTCCTACAATGCCATCATCAACAAGCCCACACTCAATAGTCTGCGGGCAGTCACCTCAACCTACCACCTCAAGATGAAGTTCCCGACTCCACAGGAGGTAGGAGAAGTCCGAAGGGAGCAAGTCATGGCGCATGAGTGTTACATCCAGGAGTTCAAGAGCCCATGCAAGCCTTAGTCCATGACCCACCCTGTTGGGCTCTTTTTTTGGGGGGGGGTGGGTGTGGGTGAAGAGGGTACAAAAAAGGGGATGCAAGGTGCCAAGGGCAGAGGTGTCACAGGAAAAAGCTCTCCTACCGAGGACCCCATTCTCACCCTTTTTATTTTGTGAACTTTTGTCAAACGCTATAAATTCTTGTTGGTTAATGAAAGAATGTCATTTTTTAAGGAAAGTATACCACACTCACCTCATAGAAACATATGATCTCTTAATAATGTGAGCAACGGGCAGCAACTCCACTGGCTAACATTTACCTTTCCTGTGGTGCCAATAGGCAGGAGCAGATCTAGTCAAAAACTATCCGAACAACTTACCTCGACGGCCCAAATAACTTACCCAAACCCCCATCGCAGCGAAGAGCAAACCAGCAGCATTGTTGTCCAAAAAAGTTACCTCCCAATGGAATACTAAAGGGATGGGTGTAATACCAAAGCTACTTCATCCCTCCCGCAGCGAAGTATGGGCCAGTCCTTAGTTGTTCGAAAGAGAAAATGAAATTAGCTTCCTTGTAAGCGTCAACAAGTGAAAACGGGTTCAGTAACAAAACTGCCCGGAAATTACCTCCCTGTAAGGATCAAAGGGACAAGTACGCCAAAGGTTGCCACATCCCTCCCACGAAGGAGAGTGGGTCCAACCCCTCGGGCAATTCGAATACTTATCCCAACCTCTGCTATGAACGAAGAGTGGGCCCAGCTCTAGCCTGACCCGAATCTTACATTTCCCTACGATGTGAACTAGCAAGAGTAGGTCTAGACTCAAACTAGCCAAAAATGTTACCTCCCCACGGATCAAGGAAATGGGTTGAACCAAAGGCCGCCTTACTTTCCTCAAGACGGAGAGCGAGATTGGCTTCACGGCGACCCGAATACTTACTCCAACTCCCATCGTGGCGAAAGAGCGGGCAAGCCCACAAGACCGCCCAAAAAAGTTACCTCATCAGGGGGATAAAAGAGGTGGGCTGACTTGAGGCACCTTGACCTCTCCTCGATGGAATACAAGTTGGTCCTTTGACCACCTGACGCAGAGCATGACAACGAAAGCTACAACACAAAGAAACCCGGCGAATAAAGGCCCTACAAGCAAAGAGCCAGCAACCGGCAGGGTCAAGGGAATCATGGGATTCAGTACTGGCAAGGTGAACTGAGAAGCTCAAAAAGGTGGCCATCCCCTGTCTAGTGCAAAACCCCAACCATTCCATCTGTTCCCCCCAAGTCAATTAGAGCAAAGAGAGGAAAATAAGATAAAAAGCATGGGAAAGAGAAAACAAAAGAATATCTAAAGCCAGCATGACAAAAGCAAAGGAATTTTATTAAGGACGACAAGTTACAACTTAAAACTCCAATACAAAGGACGACAAGTTACAACTTAAAGCTCCAGTACAAAGGATGACTAGCCAAGAGCACCAGCTAGCGAGGTAAGGACCGACCCAAATCATGTCTCACTAAAAGTTGGAGGCCGAAGACTCCACCATTCGTTCCTACCTACCGAAATGATCAAAGATTGCATCTTAGGGGAACGTCATCCAAACAAAGCACTCACTGGTCTTAAGAGTGGACAGAGATCTATATCACTACGATGAGCCAACAACAGCTGCGAGAGAGTCTCCTGTTGCCCCTCTACCCAAGGTCACTTGAAAGAAAATCAACTGAAAAACAGCGCCAACAAGGAAAGGCGCCAAGAATCAAAACATCTTGGAGTTGATTTCTACATAAAAGGGCAAGGTGGTTCAGCCAAGTCGAATAGATCTCCTGTAAACATGCCAGCAAAGTCCTGAAGCATGAAGAAAGAGAATGCATTTTAGTAACAACACATTGCCCGGGATGAGAGAGATGAAGAACTATAATGCATTTCTGTAAGAATGCACTGCTCAGGATGAGGAAGATGAAGAAATAAAATGCATTTTTGCAATACGAAAGCGACCAGATGGTCACCGCCAGTAAATCGGGCCCAACAAACCAAGAACTTGTATAACAATAAATCATTTCGACATAGGGAAGACAAGGCATGTCAACACCATGGGGGCCAAGCTTCGGTAACTAAAGAGAGGTAAGAGAAGTAGAATAATCAATGAAAAATGGAAGGCATGTGGAAAAGGAGGGAAATCATTGGACTTGCAAAAAATGGAGAGAGGGAATGAGTGCATCGATGACCAAGGAAGGGGGGAGGCCTTATATGAGCAGACACGACGATTGAAGTCCAGGGCAACTGGCGCCTACACGTCTGGTCCAAATCCCGTGATTATGAAGATTCAACCAGCATGAATCCAATGACATGACGTGGGAGGGAATAACTGACAGACGAAATTAATGGCGAGAGGATAGAGTGGCGCTTTAAATGCGTAGTGAAACCATCAGATTTTGCTATGATTACGAAAGCCAAGCAGTTGTCAAAGATGCACGGGAAACAATGAGGCACCATCAATGCAATTAAGCACTAGGAAGCAACATGTGGAGGCCACCAAAGGCACGACAGCATGTCTAAGAAAAGAGGGATGCTTGAAGACTGGGTGGGGTGAGACGTCTCCC
This sequence comes from Carya cathayensis, assembly GCA_011037825.1. NCBI lineage: Eukaryota > Viridiplantae > Streptophyta > Magnoliopsida > Fagales > Juglandaceae > Carya > Carya cathayensis. The sequence continues at coordinate 2,677,262 of QGSO01000171.1, forward strand.
AGGGCCTAGCGAGTGGACGATAGCGAAAGTACGAGAGGCCAAATGAATTCTCATCATGCGAGCCCGATAAGAATTGACGAGTTAAAACCAAAAGGGGAGGGAAAATACAAAAAGAAAGAAGCCCTCCACCACTTAAACACGTTAAGACAAGAAAGTGTCTAAGACCAATTGAGGGTAAATAATCGGATAAAAATACAGCAAACGACAAAGAAATCTGTCTTATTAATGATTAAGATGTCTAAATACAAGGCATGTAATAGCTACGCCAAAAAAAAAACAAGACAATGAGACTAAGGAACAGGTGCAGCAGCTTCCAGCTCGGGATCTTCAGTCTCTGAAGTGTTGACTGCTGAAAATGGCGAGTTTAGATCAACAGGGCCTATGAAAGCATCAGGTCCATCCCCAACCGGCGACCGTGCTCAAAAGCTTCTTTGTCAATAAAGACCATACAGAGGTTGAGTCACACAAGAACCTTTCACACTCCCAGGAGAATGGCTGCGAACTTTCCAAAAGATGGTCTCACATCGATCAAAGACCCCTACACACCCTTTGGCCCACGCAGTGTCGTAGACGCCTGCGACCAACTTCAGCTAGCCATCTAAGCAAGAGGCAACCTCCTGCACATGAGAAAGGCCCCTTTGAAGGTCTGCGACAAGCCCTTCCTCGACCAAGAAGCCCTTCTTGAGATTAGCAATGAGCTCCCTCATGTCATTTATCAACCTGGCATCCTTCTTGGTTTTCTTCTTCAGCCCCCTCCAACGGCTTTCAAGTTTGGCCAACCTCTTAGTGGCTTCCTCCAGAGTTGAACGGAAAATAACTAGCTCCTGCTCCTCCCTTTCGTCTCCAGCACACCGCAGGGCTATCCAGCTCATCACACAAGGGGTTAGGTTTTCCTCCACAACGGCTTCCTGGCTATCCACAACAAAAGTGGCCAAAGCAGAGCAACCCTATCGATAGAAAAACAATGCAAGATAAGCCGCAGTATACGAAGGGACAGTAAAAGAAGAAAGAAGGTGGGAAAGGAAAACGAGATGACATACTTCGTGGAATAGGCTAGACAAATACTTGACAACCTGGCTAATAGCCTCCTCGTGGCACCCCCCCATGGGCCATTGGGCTAAGGGAGGAATGACCTCGGCCAAGCCTTCCCAGCTAGATCATTGCGCGGCTGCCTCATCCCAGCAAATTCCATCGACGCCATCTCCGGTATGAGGGTCAAGGGACTGACCTCCAAACTCGACAACATTGGGCAGCATTGACCCCCCAGCCGACACCCCCACCTGGACAACTGGGTTTTCGCCCGAACCTCCCAAGTCACCGCTGACTACAACATCTAGAAGAAGTCCACTGACCGACGGACGATTGACCTCCTCAGCGTTATGGGTTGCGATGGCTAACCTTTCCACAGCTGGATACGAGCTCCCAATTAGTTCGAGAATCTTTGCTCCAATTTCAAGGGCCTCACTACCTCATTCCCCAACCGATATTCAGGGTACCATGGAGGACGTGCCTGTAACGGCAGCCTCATCCTCAGGAACATGGCCACCTATGGCTGAGCGTGCTGTCAAGGCGGGACCAACCACATAGCCGGTGTTGAAAGGATGCTTAACTGCACCAGCACATCACCAGTCCCTACACTTTCCAAGCGAGGCTTCTTCCCTTTAGTTGCAGTCAGAGGGAGCGAGGGCCGGTTTCTAAGCAAGGCTAGCCTGCGAATGGGCTGGGGAGACCTCTGGGGCCCATGCTAGTTCCCTCGTAGGGAGAGAGGTAGATCCAAAAGTTCTCCTCCGAAAGAAGAACCTCTGACAGAGTACTGCTGGCATGACTCTTCGCCCACTTTCACAATATTGATGCACTCCTTCTTAGCGGGGGAGGGCAAGAAGCGAACCACCCTGTCTTCAGGAACCTTTCCCCAAACAGACTGAATGGGAAACTCACAACCGTTAGCATGGCCCTCAAGGGACTCCAACCCGGGCCTAACAAGAAAAGGAACTTGTATGTCCAGTTCTTCACTTTGCGGTACCGCTTTTCCATATAGACAAGGGACTGCATTGCCCTGAAGTTGCAAACCTAACCATTATTGTCTGAAACATTATGGGGGCAGAAGGAACACGCGACCGGTGAGATTGGCATGTCCGGGATGCGATCCCTGTAAGGCTTGGCACTAATGAACACAATAATCAGTCAGATGCCTCCATGCTTTAGGATGGAGTTGCGACGGGGCTAGACCCAGAAGATCTAATACCTTGTGGATTGGGCAAGAGAAAGGTAGTCTCAAGCTGTTAGTAAACATGGCAAGGAAGAGGGCTACCTTAGAAGAATGGCCCTGGGCATCTAGAGCCTCTTCATTCAGACTAAGAACTTCGAAGACTACAGTGCTGAGAACCTGGTAGGTGGCATGTATATTCTCCAACACCCGACAGTCGATGGTCGAATGCCAACCACTACCAGTGAAGGGTGGACCCGTGTAGCTGCTTCTTATGGGGGTCACGGGTTGGGCAGTTCTCTCAGGAGCCATCAGAGAAGATAGGAGAGATGATGAATAGGGAAATGCAAGAGGTAAGAACCAGCGAGGAATACGCGTTATAAAAAAAACGAGGGGCAAGCACAATGAGGTGATGAAAAGAGGAAGAGCCATTCGAGGCGATTGAAGAGACACCAACTCAGACAGTCACCACCTTTGGGAAGCGAGCCACCAGAGTCCAAGCTGAAACTTCATTAAAGAGATAATGGCAATAGTCATTCCAAACTGCAAAGCCGGCCATCCTCCCCCTATAAGCAGCTAGGGGTACAGTAGCAAGACTGAGCACTATGTTGAATTCTCATCGGCCTCACTCGATGGAAATTAGCGAGGCAACTGTAAGGGGTTTTTCCCTTTCTACCATTGAGCCCTGGCATAGGCCAACCAGGGGGCAAGAAGTAGGGCCCATGGCCTGGCAAAAAGGGGTCCCTTCAGCCTGACCCCCGGGCAATACATGAGGAAGGGACGCACCTACCCGGTAGCTCCTCGAGCAACGCCCGACCTTCGAGTACCTATCCGCACGGGCCATCGAAAAGTAAGGAGTAATCTTTAATTCTCTGATATTGCTTCATCGATGGGCTACAGGAGTAGCCAACAGGATGAGGTCAAATAGAGAACCACACCGCATTAATGGCAGCCCAACCCGAGCCATGTGCAACATTAATGGTGCCGTCGCAAAGGCACACTCCATTAATAAGACTGACAGCAAAGAACAATGAGGAGGACAAGGGTCCCACGGGACCAGAAAGGATTTGTCCCCCTTAGGCACCAGTATAAATAAGTCATCCCCAGGTACAAGGAAGCTCTCTGGCTCTCTCTATTTTTTCTCTCCGTATTTATTTATAAACATCCAAGAAGTCTTTACTGACTTTGGCAACAGAGACTCTTCGGCCCCAAGGCCACACTCCTTAAGCCTCATCTTTTCTGCGTTTTACAAGCCTTGAGTAAAAGGCACAAGTCCCTAAAACCTGGCCCAAGAGTGTAAGAAACACAACATTAAAAAGATGAATTAATTTTAAATAAATAAGCAAAATATATTAATTTTGTGAGGCGAAATCAATAACGGCGGACTTAATAACTAAATAAAATAGATATAGCTTAATTAATTATGGCTGATTTTATGGCCAAGCAAGGAGCATAAGGTGTTGTTCAGGAAGGAAAAAAATTCTCTCAAATTCTTATCAGGCCTTAAGTGAATGAGAAATGACACATGAAATAATATCATTTATTTTTCATTTAAAATTAGTCAAAATATTTAATGCTACTCATTTAATAGGCAATTCTAATGAATGTCATATGATTTTATTTCATGTGTCTATTTCTCTCTCACTTAAACTCCTCAAATTGAAAAGAGATTTTGAAGTGGTCTTGATCTGTTCAAGAACGCTTTTGAATTTGGCAATACTCCAAACATAAGAGTTCTTAGATTTACAAAAACGAGACTCCTAATTTGCTATAATTGAGAATTTTTATACTTACGTGATGGAAACAAAGCATGCTAAAGTCCTAATTAACATAAACTACATACTGTTTCTAGTGAAGCAGCCCCATGATTTCCTCTCAAAATTTGTTGTACCACAAGGCACAAGCACGGAGGCAAAGCTAAATACCAAAGTCTCATGCCGAGGCAATATAGTCCCCAATCACTCCCAGTTCTTGATTCTCATAGTCACTCTCCTAATCCCTCGAGGAGGACCGAATTTATGCCTTGTTTTCTTCCTACAACCCAAAGTTCAAAGGACTCGTCATTCATTGCCTTAATTGCTGCCATTATTTCTTCTCCATTACTCACCACCCCCTCTCTATAAGCAACCCTTTTAATTATTTCTCTCATTTTTAACATAAAACCATCTCACCATTCCCATCGTCGAGCCTTTTCTCCACTAGACCGTCTCCTTCAGACTTGCGGGAAAGGAACCGTATTACAGTAAGAGACACATCCTTGTTCTTGGCCATTCTATCTGCAAAAATCAAGACCTCTCGAGCATCTACTCGTCCCAAAAATAGAATGGCCAAGAACAAGGATGATGGAGAGAATGCTGCTGGGGGCTGAGTGACCAAGGCCGCTTTTGAAAATGGCTTTTATCAACAAGAATAGCAACAGAACAAGGTGCGTGGGCCAGGACATGATTCAAGAGTGCAGACCGGGCTTCTGCTCGCACCATCTCTGTGCCTCCTCCAAGACTTTCCCTTGAGCGTTCCTTGTGGAAGGGCGAGATGATCAGAGCAGCTCTGTTTAAAAGAGAAAGCTTACAAATGTCCTGGTACACGGTTTGCTTTGGTGCCGCGGCTGTGAAGGAATGGATCTTGAGGATATCACCTTTGCTTTCCTGATAGAGCTTTAGGGCGTTGTGAATGCTGTTATAAGATGTACTGTAAATAATCTACCCTTGTACATTATTAAGTGTATGTTTTGGATTGTGGTGGGAAATATAACTTATAACTTTAGGACTTATAGCTTATAACTTAAGTAATAAGTTCTACTATTAAAAAGTTATTTACTGTTTGGTAATTATATGTTTAAAGCACTTTCAAACATGTTACGTTTGTTTGGAAACAAATTAAAAAAAGTACTTTATGAGGTGGAAATGACGATTATTTAAATTTTTAAAAATTATGATCATATCCTTGCAAGTTTGAAAGTTGTAATTATTTTAAAGTTGTATGGATATTTTCGTCAATTGACAGTCTTTTTAAAATTCGAATTACTTTCCAAATTACATTTGAGAGATGCTAAATGATGTTTTTCCTCAAACGTACTTTTTAGCTTATTTAAGATTAAAATTGCTTTAATATGTAACACCCAAACGACCTAATTTTTTCATTACAGAGCTTTTAAGAATATTTAAGCACTTTTTAAGACTCCTACCGCAACCCCAAACAGGCTCTAATAGACATTAAATTTTAGAGTTTTCTACGTGGTATGGTATAAGAGTAAAGGCCCTGAATTCAAACTCTAACTCTACGTAGCCGTAGATTATGAATTCAAATTTTGCAATGATATGTTCCAATGAGACTGTACATTTTTTTATATATAAGTGTATAGATCCAATGAGACTATACATATTTAAGTATCAATCCATTTAAGTAGTTGATATATAAATAAGTAACTGCACAATCAGTCAGTAAATGTGTAAAATAGTAAAAGAAACAAGACACAATAAATTTTGTTCTTGCTTTCTTTATTAGTCCAATATGTTGAAGTGTACATAATCAAAGAGTGAGAGCCGTGTACATTTAACATCTCATAATCTTTTTTGCCTTTCTCAAAGATAACCAGATCAACTTGGCCCATTGAACTTTTAGAAAAGATACGATTAACTGTTTAAGCCTAAAGGGTCCACTGAACAACGGGCCATGGCCTAATCCAATAAAAATGAAAACAAAAACTCCATTCTTACATATATATTTGAGAAATAATATTTGCAATCATAAGTTTTATAAGTGATGTATACTATTTTTTAAAAAAAGTGAATAAATATAATATTTATATAAAAAAATTAGTTTTTAATAATAGATTATTTTTTAAAAAAAAATACACAATACTTGCACAATACATAACTATATCCAGTAATACTCATGATATTTTGAGTACCCCGAGCGTATCACCATCACCACCCATACATTACTTTCTGCCATGCAAAGAAGATATGATTTGCCAAAACTGAAGGCGGATTTTTCGTCCCTGCTATTACAGCCACGATTTTTCTGGGTACAGAATTTAACGAGAGATCTTGAGCCCATCCCCACTCTTTCATTGTTTCATTCCGCTTGGGTCTCTCAATTTCCTGTCGAAATTTCAGATAATTTGGTCAGTACTTCGATCGTTTCTCCTTTTCTTGGTATATTGCCTTAGAAAAATTACTAGTAATCCCAAATTATTATATGAATATGTCGTCAAGTTTCATCTAATTTAACCAAGTTGTAGCAGACTGAGTACTCTTTCAGTTTGGTGGTTGTACATTTGATCTTTTGATAAATTAAAGCATGTGCTTAACTTTGTAAGAAATTAAGTAGGAATGAAGGTGGTTCGATCTCTATATTCTAACATCCATCATGTGCTTCTTGAACTTGACCTAAAGGAACATGGAAAAAAGGGAAAAGAAGCAGGCAAGATATATAAAAGGAAATGAGAAGCACTGCTACAGCCACAAAAAGATCTAATAAAAGTTAACTCACAAATTGATATTGTTTTATATAATACATTAAAACTACTTTACAATAAAAGTAGTTTTACAATATAACATTGCATATTAAATCACGTCAGTTTGTAAGTTCACTTATATTAAATCTCTTCGTTGAGAAATTAAAATATATTATCTTAAATAAATTAACCCAACTTTCTTTTTTTTTATAAAGTTTTTACATAACAACTCAGCACCACTTCATCTTCTCTTTATGTGGAAATCGAGTAGCTTGTGCTTTGAAAAATATCATGTAGTGGCCGGTACGTAATTGCCAAATCAAGTTAGCTGAAGATCAAGTTTCCACGTTATTATAACTATAGCTAGAAGTTAATTTATAGCAAACAAGGAATTGCTCTTCTTGTCTGACTTGCTGCAAAACGAAGCAATTCCACGAGTGCAACATCTCAAGTACCATTAATACCATTAAAAAACATAGAGAAGTCTCAGCAAACATCGAGGCTGCCAGGTAGAATGCATAACTTAACATCATTCGAAGATGGAGGCACACTTTATTATTATTTTTAGAAATAAACCTTCATTTATGACAGAAATATCGAGCTTAATTACAAGAGAGTACTGAATTATTATAACTAAAAATGTAGTAGTTTCATTGCAAATGCTTCCAAATTGCCAAAACTTCTTCATCGATCCATGGAGTTTAAAAGTAATGTGTGACTTGTCCTAAAAAGGATATGGGCCAGACTCGCCTCAACGAGAGTTTAAATTTTATTAAATATTATATTATGTAAAATCATTACTTATGTCAAAATTTATAAATACAAGAAAATCTAAATTTAATTATTTATATATTATATTCTTATTACTTACATTTCTTACTCAATTTTTGAACTGCTATAAATCCAAAAATTACACAAAAATAAATTCATAAATAATTAATGTGATTTCTTAAAATTCATTAGATAACAAATTTTATAATAAAAATAATTTTCCATAAACTTCAAACCACATCAAATAATAAAAATAATTTTATAATAAAAATCTGTTATAGCATAAACTTCAAACCACATCAAATTATAAATTTATTTTATTATAATCTCTAATTATTTGTAGTTAAAAGTATTTTACTTCTTGTTTTATACTCAATCTTGGGCATCATAAGATCAATGCCCTACGGTAATTCAACTACTCCTGCAATTTAATTCCAATAATTTTCGCAGGTACCCTTCTGATCAGCATAGGCCTACCATGAATGGGGCTCTCTTTATATTCAATTGCAGGTGACATTTTATAATTGATCAAAGAGACAGATTTGTAACTTGTAACTGGGAAATGTATGCAGTAAATGTCAGATTATGTTCCATTCACTTGGGAACCCGTTAATCCACAGCTAGCACAAAATCCGTGAGTCATAAGAGTGGACACAGCTTTGTTTTTGTTTTCGTTTTTTCCCTTCCTTCCCACCAAAACCCTAATGCAAAACAGTGTTCATTCCTCTCCTGAGAGGGAATTGAAATAAACAAATAAATAACTCAAATTACATGAGCTTTATTTGCTTTCCTTCAAGGTTAGAACTTTTGAGATTGTATTAGACGCAGATCTTCTCAAAAAACTCGAAACAAGTTGGGGTTCCTGTTCAAGCACATTACCATGTGAGTATAAAGATACAATCATAATATCAGAAGGTTCAATGATCTATTACAAGTGATTGCTTTCTCTGTCCCCAAACAGTAATAACAACATGTACCCTAAAGTTAGGTCAGGCTTCTCAAATCTCAACGCTTTGCAACAAGGCCCAAACATACATGACCTATAATGGCCGAGCAGATGATCCAGTACGTTGCATCTGAAACAGGGAATGGACAGAAATCTAACGTTGAAACTAATGATCAACGTAAAATCCAGCTGATCTTTTAGTTCTTTAATGGAACAAATGAAAACTCGGGAATAAAAATAATCAATCAGAGAGCCTAATGGTTTGAAATTACACCAGATTTGCTCTTCACAGGCAATAATGATGCTGATGAACAAGTCTATGTAGAAATGAAAGTGAAAGGACTGCATGCGTTCTGAACGGAGTTGGAAAGGGGCAAATATCTACAGTTGCCTGATACCCACCAGTCAAAAGCCTGCAAAACTTTCAGTCAAACATGAAACCCTAGCTCAGCTTCAATTATTTGAAACGCTCTCACCTAGGGTTTCAAACTGACGCTTATTAAATACTAGCTAAAAGAATAGAAAAAGTATATTAGACTACAATAAGTTCCAAAATTTTGTTCAGGAGAAATTTAAGGAGGAATTTAAATCCAGGCACAACGAGTTAGGATCATCTTCTGGAGGAAACTTCAGAGTACTCTTGATGGTAAACCTGAAATATTAGGAAACCAAAAGAAGTCAGGATCAATAGCCATGTAATAAACAAGTCATTCCAAATCTCAAAGAATAATTGACCAAAAAATGCCAGCAACAGTTAGAAGTATGAGAAATGAGATCCAGCAGCAAATTGGCACGCATGCAGACTAGATTCTAGTAAAGTAATTAAGGAGCGGTGGTTGGGCATGATCAAGTGGATAGAAGGACCAGATCATTTCTGTTGCCATATGTTCCAATTCCCTAAAATTATACCCAGAACAAGTGCATATATGGTACTAATTAAACCAGCTTTTTCCAACATAAATAATCCCAGATGTAACCCATAATCGTGATACAGAAGATACACATCGATCCATCTAGAGTAACCCATCTTAATTTTATGCAGGTCCCAGAATTTATATGTAAAAGACTTCCAAAAATACGAGTATGACAGTATGAGGAGTGAGAAGTGAGAACGACTATCAAACAATTAAATTAACCCATCCCAGCAACACGAAGCTGGAAGAAAACAAAACATATATAGCTATTCAAAAATAAAAACACAAATAAAAAAAATAAAAAATAAAACCCAAGTTTCTGTCTTTAAGAATAAGCATATAGTGTTGAGCATAATAAAATAGAAAATAAAGTATTATATATACCCAGATTTCACACATCCGATCAATATCCTCGATCGGAGCCGATCGAGACCACTGATCATCGGAGCAGCTAGCAATCGCTATACCCCAGAGAGAGTAAGAAGAACCCGTGCAACTCAGGATAGATAGCACCAGTACTGATCACACCCAACATGATGATCATCGTTAGAGTACTACATGGCTGGTGCTATCCCTCCTGAGCTTTACAGATTCTCCTGTACTGTTAATTTACAGTATGAATCAGAATCTAGACGAAGAAAAGCCTATACAAAGCTATAGAAAGAAAAGGCTAAGCTAAGCTGTTTGCCTCACAAGGTGTGCAATGAACGAAGAGGGCAAGGATCGAGCTATATTTATAAGGGGGACGGGACGTAGGAAATGAGTGACTTCTTGGAACTTGGCACAACTTGGATCAAGACCTTAAGACCAAGTAAAATTGGATGGTTTGGTGGAGGGGCGGTTTATTTGCTTTTATTTTTTCCATTTAATTGTTTTTTCCTTGTCATTTTTGTTTCATCTAGAATTCTTTAATATGAATTAAGTTGCCTTACTTTATACGCTGCCGACTACGATATTCGTTCCCCATCTTGGGATACGGCAAGGCAAAGGGATTCAATGGACCAAGTTTATTTATACATGACACGATTTTCCTTAATTTTCTCCACTTTTGCAGCTTTGCCGGAGGGAAATCCTGATTTTCTAAATTATTTTTTGACTGAAAAAGGACAACTAGTGGAATTAATTATTTCAAATTATTTTGTTTTACAGATTAATCATTCATTGTTATGTTATAAAATATTTATCATGCTCTTGTGACTAAATTCCTAATTCTCAAAATATTTTAGCTGTTGCCAGTAAGCTGGCTATAAATTTTTTTTTAAAATAAGGAGTTAGACAGCAACAAAAATTAAAACCATTTAAATGTTTTGAGATAAAATTCATGCTTTCTTGACTTTTCATGGCCCACGTGTTGTTAATATAATAAAAAGTTTTATGGTTACAAAAAATTCTATAAAATAAATTTACAAATTAATAAAATTTCAAATGATACATCAAATTTATTTTATATTAAAAGTAGTTTTATAATCTTTCGTACTATATCCAACTATATCAATTTATAAATTTAGTAAAATGTATAAGTAATTGAAGCATTTCTCCAATATAATTGAAAATAAAAAGTGTCTTTTAGGGCTCATTTAGATTTTGAGATAAGATAAGATGGTTATAAAAGAAAGTTTAAAATTAAATAAATTAATGTTAGAATTTTAGTTTTTAATACTATTATCGTTTTAAGATTTTAAAAAATTAAATTGTTTATTATATTTTATGTGAAAATTTTAAAAATTAATATGATTATATGAGATAAGATAAATTACTCTCTAAATCCAAACGAGTTCATGTTAAAAGTAACTAATGCGTATAATACTTTATTTAAGAGAGACTGAATCCTTAAACAAGCTCATATTGAGAGTAACTAATGCGTATTATACTTTATTTAAGAGAGACTGATTCCTTATTAATTTTCTTTTCTTTTTAACAGATGAAAGCAATATTTTTATAAAAATCTTGTACAAAATAAACATTTATTTAGTGTTCTAAATAGCGATGGGAATGTAAAATGACATCCTGAAACTAAGGTAGAGAGATAAATATAGGTTTCTCCTCAGAGCATATGCACTTTTGAGTCTTTTTCTTCTTTTTCCATCCTCCAATTTGAAGATTGATGTATCGCTTTCGTCCTTCTTAAAAATGTGCCAAATATTGACAAGCTATTAATAACGAAATGGCAGTGTCAAGTGATGTGTTGATGTAAGGGAAGATAGCCAGTACTACATATTCATTGTTATTTAATGTCATCTGCAATGAAATGTTGACACATGACCAATGATGAGAGAAACTCTTACAAAAGGGGTAGAGGCTTCAGTCTAGAACCTGAGTGTAGTAGAACTATGAGCTATAACTAAAAAATTCAATTACGATTATACTTATATATCATGATTTTTTTTATCTTTATCAAATATATAAGGTATAAATAATGAGTACATTAATTAATTTAATTATGTAAAAATAAAATAAAAAATTAAGTATGGTGTGATATAATGAGTATAAGGGTTCGCTTTAAGTATAAAAAAGAAATTATTCATCATCCCTATAAGATTTTTTTTTATTTTTTCTTTAATAATTATGTAGTGTATTGATGATGAATAAAAAAAATTCTTTTACTGTAGTGAGAATAAAATAAAAATAAAATTTTATGTGGTGGCATAGGAATGAGAAGTCAAATAGCTCATAATTATAAACATAATAAAACAGAGGAATGCTACTCAACCGTCTAAACCACACACCAACTTTGTTTTAATTTTTTTTTAATTTTTTTCTATTAAATTAATTAAATTTTTCTACTCATCATCCCTACAATACATACTTTTAAAAAAAAAATCAAAATATGTGTATGGTGTTCACAAAAAGTAAATTTTCTAACTAATAATACGTTAAATTATAAAATTATTTTTATTATAAAATAAATATATTAATAATATAAAATTATACGTTAAATTATAAAATTATTTTTATTAATAATTTAATTTAATACGTTAAATTATAAAATTATTTTCATTTGAGTATATTTTAACCAAATACTTTCCTACATTATATGTATTTCTTCTTATCTATTAATAATATAAAAAGAATGATACATATATAATAATTTATAAATATTTATTTACAAACTCCTAATAAAATGTTGAACCATAATAAAAATCTAAAATCCTTTTATGAAACAATACTATTATATTAATTGATTGTAAAATAGATTTCATAAAGTAATAATTATACGAATATTACTATTTATTTGATTGAAAAAGCTAATATTATCAACTTCTAGCTCATGGCATATTTATCTATGGCCCAATTCATTGCATGAATAATAATTCTGTTTAATTTTCTATGTGATTGTGTATATTTGACAAAGCATATTATATAATAATATAATATAACGATGTAATCTGATAAGAAAAAGAGGCGCATGATGGTCCTTGTCAAGAGGCCAGGTGGGTCAACTATCATCAATATTACACAAATGGTCAATCCATTAATGCTCTTCACCATCCCAACATTATTTGCGGGTTACACTATTGGAGTTGTATTTGTCAAAAGTAATTATGATTATGAGTTTAATAATCACGATTACAGTTGGCATCATATACAAACCATGTTATTAGTCCCCTTAATTAGTTTTCACTCTCAACATTATTTATCATTACAAAATTAGGCTTCAACATTAATCTTCAAGGGCAATTACTCTATTAATCTAAAGAGTAGTGCTACTCTCATTGCTGGAAGCTTCTGTTAATTGTTTATAAATTTTTTTTTCATGTATTTTTTAACACATTTAAATATTTTAAAAAAAATAAAAAAATTCACAGTATTATTAAAAAATATTTCTTTAATCATTAAGTAAATTTAAAAAAAAAATAACGACAACCATCAGCAGTAGGAGTGCATTTCCTAATCTAAAATTTACTATCAATGGGTCAAGGGTATTCTTAAATTTTTGTCCGAATTTTAAAACATCAAATAAGAGACAGATGGGCACAAAATTTATAACGAGTAATAAATGATGTAAGATATATATATATATATATATTATATGTTTATTTCTCATTTACTTGAAACTATCTTGCTCAAGCAACAATTCGAGTGAGAGACTGTTGGGGATTGGGTTTGAAAGTTTAAAAAGTACTTTTAATTGTTTAAAATTTCTTTTAAAGAAAAAAATGATATGTTTGTTAAATTTATAAAAAATACTTTAATCACCTAAATAAACTGAAAATCTATTTTTTTAAAAAGTACCAAATTGAAACTTTTATCAAAAAGCTCCTGTAGATAACTGTATATTTTTAAAAAATTAATATAACTAATTTTAAAAGTACTTTAGAAACATGGTTATTAAACATTAAATGACTTTTTAATAGTAGAGTTTGTTATTTAAATTAAAAGCTATAAGTTCTAAAGTTATAATCTATATTTCTCACCGCAATCTCAAACATACACTGAATTTTTTCGTACTTTTTCTCTCATACACAGTATAACATGAATAATGATATATACAAGCAAACAAATAGACCACACAATAAAAAGTTATGAAAAATTCACACTTTTTTTTTTTGTGGGTCTCACATTTTTACAAAACTGTTGCACAAGATTATATATTTGGGAGTTATTTTTTTATTTTATAGGTTTATACATTTGGGAGTTATTCCTAACACTTATATATATATATATATATAAGTGTTACCGTCACAAAGGTTTTATAAAAATAAATCTATAATTTGATATTATTTTGTAAAATATATTAAATCTAATTTATGATAAAAATAAAGAAAAAGTGATTTAACTCATGTACTATTGCTTATACTAATTGAGAGATTTATACATGGAGATTGAAGATACATCATACATCACGATCAGCGAAGCAGGGTTGTACGGCAAGAATCACGATATTAGACCCTGCTCAAACAAAAGTTATGGTATTCCCTATTGACGACGAGATACTGCCTCGAGCAATTGCTGGGTGATAGATAGTTCACTTCACGAGATGCGTGCTAGACTTGTTGACTGCCTGATTTCCTTTTTTTTTTTTAAAAAAAAAAAGAAATCATAGTGATCATATTTTAATTTTGATTTGAGTCTTATTATATAATGCTTGCAATATTATTTCATAAACATATCAACTTTTAGTGAAGAAAATCTTATGCAAGTGAGATTGATTGTTTTCCTTTCATTTATGCACAAACTAATTATCTTTATATTTAGGGTCGGGTTATTGTCCTGCACAGTTCTTACTACTGAACGTACCATTTAAGTCTTTTTATTTTAATATTTTTTCATATATTCAAAATTTTTAAAAATAAAAAACATATTAATATATTTTCTTAATTATTAAATAAATAAAAAATTATCGAGTAATATACTTAAACAGTATCACAAGGCGACATAGAATCTTTATGCTTATATTTATAAAATAATGCTACATACATTCGTAAAATTTGTAAATGTCATGTAATTATTTTGAAAAAGAATGAGGTTCACGATTAAAAAGTTAATTTTTTTCATATAAATATCTTATTAATTCAATTTTTTTTAAAAGATTACGTGAGCTTTGCACAACTACGACTATAAATATCATTCCTAATATTTAAATAGGAAGCTGGAAAATTGGAAAGGTGGGAATGCAACGTTTCGGTTTTCTTTTTCATATATATTCTTTTCTTTTCGTTGTCGATGATTTGATGTGAGAAAGGTTACGTGGGTGCCCAGTTGTGCGGAGTTTGCATCCACCTTTTGAAACACCAAAGATTTTTTTATTAGTTTTAGAGTTGATCTATAGGCAAGAAAAACAAGGATATTATCATTTATTATAAATTAATATAATTATATAATATAAGAGAAATATTTTAATAAAAATAAATTTTATAAAAATAAATTTATAAATTAACTTAATTTGATAGAGTATATTAAATTATAAAATAAATATAATAAATTATATTAATTTATAGATTTATTTTTATTAAATCTTTATGTAACATTAAGGTCTCGTTTAGAACTTGTATTGAATTGAGATCAATTCAACTTATTTCAGTTTAATTTTAATCTAAGTTTAATATCTAAATATTTAAAAAATCATTAAACTCATCTCAACTCAAAGCCTTTTTACACATAGAACCTACAACCTTTTTCAATTCAATACTTTTTTACATATAAGACCCATAGCTTTTTCAATTTTTTATAAATATATTTAAACTTATCTTAACATCTAAATACATTTAAATTTATTTTAAATAGATTTCATAAAACTTACTTCATAATCTTAACTTATTATTATTTATAAAAATTTCAATTCAACTTAATATCCAAATAGAATGGTAATATAGAATGTAAATATCATCCTTATAACCCATAGATTTTTGGAATGGCAATAAATAATAATTAATAAAAAATATTTGAGCAAACATCTAGTCTAATGATTCACGAAGTTTCTTGTCATATAATTCAGAGTAGATATATAATATCTAAAGTTAATCCTAAAAAGAATGATGATCGTATAGAACTGGAAGCATCAATGCATATATAGGATAATAAAGTTTCAATTCTGACATATACTATATTCAAGTCAAAACCGAAAGCAAAATAAAATGAGAAGAGGGTGCGTGATGGGACGGTGCACCAGTTCTTCCAGTACTTTCCTTTATTTATTTATTTATTCTTTATTTTTCCTTTCTTACCTTTTTTTATTTTTATTTTTTTAAATCCAGAATGGCGGCGAGTTCCTATGAAAATCGGGTCCATTTATATATCTTACGAGTCGACGTCAAAACGTCACTAATTTTTAAATTAAATATAATCACAAAAAATTATATATATATATAATTGAACTGTTTTATGCAAGATATTTATCTTTAAGATATATTTTAATTCTTTAAGAAGTAATATTTTTAGCTTTTCTTTTTAATTATCAACTCTTTTAATACACAAGTCAAGATATTTTTATTTTTTCTTTACTTCTTTTTTACATATTACTTTGCATCTTTTATTACAAAGTGAATACATGTTTAAAGTGAGAGAGAATAAGCAGAAAATATCAAATAATTAAATTAACAGTGAGATACATAGAAAGTCTATTTTTAAAAAAATTACTTCTATCTATCTCCAACTGAGTTTAAATAATTAATTTGAAAACAATATCTTCGATCGAATGAGTTTTTTAAAGAACTTGTTCATTCAGATCAGAATTCGTTGAAGATAGATAGAAACTCTACCGGGATTTGTCCCCTCAACATCATAATCATAGATATTTGAATCAATCATGATCTTCCTTGCGCCAAGTTTGTAGGAATAAACTTTGTCACAACTTGCTAATCCCTCCGTTGTTGATCGATGGTTCTACGTACATTAGAACTAATTGGAGATCAAGGGCATATATTATTTCTTATGTTGTTATTTTAGACAAGGGTTTAAATATTAAGCTCGTTAAACAAACAAACTCGTATGTAGTTATTTCTTATGTATTAATTATCATCACGTTCATAATTCTTCCATTTTAATCCTACATGTATGAAAGTCGTGTATGAAAACGGTACTTATTCTAAAATATAACTAATCATGTATGAAAATGGTCACTTGTTTTAAAATTTTAGATTTATTGAAAGAGGTGTATTTAATTATTTATATTTATTTTAACGTTAAGCTATAGGCCAGAACATTATTTAATATGCAAGGCATAACACGCGAAATATTTATTAATGAAATGAAGTACATAATCAAGATTTGAAGTCAAGATTTCTATCATGTAAAATCATTAGTTATCTAAAAAAATTAAGTTTTAAAAAATAGATATTTAATTATTGATATTTATTTTATCAAAATTTCTTGCTTTGTTATATAAATAAGATGATATTAAAGTTGAATAATATATTTTTTAAATATATTTTTTTAATTTTATTTTTATTTTAAGATCTGAAGAGTTTAATTATTTATTGTATCTTTTAAAATAATTTAAAAATTATAATAATAAAATAAAATAAGATTAGATCAAATTAGATTAGATTAGGTGAGATATTTCTATATGGAGCACAGAAATTGTAACGGCAGACATGAAATATAGTTCACGTATCTGTGAAACGATTAGGTCAAGTCCAAGGGAACGTCTAATTTCGTTCACCCAATTCCCCTTTTTAAGTTACGTTCAGACCCCATTTCTTAAAGCTGATAAATACGAAGCAATGATGCGTGGAAGAACAGGAAAAGTAGCACTATTGCCCTGGGCTCTGGTCATTCTCTGCCACCATTTTCTCTGACTCAGAGGGGATTCCTCGGTACTTGTACCACCACAGTAGAGCAAGAGAACTAGCTAATTAGCTACTTTCCTAGACCCCTCTCACCCTTTTATTTTCTTCAGTACAACTTTCAGAAAAAGTGACGCAGAGACTCACAGGATTTCCCTGGCCCCCTCGGAAACCGAGGCATTTTTCAAACTCTAGTTTGGTTTTATTCATTTATTGCATTCTGGGACGCTCTTTTAAGAGGGCATCAATCCCCCGCAGAGCTTCTAACCGCCATGGATTGGTGATGGAATACATGAATTTCTCATTTGTGGAAGGGAAAATCATGTCGGCATTTTGGTCATTACATTTTTCTTTACTTTTCTCGAGCCTTTTCCTTCTGCCCGCAACGACCGCGACCTGACCGAGCCGAAAAGGTATAAAATGATAAAATCCATCTTTTGATCCTTTCCGGCCAACTACGATAGTGATATTAGGTTGCACAGTTAAAATATTACGACGACTTTTTTGTGTCTTGTGACTCTTATGTTTTCGCCAACCCATTTTCAACCTTCCTCTCGACAGCTAATATTTGAGCCAAATGTCATATCAGAAAAACTAAACAAATATATCATGAAGCCGCCAGCTTTTGAGCAATGTCGACTGGAACTGTTCATCAATCGTCTGCAAATTTCGGCCCAGAATGTTCTACTTCTTCTTGGATTCTAAAGATTTGGATTAAAGTCATGATTAAACTTGTGGAAAATGTGTATGGGTTTTTTCACTATAATACTGTAGCGTTACCGTAGAATGAAAGTACCTTATTTACATATGTGTATATCCTAAAAATTAGGTCTTCGAGGCCGAGAATATTCAACAAACCCCAGTCGGCAGACCCCAGCTAGTGTGTGTGGATACTTTTATGTTTTATGTCACGTCAACATGTTTGGTTGCAGAATCCTGGAAATAGTTTTTGCCACGTGGAAGCGTCAGAGATTCTACCCTTATCCTTTAAAGAGGAAAATCACCATTGGCAAGACTAATTTAATCACCTCCAATTAAATACTGGATCACCCCGCTTGTTTTGGCCCTTGGGTAAGAAACTCAGCAAATAATGATCATCGGCCATCACTTGTACTAATATCTTATATTCTTCGGCGTCTCAAAGACTGGCCCAAATGAATAAAAGCAGCATCATGGACTTTCTCAGAATGGATTTAGGAAAGAACGTAACAAAGCATACAATGTCACTACTAAACATGGATAATTGTTATGAACTTCATGTCTTTAATATTTATCGTATCATTTCATGACATATGATACTTCGAACTCACATGAAAGGGCTCTTATCACACAACTTATAACACCATAATGGTTATTGCTTATTGGTTCTCTCCCTTGTCCGTACCTACATTAACAACACACTAAAGAGAATGGAAATGAGGGAGGGACCTAGCTAGATCTATGTGCTTGTTTCTTGAGAGGCATGCATCCTTAATTTAGCTTTCAAATCCTAGCTTTACCTCCATTTTTCGAGTTTCCAACGAAGGAAAATAAGATATAAAAGACAATGAGATAATCCTTTTTTTTCCCCTCCTTTAACTGTCTCTTTTAAAAAAATACATTATAAATTAATGTTCTTTGATATTGATATTGGGATTTACATAGTTCCATTGATTTATAACAAAAAGATTGATCTATATATTAATTACGTTTTGAAATTTCGACGACTAAAACGTATTTATATATATGGCTTAGCATATAGAAAAATGGTGGTACTTTTAGGTTTTTTCGGACCATCACAATTTAGATAATATGATCAGGAGTGAATCCCGCCACATTTAACCTATGAAAGCATACAAAATAGGAGTAAAATTGATGCAACGTACCCTAGCCCTATCGTTATGTGCATGATCTTATTTTGCTTTCAACTTTTTATCATTTATTTTCGATAAATTGTACGTTTGGCCTCACATGCATGACTTTTTTCAGTGGGAAAATTATCATGTATTGTGCAAGATCGACACGGTATATATATGATATAGATCACTTTGGCGGGATGAGCTGACTACGCCCAACCAATATTTTTATAATTAGGAAAATAAAAACAAAAGGAAAACAACAAACAGAACATGGGTTTCTATAATTATGTTTGAAAATCATTTTATTTTATATAATAATTAATAAAATAATTGTAGCATTTCTTCCTTTCGTAAAAGAGTCGTGTAGACTGTAGTTATTATTACTCAAAAATTAAAGTTAAAACAATTCTTTTAGTAAAAAAATTGCAGAGAAGAGAGAATTCTGGTTACATAGCCCTATTCTGAAGTCCTATAAATATATATATATATATATATATATATATTACATACAAGTCTTTATAGTCATTTTTACATTACAAATCACACTTTATTTCTTTTAAATTTATTTTTGTTAAATGAAAAAAAAATTAACTCATCATCTATATATGTCTGCATATTTAATAAAAATAAAATAATTTTTTTATAGAATATATGATATAATTAGGATGATGAGTAAAATATTTCATTATGGAATATACTAGTCCCACCGGTGGTAGCTCTTGCTGAGATTTTTTTTTTTTTTTTGTACTTCATGATTAAGAAAGTAGTTTTTAATAATGATGTGAATTTTTAAAAAAATATTTAAAAATGTTAAAAAAATACATGTGAAAAAAACACAAAATATAATTAACGGTAGCTGCAGCTGTAGCTGAGATAGGTGGTTGTAGTGCCATCCTTTCATTATATATGGATAGTATGTTGCACAATGGTCATGAATGCAAGCAAGATCTTGACGTCACTACAAGAAAATTGTCATTTTGTATCACCTAAATTCGCCGTAAAAGACAGTGACAAAAATTCTAAGTTTTTTTTTATGCTATTTTGAATTCGAAGAATCATAAAAGGGTTAGTGAGATGTGCTTGGCGGATGGTACCTATGTACATAATCCTGTTGATATTCATCGAGCCGCGGCTTAGTATTTTCAGGATTTTTTAGGGAATCAGAGTAACCGTGATTTGCCTAATATAAATCATCTGATTTCGCATGTGATTACTGTTGAGGAAAATTTATTGTTGTGTAAAGGCCATTCTCTTGAGGAAATTAAGGATGCTCTCTTTAGTATTCCCATTGATAGCAGTCTTGCCCCAGATGGTTTTGGTTCGGGTTTCTTTAGAGTTTGCTGGGATTTTGTGAAGGAGGACCTTTTGGAAGCCATATCTGAGTTTTTTAGTACTAGTTCTCTTCCCAGGTTTTTCACTGCATCATATATTGTTTTGATTCCTAAGGTGGATAAACCTAATGGGTTCGATAAAGTCAGGTTTATTAGTATGTGCTCTATTTTTTATAAGATCTGTGCTAAGATCATTGTTGTCTTGTCTGACTAGCATGCTTTCTAAGATGATATCTCAAGAACAAGGAGCTTTTATTCTAGGTCGGAGCATTTTTGAGAATATTAGCTTAACTCAAGAGATGGTCCATTCTATTAACAAAAAATCAATTGGGGGTAATGTGTTGATTAATCTTGATATGTCTAAGGCTTACGATATAATTGACTGGAGGTTTCTGTTATATGTTTTGGCAGCTTTTGGCTTGTCTGATCAAGTCTGTGCTTTAATTAACTCCTGTATCTCTATGACTTGGTTTTCTATCATGATGAATGGCACTCCTTTGAGGTTTTTTAAAGGAGAACATGATTTGAGATAAGAGGATCCATTGTCACCTTACCTATTTATCATAATGCAGGAGGTTCTCTCTCGTCTGTTGAAGCATGCTTTTAATACTGGTAATAATGGTCAGCATTATCAGATGAGAGGTACTCTGCTTATCTCTCACCTTATGTATCCAAATGATATTGTTATTCTTATGAATGGTGGGAAAAAGGTCGATGAAAGGATGATCTAGGTTTTAAATTCTTATGAAGATTGGTCGGGTCAAGTTCTTAATAAAGAGAAAATTGCTATTTTTTTTTTTCTAAACGTATCTTTATGCATAGAAAGAGATCTATTCTTCATATTACTAGTTTTTCTAAGGGTTCTTTTCCTTTCAAGTATTTGGATGTGCCTATTGTGGTCGGTAGATTGAAGACTTTTGATTTTGGTGAGTTATTAGGGAAAGTTAAAAAGAAAATTGCGGGCCGGAAGATGAAATTACTTTCTGCAGGTGGGATAACTATTTTGTTGCATCATGTCCTTTCGAGTATGGCCATTAATCTTCTAGATGTTTTACAAGTTCCCAAGGTGGTGATTATGGAGTTGAAGAGGCTTCTGAGTACTTTCTTTTTGGGGTGAATTCGAAGGGAAAAGCAAAAAAATGGGTGCCTTGGAATAAGATTTGTCGTCCTATTGAAGAAGGTGGCTTGGGCATTAGGGATTTTGGGGATATGCAACAGGCTTTACATATGAAACTTGCCTAGTGTTTGATCTCTGGTCAATCTTTATTGGAGGATTTTTTCAGAGGTAAGTATGTTAGGGGAAATCATATTTGCCTTTTGCCCCCAAACAAGGGTACTCGTCTTTGGAAATCTATTGTCAACAATATCTTTATTGTGCTTAATAATTCTAAATGGCTAGTGCGAGAGGGTAACCTCTCTTTTTGGTATGAAAATTGGCATGATGAAGGTCCTCTTCATGATCAATTATCGGTGATTGAGCAATCTTTGATTGCGATTAAAGACTTTCACATTGATAATGGTTGGGATATTCCTCTCTTGGAACGGTTGGTGGGTCAACAAAAAGCCACAGAATTGTATCAGGTTTTGGCAAGGAGGAAAGAGGGGCAGGATGTTTTAGTTTGGAGGAAGGAGAATGATGGAAAGTTTAGGACTAAAAGTGTCTGCGATTGTATTAGGGTTCAGGCGCCCCCTTTACCTTGGAATTCTTGGATTTGGCACAATAATCTTCCCAAGAAAATCTCCATTATGATGTGGAAGGCTTATAATAGTTGCTTAAATGTGGATGAAAAAATTAAAATGGTTGGAATCCCTTTGGCTTCGAAATGTAATTGTTGCTCTATGGGCCAGATTGAGGACCTTAATCATGTTCTTTGTACTAGGGATTTTGCTAGACAAATTTGACGCACGACCTCTGTTCAACTTGGGGTGTATATAGGCGAATTCCATACTTGGAAGGAGCAAATTAATTTTTGGTTTCACCGTGCCGACAAATTGTCTGAAGTTAGGACTATCTTTGGTTTTATTCCTTCCATTGTCTCTTGGAAATTATGGGATAGGTGTTGTAAAGCTAGATATGAAGGTCTGGTTGAGTCTGTTTGGAATGCTATTACATTTTGGGTCTGTAAAATTATGCATTTCAATATGAAAGCTAGGAAGATTCTGAAACAGGATTTAGCCATCCTTAAAAGGTTGGATATTTTGATTTCGACCCCTAAAGCGAAGAAAGTTTTTGTGGTGAAGTGGCTTCCGCCCTGCCCAAATTGGGTTAAACTTAATATTGATGGGAGCAATTTGGGAAATCCTGGTCCGGCTGGGGTTGGGGGTGTCATTAGTGACGCAAGTGGTAGTATGTGTGCGGTTTTCTCTGTTTCCTTAGGCCAAGGTTCTAATAATTATGCTAAATTGAAAAGCTTGCTGGAAGGTGTTAGAAGATGCTGTCATCTGGGATTTAGACGGGTTAACATCGAGACAGATTCTCAGATCCTTATTAATTGGATTAAAAAGGGTGAGTGTAATATTTAGTACTTGGAAGATTATTTGGATGAGCTTCAAGTCTGCCTTGATCGCTTGGAGTATAGTGTGAGTCA
This sequence comes from Carya cathayensis, assembly GCA_011037825.1. Classification (NCBI taxonomy): domain Eukaryota; kingdom Viridiplantae; phylum Streptophyta; class Magnoliopsida; order Fagales; family Juglandaceae; genus Carya; species Carya cathayensis. Next base: position 2,700,540 of record QGSO01000171.1, read on the forward strand.
TGTTTTTTGAGAAGGAAATGTAGTAGAAGATTATCTTGTGAAAGAGGGTTCTAGAAGGTCTAATACGGAGTGGATTGAAGATAGATCTCTTCCCAATCAGTTAAGAGGTCTGCTCCTGATGGATAGAGTTGGTATTCCCTATCTAAGGATATCTTAGTGAGGTATGTTGTCTTTGCTTTTATTTTATTTGTATTCTATATCTATTTGGGTTGTTTCTTTTTCTTGCATGTGGTTGTTTTCGTTTATCTTCCTTGTCCTTTTGTTGTTTTGCAAAATTGTAATTTTGATCTCAAGTCCGTGGTTTAATTTTTTGAGGCCTGGGTTTGGTCTTTCTAGAATATATGTAAACCCTCAAGTTTCTGGTTGTAGTTATGATTTTCCTCCCCTAAAAGTGAAGATTATTAATAAAATTGGAGTACTGTAATCTTCTTAAAAGAAAATCTTCGTAAAAAATACAAATTGGTCACAAAATTCATCACGCTTGGCTAGACACTCAACGATCACACGTCTTTCTTCTTCCATTTATACGCCCAACCCCTATCTTATACATACATACATATATATATATATATATATATATATATATATATATATATATATATATGAGATGAGCATGAGTGCTACATCCCCCAATATCTCCCGATCAGCCCAATTTTTTTTTAATACTTTCAATTTTTTTTCATTCATTTTTTTTATTTTTTAATTTTTTTTTAAATTTATAATATTATTAAAAAATAATTCCTTAATCATTAAGAATAAAAAAATTAAAAATAATATATATATTTTTTTAAATTTCGAGAGAAACGTTTGGGAGATTTTTTCGGGTGAAATAGCATTTCAGATTAAGATATGTTTGGCAACAAAGATGATGACCCGTAGTACGTCTCTCCATTTCTTGATGGGCCAATTTACCTATATATCTAATCTGAGGTTCTAGACTTGACGCATTAACGTGATGGAGCCTGGTCTTTGTCTTTCGGTTTTAGTACTGATCTTGTTCTTTTTATCAAGACATGCATTTTTACTCGTTCATGCAGTCTACTCTGGCTATTTGGGAGTTATTTTCATCACATTTTTTTATCAATCCTCTTATGTAAACTATGTTTACAGGCGTATAGTAGGTGTGTAAACAAGATCAGAGATTCAGAGTGATCATCACTTTAAATTCCTCCAATGCAGATCTGCCGTTTCTAATTATGATTTGGATGGAAAACTTGGAAAAAGAAGTAGATGTTGCCGTTTTCAAGTACTGGAGGACTTCACTATGTATTCGGATGTGATGATGGTCCATGAATGACACGTGGTGGAGTTTCAGGTATCTCCAATCTTGGCCCCGGCCGATTTTAATCCCTAGCTATGGCTATTATCTTTCCTGTCAAGTGTCAAGCCTTTTTCTCGCTGGCAGCCAGATTCATGATCAAGTGGCCCGGTGGAAGGGAGACCCGCCCCTCCCCCACCCGTTGTCACTTCACCATTGATTTTGGGAGGCAAAGTTTCTCCCTCCCTCCCTCTAGCTAGTCAGTAGTCAGCCGATTCATAATTTGCTTTTTGAAAATTTTTTTATTGACAACTATTTCTCTTATTGAGCATGGTTCTTCCTCTCTGTGTCTGTCCATGTGGGTGTAGCGGCCGGCCGCTCCCACGTCTTGTTGGATCTGTGGGGTTTAATTTTAGAGTAACACTACATATAATTATTTTTGTATATTATTTACACATTTTATTAATATAATTGTCTATATCAATTTTTTTAATACATAACCAATCACAACAGTTGAGTGCATAAAAGAGTATGCAGAAATGACTGCACATAAAATTTTTGTTAATTTTATTGATGTGTTAGCTTAATTTGATAATTCGATTCAATAAAAATGCTTTATAATTTCTTGACAGATTTTCAAGAAGATTATTTTCGGATTTAGGGTAAAAAGAAAATATCATACAAAAATTATGCTTAACATTTGTGCGAGAGGTGGCTCAAGTAAATCTTAGGCAGAGAGTTTGCTTGAGTCTTGATCGATAAGTAGCTCAAGCATGCATTGGATAGAGATCTCGCTCGAGGCGATCGCTTGAGTGAATAATTTAGTTCATTCTGAATGTTTTGAACCGTGAGATTTTGACCAAGTATATTTTGTGATTTTTCAACATAATAAAATTCTCTGCAGTTCTATAGACGTAGACATATTGTCGAACTACGTACGTTAATTATGTGCTGTAAGATTGATTTGCTTGTCTTTACTTTTTCTTATTTATCATCGTCGTTGTGTTTTTACAGTATATTTTCATTGACTTTTCAGTTATACGTGCAACCACAAATCATGAGTTCATACACTACGGTCTACTCTCATATATACAGCAATTACAATTCTTCCTGATAGTATTATACAGTTCTAATGGTACATGTATAACAATATTGAAATGAACTTTGTAGAAAAGGGGCCAAAGGGGCAGGCGGAAAAACTGCGTGGAAAGAGGAAATCCCTCTATTTGTAAGAGAAAAACCGTACATGGAAATTTCATTTTCCCAACTTGCATGTGTGGAGCGCTCGTTTGAGAGGATTATTGAGACCCTAAAGTTGGCGTGCTGTTAAATCGATTAAGACATTTTTTGTAATATGTTAGCACTTCTGTTTTGGCAGCTTCTTGCTGAACTTGTATCTGTTTTTGCTTCTCTTGTTATGAGGGCTGAGGACTGCAAGTTAAAACATTGCTATCCAAATGGTGGGTGGATTGTAAAGAAATTTATGGACCTAATTTATTTCATAAAACCGGTTCAATAAGAGAGATGCTCATTGCTTATAAATATGTACAAGATCTTGTCCATAGACAATATGAGATTTATTCCTCAACATCATTTCTAAAGTACAGGTTGGTATTTTTCTAGTCCTTGTCACGGGATAAATAGTATAAACTCCAATTTATCTTGTGGCAGGTTCTGATACCATGAAAAAATCTATGAGTCTAACTGAACTCATAAAACAGGTTGAAAGAAAGATGTTTACTCCAACCTTATAAAGGTACTCAATACCTTATCCACATGTAATGTGTCACTTTATATGACACTCTATAATGTCATATAGAGGTTTGTTCTTGTTGAGATTTATTCCTCAACAAGAACAAAGATCTTAACTAGAATGAGCCACTCTATATGACACTTACCTAGCCAATTTTGTTTTTTTTCAAAAAGCAGCGAGACTTGCTATCATTCATAAGCAAAAAAGGGTGTGAGCAACAGTACGCCAGTGTACAGTCAAGAATTGAGAAAATCTCATGAAAAAAAACAACAAAAAACAAAACTAACCCTCCAAACTGTATAATTACAAACCTCAGTCATAAACAACTCACGATCAACTGTTCACTTCTCAAATAAGGAAGCCCAGGCTTATCAACCCCCCAGCAACTATCTCACCTCACTTGGAAGATCTGCAACTTGGCATGTCTCCATAAGGATATAACCCATGAAAGCCTCAACTTTTGGACGAGTGTTAACAACTCCTCCCACAGGTCGAGCAAAGCCCAAGTTTGAACCTTGCTTTTTCCGGCCATGAGAGCATTGACAATAATCTAGCTATTGTCAAGTCTAAATTTTAACTAAAAATAGAGTTTTTAACTAAAGTTTAAATCAATAGAGAAAGTACTCCACATTGGACTAGTCATATTAAAATTAAAATAATAATATAATATTATATATTTAAATAATAAATTTTTTAATTTTTTTAATATTTTACAAATATACTCTATATATTAATTAATAAAGAAAACTATTGTTTCCCAACACTAATATATCTTAAATTGACTTTAGTTTGAATAAATAGATTAATTACAAAACAATAATCAAAGGACTTTAATTAAAAAAATAATTTATAATCAAAGGACTTTAATTAACAAAAAATTTATAATATGAATTAATTTTTGCATCATAAAAATAGTTGTAACCCAAAATACAAAAATGATAGATGGAATTACTGGAGCAATTTTACACAATAAAATAATCTATGGACTTGCTACACTCACTAGCCAAGTTTGGAAAAACATATAGAATTACTGTAGTTCAAAATTCAAGCCATTGAGCTTTGGCTAGGCCAATGTGAATCAATTTTAACACTTTTAGCTATAATTTGATGAGCCACTTGCCTAAGGCCAATGCCAGTGCTCTGAGCCAACCCACAACAGATTGGGAATCGGACTCCTATATTACTTTCCCCACGCAAGCTGCAATGTCGAATAAAATTCAATCCATCCAGATAGCTTTCGGTGCAAATTATTGCTACTCCGCCTGTAAATAGTAAGTTGAGATGAAATGAGTAATTGAGATTAAAGTTAAAAGTTAAATAAAATATTATTAAAATATTATTTTTTAATAACAATGCCAAATCCACATTCCTTAGCACCGTAACTACTTTTGAAACTTCAGTGACAATTTCAGTAGCATTCTAATCCTGAATGACGTAGCACCCTTCAGTACCTCGATCGATTTCTCCATCCTTTCCCTACAGCTCCTCAACCATAACCACCAAGAAATCAAAGTAGACAATACCCCAAAACAATACCCAAGTGTGAATTAAAAGAAGCAGCTTGGAGAACGACAGCAATACAAGATCCTGCCATGATGGGTACAAAACAAAACCAAAGCCCAACAAGAAAACAAAGTGATCATTCCAAACAAAATCGGCAAATTTACCTGTACACAGGCCGTGATCTAATGATTCCACTCTTGGAAACCCACCACATCACAGTTACACTCAGATGCTAGAGGAATACTAGAATTGGAAACCCACCATATCTTCACATAAACACTGAGATTTGGTTAAAAGTCCTAATACCGTTAGCTACTGATTTCGTTAAATCTTCTATCTTTTAAGATCATAACATAAATCTTGTATTCCAACGTTCGCTACCATTCTTTGCATTTGATGAAAAGTAAGCCAAATGATGAGTAATACTACATACAGTCGTGAAATGTGTAAACGCCACACAATCGTTTTGAAAAATAGTGGGGTCCACGATTAAAAAGTTAGTTTTTTTTTATATGGATCTCATGTTAATTCACTTTTTTTAAAGAGACTGCGCGTCGTTTGCACAACCATGACTGCAAATATCATTTTTTCAAAAGTAATCTCATAAACTGACATAAGTTAATATGGTTCGTTAGATTGTAAAGTTACTTTTATTATAAAGCACATCTAATAGATCAGATGAAAGCATATGATTAGTTTGTAAAATTATTTTTGTGTGATTCCTTCGTAGATGTAGCAGTACTCTTGACATAAGAGGCTGAAACTGAAAGCAAAATTATTAATATTATTATTACTTTAATAAGCTTATAAGCTTGGAAAGTTAATGATTCAAATAATCATTATGGCTCTCAGGTATGGTACTTGTGGGGAGTTTGTTTCAATTGTCGTTAAAAACCAAATTCTCGCTCTAAAAGGCCTCTTCCGTATTGCGTCTAACAGAGTGCGTTACGAAAAGTATCTATTAAGGCGATAGCTTAAACTTTTTGTCGTTCCTAGGTTGATCCGGCAGCGAAGAAGCTTTTATGACAGTTGGTCGGTATCGTTGGTTTTTCAAAATTCTCGCTCTAAAAGGCCTCTTCAAACGCCTGCATTCGTAAACTCCGCCTACCTGAACGTTCCCTGCGCATTGTAGTACCGAACCCTTCACACACTGGCACAGTCTATATACATGCACCCCCTCCTCCTCCATCATCGTCCTCTTATCCTGAGCACACTTTCTTCTTCTGCTGCTGCTGCTGCTTCTTTGCTTTCTCCACGATTCGCTGCTCTCTCGCTCTCCAGCATGGCGTTCTCCTCCTCCTCCCTCAATCTCCCTTCTATTTCTTTCCAGAGGATTCCTTCTTTCAGTGCCTCCGACTCGTTCAAGGGCTCCAATTCCTCATTGTGGTTTAAGAATGTGACTCTTCGGAGTGTTAGAGGCCGGAATCTTGAACGATCTAGAGCTTCCATGAGCGTGTCGGTTGGATCCCAGGCCGTTGTCGACGATGCCTTGTTCTGGGATTACAAGCCCAGCTCCGGTTTCCTCTTTCCGGGACAGGTAGTTTGAAGCTTCGTTTTTTTTTATTAATCATAGGCATAGACGCATATTCATCTATCAATTTTGATATAATCAATGATTAATCATATATAAAGAGGAGGAACATCAAAGCTGTGAACTAGTGAGAGGAAACTCAGGAAAGGCTCTGGTTTTGGAATCACTTAATACTTAGTTGGCGAATTTGAATTGTAGAAATACAGAGCTCATGATTATGGTATGATTTAGTCAGTGTAGTAGTATAAGGCGGTGACTGATTTTAGCTCTGTTTATATTGGACGCTCCCCTGTATTGAATAGGTATATATTGCCGTTTGTAGCTCCATAAGGTATCCAATATACATATATATATGTATTTCAAAAAAAAAATATACATATATATATGCCTCCGTTGATACGATAGTATTTGGTTAAATTAAGTCGCAACCATATGTCTGTGCAGAATGAATTGGTCCGGTTTCGTGAATTCTTGAAACTGACCACGTGCATTCAATGAAAAAAGGAAAAATCTAATTGTAAGTACAACTGCATACTAATATGTGCACTAATATAATGTGATTGGTCAAAAAGTAGATTTTATTGAAAACAATGCTAATTTAAATTTTGAATATGAAAAAATCAGTATTAATACACAGATTAGTACGCGACTTTGCTTGTACGTAGCAAAACTCATGAAAAAATGAAGGCACTCGTAGATTCTAGTCTCAATAAAGTGGTGGTTTCAATTAGGGTGAACTAAGATAATAGGAGTGGAAATAACTATTGGAAATACCCTAGGGAAAGCAATGGCAATACTGAAATTGTCATTCTATGAAATTAGAGGAGAACGATGAGAATGGCAGAAGGGGGTTTTGTCTATGGGCGTGGGCACATGCCTGGGTAGCCCACCAAGAAACCTTCAGTAAATATGTTGGAATACCACTTCAACTCAAAATCTCAAGACTCTAGGTTTTGGCCCAATTATGTATGTTTAGTTTTCCTTGATGTGGGACGCAACTCTGATGTGCACTCGCAACAATCTGTATGCCAGATATTGATTGAATAGTTGGCCATGTATTGTGGGCAAATCAAAGCCTTGACTGTTATGGTAATGAAGTTGACCCATTAACACACTCGTCTATTGCCAGAGCAATCTTTGTGCTCCGCTTTGAGGTCAGTTCTCTAGCAATCAAGCATGTAGTGGCTTCTTTACTTTTGGCTTTGGCCTGGAGTGACATACCAACAATGTAAATGAATAACTTCTGAATCATTCTGCTTGGGCTGAAGATTGGGAAAGTTTGGATAGAAATAAATTTATACCCCATTTAGAGTAGAATGCATTGATTTCATTTGTGCCTTTGTAATTTTTTCCCCCTGAATTTAATGGGCATTCTCACCTGTTCTTCAGAAAATACATCATGTAATTATTTGCTTCTTATTTTTGTGGTTTATTGTTTTTAAAATCTCAGGGTGCCCAGGCAGTTGGTATGGGAAAGGACGCTCAAAATTTGCCCACTGCGGCAGACTTGTACAAGAAAGCAAATGACATATTAGGGTATAATTACATATTTAGTGTTTTGTAATATTTCTGTAATTTCAAATTTCCATTTGAATTCTGGCCGACTGAATGTTTAGTTCAGATATGATCATTTTCTCTTGATTAACGTGAATTATATACTGTATGAAGGTTTGACCTTCTGGATATTTGCATTAATGGACCAAAAGAGAAGCTAGATTCGACTATTATTAGCCAAGTATGCTGGCCGATCATTTTTACTGGTTTCTCTTTTCAAATACAATCTTGGAAATGGATTAATACAATTACACTGAAGAAAACGACAAACAGGCCTGGTATTATTGACGTCACCATGTAAAACACCGTTTTCTCACTTTTTCAAACTTCTAAGATCTCTACCTTTTATGTCCCTTCTCTGCTTTATTATCTGCACCAAGAATATCTTTCTCTTATTGTAATACCTAGCTGAATTGTTATTGCTACAAAATGTTGATAACCTACCATCTTATGCATTGTCATTTTGGGATAAAATGACCAATTGACAGTTATTAGTTAGCATCTGATTCTGGACTTCTGCAGCCAGCAATCTATGTCACAAGTCTAGCTGCAGTAGAGTTACTTCATGCGCGTGATGGAGGCCAGCAGATCATTGATTCTGTTGATGTCACATGTGGTCTTAGCTTGGGAGAATATACAGCTCTGGCATTTTCCGGGGCTTTTAGGTGAGTCACCCAACTCAATAAAATTATGTGCAATCTGTCTCTTTTCCCATGTGAACATGCAGAAATCAAATAGATAGTGCCCACCTCGTGTAAATCTAAGGTCAACATATTACTCTTTTAAGTAGAATGGGAGATTAATGCAGCAATAGATATTGTGTGCGTTCACTGTCTTTGTAATTCATGTGCCAGAAATCTTTACTTCAATTTCATTCTTGTATTAACAACTCTTTCTTCTGTATTTGATTCTGACTGCAAGCTTTGAGGATGGACTCAAGCTGGTCAAATTAAGGGGAGAAGCCATGCAGGTACTCATCCCATGGTTGGCTAGCAGTTGTTGTTTCATCTTCCCGACAAGTTCATACTTATAAAAAAAAATCATCCCAATATAGATGAGTCTGTAATCCTTTCTATTAAACTTCTTTTTTACTGACTTTAGGAAGCTGCCGATGCTGCTAAAGGTGCCATGGTCAGTGTAATAGGACTGGATTCTGAAAAGGTTCAACAGTTGTGCGATGAAGCCAATCAAGAAGTTGATGAAGCTAATAAAGTTGAGATTGAAAATTACCTATGTCCCGTAAGGTTCTTTTTAGTCTGCTTTTTAATTTGTTAAGCCTAGCTGGGTAATTTGCTTCCAACCTTAGCTTTGTATGTTTCATTATTTTCATGGAATGGCATTTTACTTTGGTAGGGAGACTATGCTGTCTCTGGAGGCGTTAAAGGAGTGGAGGCAGTAGAAGCCAAAGCAAGGTCATTCAAGGCTCGAATGACGGTACTTCTCTCTTTGATTTTGTGATCTGTCTAATGCCCTCTTTGTACACTGCAATAAAGCCTCTTATGCTTCTCACTCCTCAGGTGCACCTGGCTGTTGCTGGCGCTTTCCATACCAGATTTATGGAACCAGCTGTCTCAAGATTGGAAGCTGCATTAGCAGCTACGGAGATCAGAAGTCCAAAAATACCAGTTATCTCTAATGTCGATGCACAGCCACATGCAGATCCGGACACAATCTAGAAGATATTGGCACGTCAGGTATTCTACTTACAACTTTTTCTTCTCCATTTTGAGCTGGAGATATTAACAGCACCAGATGTTGAATATTACAGGTAACTTCCCCTGTTCAATGGGAAACAACAGTGAAGACACTCATAACCAAGGGCCTGAAGAAGAATTATGAATTGGGACCTGGAAAGGTAAAATCTATGGACTGCAAGCCTACTAAATCCATGGATATAAGTATGTTATAGCTGGAAATATTCTAATTAGCAAACATGAGCTTTATCATCTGTTCCATGTCTATTTTCGTATCAGGTTATAGCTGGCATTGTGAAGAGAATCGACAAAAGTGCAGACATTGAGAATATTGGTGCTTGAGAGGAGGCCATTGGAGGTAGCTCCTTTCGGGGCACCGGCATCTCCTTTGCCACATGATCATATCCATGGCATCTTGGAGTTTGAGCAGGAGTGCCTTATGCAAGACAAACCTAGAGAAATACACTTGGGTCGAATTTTTCTGGGTAGTACAGACCGATATGAGATTTTTCTTTGCCCCGGGACAATGGACCGGTTTGAGAGTTAGTTTTGTTAAAATGTTCAGTTTTTAATACTTGGAACAAAGTTGGGTGCTGTATTGGAGGTTATTTATCGATTATGGCAGTGCATGAGCAGTTAATGGTGGCCATATTTATGGATTGCTGCATTGTATGAGAAGGGGAAGTGATAAAGCAGTTAAACCCCACTGTGGATGGTTACATTTATTTCCATAAACATGCACCCTTTATTTGTATTTTTGCATAACAGTGATAAGATAATACAAGGCCTCGTTCGGTTACACAAATGAAATGAAATTAAAGTTGAATAAAATATTGTTAGAATATTATTTTTGTTTTATAATTTGAAAAGGTTGAATTATTTTTTAAATTTCGTTTGGGAGTATAAAAAATTACAAAATATAAAAAATTTGTAATAATTAGATGAGAAGAAATAATTTGTGAAAACAAATAAGACTTAAAGTGACCTCAGATTGATGATGTTCTGCTCACAATTAGGCCTGCAGAACAATGCTTGAAACTACTTAAAAGATTAGAAACAAATTGATTTTGTTTCTCTTTTAACATCGGTATAACGTGCTCGAAATGGTAAGCGGTAAGAAAATCAGAATCAGAAAAAATGTGCACCAGCCGGGAATCGAACCCGGGTCTGTACCGTGGCAGGGTACCATTCTACCACTAGACCACTGGTGCCTTTTGTGCATGTCTTGTATAGAATATTTGTAGATGTTTGCAACGCTCGTCGCCTCCTCTCGTCTTAAACCACTCGTTCCGGCTTTGGAGAATGCAGACTTTGTGGCTTGTGCGGAGGGAGCGGGAGCGGGAAGAAATGTGGATTCCCATGATAAGGGCTTCGATTTCTCGGTCCCCTTCTCTTTCCCTACCTTTTACCTTATCAAGCACAGATGAATCATTCTCAAGGAGGAAAAGGCAGCTTTCTTGTGCTCCCTCGGGGCTCAATCCAGTTCGGTGAGCCTGCTGTCTTCATATTTTTCTCTCTGTTTCCTAAGCTCATTGACTTACTTGTGATGTTAGGATTTCTCCATTGGGTTGCCTATAATCGAGCTTTTGCGGTGGTAAAACGGTTAGCTAGCTATTACTTCATATGTATAACCCCTTATCTTTGTTACCCACTAGGTGTATTGAGTTAGAAACTGGAGCTTTCAAGCGCCCATATATGTTTTTTCCTGTGCTCAAATAGTTTGTAAGCAATACCACAATAATAGGTCACTTCATGGGTAATCTCAATATGTCAGCTTGGATCCATTACCTGCTTTACTAATGTTGGCTATTTTAATTGTACACTCTTGAGACACAACTGAACATGATTAAGTCTTTAATACAATGCTTAGAAAAATTCTTAAATTTAGTGCATTCAAGGTTTTCAACAGTGTTCCTCTTATTTATCTGGAGTCTAGATGTTGTACGCCACCTTTATAATTATTGTAATCTACAGTCCATGGACTGTAGATTCTTTCTGAAACATCAAAACAAGTGGCTTGATGCATACTGCTGTGATTGTAGGTCAGAGGTGTCCTTTTGTGTTGGAACTCACCTCATTCCACACCCCAACAAGGTAAGTGCACGCTGCAAACCACTTGTGTCCTTCTATACTCTGTCTCCTACCTGTATTGGAGAGGAAGTTAATTGGGGAGAAAAAGAGTTTGTGTTTGAGCATCTTAAAAATTTTTGAAGTCCTGGTATTTCTCAAGGTTGACAGAGGAGGGGAGGATGCTTTCTTCGTGAGCAACTACGATGGGGGAGTTATTGCTGTTGCCGATGGTGTCTCTGGGTATGAGGCTCTGGATTCTCTATTGTTAAGTTCAAGTTTCAGTGTTCAAATTGTGTTTTCTAAATGTGAGTGGTTAATAAATTAGTATGCTAATGGATATGTTTCATATTGTTGCTCTCATTGAAATTTTAAGAACACATGCACTTGATTAGCGACTCATAAGAGGTGGGAAAATATGTTACTGATTAAAAAAAGGTGGGCTCTAGGCTCAAAAATTACATGTTTCACTTTCTTTTGCATTAATTGCATTTGGACTAGAAAGTTTTTGCATTTCGATTTTGTGACTGTTGACTTCCCATCCTATGCTTGCCAGTTGGGCTGAACAGAACGTGGATCCTTCGTTATTCTCCCGGGAATTGATGTCTAATGCTTCATATTTGGTGGGGGATGAGGAGGTAGCATTATTAGATTACCAGTTGTATTTGCTTCAAACAATATCCATCGGTGCTATATCTTGTGACTACGTTGGAAATGCAAGCCTAAAATATAACTTACCAAAAAAAAATTTAGAAGCCTAGAATCTATGGTTTCTTACTAAGTGGATTAAGTACGGATTAAAGTATCTGATTGTTTGGAGCCGTCATTTTTTAATTGAATAGTTGTCATTCTGTTTATTTTGTTGCTAAGTAACACACCTGAGGAATGTTAACTCCTGAGCAGGTTAAAAATGATCCTCAAATTCTCTTAAAGAAAGCACATGCTACTACTTCCTCCATAGGTTCAGCTACTGTGTAAGTTGGCCATTTGTTTGAGATGTCCCCCCTATAGTTGTCAAGGGCACCAAGACAGTGCACACTCTAGCTCACACTCAAAAGACTTGGCTTTTACTCTTGCCTATTAGGATTGTTGCCATGCTGGAGAGGAATGGAATTCTAAAGATTGCCAATGTTGGGGATTGTGGCCTAAGAATTATCCGTGAAGGTAATACACAATGCTTTAACTTGGTCCTTACTGAATGTTCTTTTCTATTAATTTTTTCCTAAGATGATTCATGCTTGGTCTCTTGAATTCCAGGTCAAATTCTTTTTGCCACATCTCCACAAGAACACTATTTTGATTGCCCTTATCAGCTGAGCTCAGAGATGGTTGGCCAAACCTACCTTGATGCAGCGGTAAAAGGCTATGTATTATCTGAGATCATAATATTAAGCAACTTAGGAACTCTGGTTTTGTTCATGCTAATCACCCCAGTAGAATTTTCTTTCATGTTAAAAGATGAATTGGGCCCTGATATTCATCAACAAGCAGGCTCTACATGAGGGTAACTATGACCTCATAACGTACAAAAGTTCCTGTTTAAAATTGGAGATAAAAATAGGGAAGACGTCACTTCATTTTTTTTACTCCATTGTTTATTCTAAAATGGTGCTGATGTATGGAATTTGGCGATAAAAATGAACAGGACTAGCTGTTATTGTCTGGGAGACTAAGAACCATATAACAAAAAATGTTTGTTATTGTAGTTGTAGTAGATTACGTGCCTATGAAAAATGAGCCAAGATACCCTAACGTATGAGACATCCATTTTTCAGCTCAATAACAATGGTAAAGTTTGAATTTCACATTGCATTTCAGAAATTCAGTATCGCATGGACATCGTCATTATGAGCTAATCCCGCATCAACAACAGGTTAGCAGTATGGAGTTGATGGAGGGAGACACCATAGTAATGGGCTCGGATGGGCTGTTTGATAATGTTTTCGACCACGAAATTGTTTCCACAATAGCCAAATACAGAGATGTAGCGGAGGCTGGTATGTAACTCGTAAAAGAGAAATACTTTAGCCACAAATGAATTATATAAAAGTAAATCCACAAAGTGACATGGCTTGATATGATACATCTGATTGTATCTTATTTTTATCATAAAGAAAATCTAACGGATAACATAAAACCACGTTAGATTGTGACTCTACTTCTATGTAATTCTTTTGTATATGTAGCACTTCTTGTTCCTAATATGATTCAGCTGTGGAAACATCAGCAACTTAGCTTCATAATTCTCTCTAATTGAAACTGGTATTTGATGCTAGCAAAGGCATTAACTAACCTGGCGAGCAATCACTCCATGGATTCCAACTTCGACTCACCCTATTCATTTGAGGCCAGATCCAAGGTAAAATCATTTTTCAGAAACAACCCACGTGTATGAAACATCTTTGCAATGAGAATAGCAATAGATATATGCTTGATAATGACTCATTCCCAGGGTTATGATGTTCCTCTTTGGAAGAAAATTCTTGGCATGAAGCTTACAGGCATGACAGTTCACCTACGATTAAAGAAAGTCATTTTTATTGATGTAGTGGCTGAACTGAATCTTCTGTTGGGCAGGTGGGAAGCTTGATGATATAACCGTGATTGTCAGCCAGGTTGTAAGCTCTTGAAGACTTTTGGATCTCCACGAAAAATGTTAAAGAAAAATCTTCAAGGTATTAAATACGGTTTACATAAAAGAACCCTCTCAAAGGTAGCTCTCGAGTATTTTGAGTTGTTATAGACTTCCGGTGTTTTGAGGGATCCTCTGTAAAGTACAGCACCATATATACTTCTTATGGGAGCTTTGGAATTTGTTCTCAAAATGAGTATATGGTAGATTTGCCATAGACACAAAGATAGGCTGTGATTGTTCTTAAAAAGTTTCATGCACGCAAAGTTTCCTCAATTTTTTTCTGCTATGAAACATAGAGGTCATTGAAGAATAAAACACAAGAATTGTGAGGTTTGGACTCATTGCAGCGTCTGAGTCGGATAGGGAAGCACAAAGGAGAGCACCCTGTGCCTTAAACGTTTTATAGACCCCAGTTTTATTAATCAATCCTCTGTGTGTGTGTGTGGAAGAATACCATGTACAAAACAAAAGACTTCTGGCAATTATAACAATTCCGACACCCTGTGCTTAGGAGATGGCTTTCTATCCTGAAAAATACCTATAAGCACATCCTCGTGTACACATTTTGAAGAAAACATAAACGTCCCAATCAACTATGATCTTCATCCCTGTCATGGGGTGTTTGTTGAGGACTCCACCCCTTGCTTATATATCCTATAACCTATGTTATATATAAAAAAGCGTGCGTAGAATAACAAAAATACTTGAAGCTTTATCCCAAGAAATAAAGTTAAATATAAATAAAAGCATAAAACTGAAAGTTGCTAATGAAACATCATTCACAGTCTAACTAGATTCCAATGTTTTCGAAAGAGTTTTTAAGTAATATTCCCCTATATGCTCAGACAGCATGGCTGTAGCCAGACATGTAGACCGAGGAGAGAGTAATATAAAAAAAGAGAGGACAACAGAGAAAAGAGATGCATAGAAGGGAACGGTAAACAAGGAAGGCCACCAATTTCTATGAAAGGAGAACACAAGAATAATTATCTTTATATGGGCGTGCATATAAGGAAGTTTCAAGAAACACCTAAACCAGCAAATCAAAATATCTGGAAACTGGAATTTATCAATAACATCACAACAGTCTTTCAGCTTATGAAACAATAATAACTACTTTTAACGGCAAAATGGAGAAAGCCAATAACCGCCCTTAACTTTCTGATCTTACTATATGACACTTAAAATTAAGAAAAAGAAACTCATTGCACAGTAATAGTTCAAGGGGAATTTTATTAGCACGGAAACTAGCCGAAAGAAAAATTAAAATTACTCGATAAGATAATAGAAGCTGACATCGTATACAACACCAATGAATTCTAAGACTCACCAATTACTCTGACCACTACCTTTGCAACTGAGGTCAGTTCATTGGGAAAAATGCTGATTTATCTTGCTTTCTCATCCCAGTTGTGAAGTATACTTCTAGTTAACAATTAAATCGAGGCTTTGGCAATGCAAGTGGAGAAAATATGTCTACTTATAAAAAAAAAAAAAACTTGAGAGGAATGAATGCCCTTTTATGAAGGTTATTTAGGTGACAGTGCCACTTTTCCTGGTATCATTGAGATTTTGGAAGAAAGTTTTTGAGGCTTCGTATGTAGACCAGCAGATAGCAGCAGCAGGAGCATGGAAAAGCATCCGTGGAACCCATCCGCGCAGGAGCCCTCTGTATCCATCCTTTCCAACTATTGTTCGAATTACATCCCTGATTGAGCCACTCTGATATCTGTCACATCCACAAACACCCTGTACAACAAATTAAATGTTATGCATCCTGTATGATTTTGCGAACAACCATTCAACTCATCTTAAGAAATTATAGATTGATTAAGTTATATGCAATTAGAAATGAAAATAAAGACATATCTTATCAAATTCCTTTTTAGTCATTATATTGTAAAGGGTGCATATAATTGAGCAGAATGAAGAACCAGACAATATATCAGGAAAACTATCGCCAAATCATTTCAGAAAAGATAAGCAAGTTGAGGAAGGATCACCATAGACAGAACAAATAAACTCTACTCATAATATACACTCTAACCAGGTTTAGGAACAGTAACTTGCGGTAGAAACAGGGTTAAATTCCAGGAGTTAGCCACCATGTCATCTATTGAAGTGACCAGCTAGCAGTTTATTGCTAAAGTTTCCATTAAAAGGATGTAAAGGGATATCCATTGGCTGTCTTTATGCTCTGCTACTCTTGGTTACACGCAATTCAATGAATTGTAACAGAAAAACGGTGCTTGATAAACTAATCCAAAGCCTGGGTTCCACTTTACAATGTATATAACAAATCAAGTAGATAATACCAATAGATATTTTGGCTTTGAGACAGTGAAGCTTAGTGGCATAAGTTGCAACACGTGAAGAACTTTTGAATACCATCACTCTCTCATGGCAAGAATTGCCACCCTATCTCTTTTAATAAGATTGAAGTCATATCTACCCACACTAGGATAAATCCAGGCAATAATGGAAGTAAGGAATTGCAACCCACTCCTTATGGACGTCAACGACGAGTCCATGGGAGGAAACGATTATGAGTATCAATTAGAATGAGTAACATGTGTTTGGTAGCAAAGGCACATATTTTCAACAAAAATATTTTTTTTTTTTACTAGCATAATTGTAGGGTTTCTATCTCAAGCTCTTCAGTCTTCAAGATAGAGTAATATTATACTAAGCTTCGATACTATCATACAGCCTAAGCTAAGTCCCAAACACGAAAAAAGCTCAAAATTCACACACAAAAAGAAACAAAGGTTATACCTGACACTGCAATTGGGTCTTGACCACATCGAGGGGCGTGGTCACGGCGGCAGCCAAGGCCCCAGCCACAGCCCCGGCGGTGGCGTGAGCAACCCACTGCTCGTCGCTGGCGCTCTCAGGTGAAATCTCCGTCAAGGCCCTCTTGGCAGCCTCATAGGTCGCAAAGTGCACAGCCGTAAACGGTGCATTCATCAACACCGTGGTCCTATACGATGCGTAGAACGCTCCAAGACCCTCGTCCCTCAACACCCTCTTCACGCAATCCCAGACCCCCGCGTAGTGATTATTGCTCAGCTGAAGCCTCTGCTTCACCATATCCATTGGCGTTAACACCGCGTCGCTCGCCACCGTGGCGCACACGCCGGAGACGGCGTGCGCCGTCGGGTTATTCGGGTTCCCACCCGAGAAGAACTTCTTGGACACCTCGTAAACCGAAAAGTACACTGCGTGCGCCGGCCCGGCGCCGAGACCCATCGCCGCGATGCCTCTATAGAGCCCTGCGGGACCCTCTGATTTCAAAATCGATCGGAGGGCTTGTCGAACGCCGACGGACTTGATCGGGCAAGACCCGAGAGCCTGCATGTGGGTCTTCACAGTGTCGACCGGGAACATGGCCATGTGTTCAATCGATCCGGCGATTGAACCGGCAATCATAAACTGCCAGAAGCGGAGGCCGTCGTGGTCCGAAACAGTTAGCTCTGGGTGGAAATCTGGGGGCTGTGGGACCGGCCGAAAGTCCGGGTTTTGGAACTTGGGAGTGGCGTCTGTCGCCATGGAGATATGGGTAAGAAACGGAGAAGCAGTGGAATTGGGGCTATTTGGGAAATTAGGGTTTTGGATAGAATCGGTGATTTTGCTGCCATACACACACCTACACCAGGAAGCGATGGTGGGAGAGGTGGAGTGGCATAGGGTTTAGGAGTTGCGATGAGCTCTCAAGTAAGCAAATAAGGATTTGACGCTTTTTATCAAAGGTTCCTAACATTTGGGAGAAGACTAGTCTTCTCAATCAGGGGTTGTTCTGGTCAGAAAATTACAGTCTAATACGGATTCAACCGCTCATAGTCTGTTTTCCATAATAAACAGTTCCGGTCGGATTAGAACACAAATGTTGTTTTGGTTTAAGATAATTATGGAAAAATTTTATGATTTTTTAATAATTTTTTACTATCATTAACTCTTGGTAAAGGTGACTTTACAAGGATAATAATAGATTTATTACTTCTTATTATCCATTTATTATTATGTAATATATTTAAAATTCTTATATTTTTTATTATTTTATTTGATGTATTTTTTTAACATCTTTAGTCATTAAAAAATAAAAAAATATACAATTTCATTAATAATCACTTTATTAATCGTTAAGTAAAAAATAATAAAAATAAATAAATAAAGAGAGTAGTAAATGAGTAGTAGGAGATAGTAAGCCTATCATTATCCAACTTACAAATAGTTTAACGTGAAATATTAAATTTATTTTAAATTTTTAAAAAGTTATAATATAATATCTCAATCAAATATTTGTAAATTTAGTTTTATAAAACATGTTTCTCTTAATTTTAACAGCTCACTTATTAATAAAAAAAAATCTCTTTTTTAAAATTATTTATTTTAATTATATTTTATTATTACTAGGATTGAAAAAGGCAAGGGGTAGTAAATACAATTTTTTTGTAACAAGAAGACCAAGAAAAAAACTTCATTATTTCTTTGTAAAAACTAATTTGATCATTGTATGCAATTAAGAGACATAAATCCAAAATGTTAATTAACTTATATTGATAAGTATAAGGCCTCTATTTTTCCTACTAGATCTTATATGGTAGCACCAATAGCTCTGGAAGAAGTTTGCACTCCGATGATTCAATTAATCCTCTAACATAAGCAATGAGCACCAAGTTGAATGCATGGCAATAACCCAACATAAGTGATGAACATCAATTATTGTTTTGGATAGTGAGTTCAGATGAAATGAGTAGAGATGGAAGTTGAAAGTTTAATAAAATATTATTAGAATATTATTTTTTAATATTATTATTGTTTTAAAATTTGAAAAAATGAAATTGTTTCTTATATTTTGTATAGAAATTTAGAGAAGTCGTACTAATTAAATGAGATGAATTAAAATGTCTTTAAATTCTATTACTTAAAATCACTTTTAAAAGTTTTGCATTTTTATATCCAAACATTCCCTTAACAGTTTTCAAGGTTATTTCTTAGATGATTGGAACCATGTGTTTTTCTCCATGATTTCCATTATTATTGGTCAAAGTTTTGGTAGATATACGGCCTCCTACTCCTCGTCGACCCACACAAACCTGAAACCACCACTATCACTAGAATCCTCTCCCTCGAACCATCCAAAGTCGTTAAGAACAAGTGCAAATCGATGGTGCATGTGGCACATGCGCCTCCTTACAAGTGGTACTTGGGGCCCGCACGCGACTGCCGTTGATCAAATTAATCTTTTTTAGCTCCATTGCTACCTCTCCTAACCCTTATCACATACATTTATTTTTAATTAGTGTTTTTTTTTTTGTTTTTGTCCATTTTTTGAACAGGCTTTAGAGCTTAAATTTACACAAAACAGCCATCCAACACTGCCCACGCACCTCCCAAGAGACTACTACCACGTACCTGTAATGGAGAATGCAAATCTCTCAGATAGCCTCCGTGATTCTAATTTATTGACTTGTATGGAATGTAATTGTCTTCTAGCTATCAATCACCTAGCTGTATAGCATGATTGTCTCCTTAACTTCAGTTAGGACTGTGCTCCAACTGAAATGGAGTCGGAACCGTATATTCCGAATTCCAACTCCGACTTTCGAAGGAGTCGAAATCGTGCTTCGATTCCGATTCCAAAAAGAATCAGAGTTCGACTCTGATCAAAAGTCGGAATTGAACTCTGATTTTTGATTAAATCATAGCTCTGACTTTCGATCGGAGTCGGAATTTCAATTTTTGACAGTCGAAATAGCTAATTAAATGGCTATGTTAGATGCATTATCTGACATATCTAACTAATTGATCAGATTCTTAAAATGACTAAATTTCAATAAAAATTAAACAAGTAAAAAAAATTATATTGAGAAATGATACTCATACTATGTTACTCTAGTTATGTTTGTTTTATTGACGAGACATCACCATGCCACATTTTATTTAAAATTTTTTAAAAAATTAAAAACACAGATTGGAAAACTTAATAATTTACCCTTTTTTTTAATGTGTTTTCAAATATCATTTTATTTTAAATATATATATTTTAATAAACCATATGTCATCAACATCAATGGAGCAAAATGAGCTAAACAACTGATAATAGAAACAACAGTCCATTTCGAAGTTTGATTAAACGGTCCATAAGAATAAACATATTGATTCAATTAAAAATAAAAAGATCATCTGCAGCACCGTACTTGGTCATTTGGAGTATCTGAAATTAAGATAAAAAAAAAAGTCTTCAATCAATAAATGTAACCAAAATTGATTCAGAAAATTGAACACAGTAAAAGTAGAATTTAATTACCATTAAATTCCCAAAAAAGATTAAGTTAGTTATGATATTAACTTATTCTTATCCATACTCCATCAATCATTGGCAACTATACTAGGGTTCACAATTAAATCTGTGAAATGATAAAAAAATATTGATTAAATATCAATATGAAATCATAAAAATAATTAAATAATCAATAATAAAAAAACAAGTAAAATAAAGTTACCATTTTCAAGCCTATAGCTCTCATCATCAATGCCAATACTATTTAGTCCAATGGGCGTATCACTGATCCAATTTTGTGTGCAAACGAGGGCCTCCACGGTTGACGGTGACAATGGATTCCGAAAAGCATCCAACACTCAACCTTCAGTGCTAAACGCCGACTCAGATGCAACCGTAGTAATAGAAATGGCTAGCACATCTCGGGCAATACGGGAAAGGATCGGATACTTCGTGGAATTAGCCTTCCACCAAATTAATATCTCAAATGCAGGACTAGGTACCTCGACCTCTTTCATAAAATACCGTTCAACATCCGAAGTACACCCCATAATATTCTTCGATGCAACGAGCTGATGATACTCATTCATAACGTCGTAATTCCGACGGCGTCGACGCAATGCTCCAACTGCATATGAAGGTTGTCCACTATTTTTGTAGTGGTTGTACAAGTCATCGAAATCAGTTTTAAGCACTGTAATAAACGATGCAACCTTCATTGCCCCGAGGACGAAATTTGACCAATATTCTATCACAGCCAACTTGATTCGGGGGTCAAGGATCAAAACCATAAAGAGTAATCTATTTATCTTCTCAACTTGCCCCTATATTTATTATATTTGGTAAGCATCCTCTGAGCCATACCAGATAACAGTCCGATAGGGTCATCACAACCATCTTCCAAGTGGTGGTATAGCGCCGAGATCTGACTGAACCACAAGTTTGCAGTCGTATATGCGGATCCAGATATTTTCATAGTAATGTCATAAAAAATCTGTAAAAATGTGAAAAAGAACCCCATACTCGTCCAATTATGTGTGTCTGGCGGACCGAACCCCTTTCCTGTAGGCTCCACCAATGCATACTTCCATCCTCCACCTTCATCCGCTCAAACACTTTTTGGTACTTCTGTGCCACATCCAACATCATGTATGTAGAGTTTCATCGAGTTGGAACGTCCAAGCACATCCGCGAATGTTTTATCCCAAGCTGCTCTTCTATTGCCCTGAAATTTTTAAGTCTTTGGGGGGAAGCCCTCACATACCGCACAACATTGCGGACTTTTGTAATAGAATCATCAACCTCTTTTAACCCCTCATAACAATCAGGTTGATTATATGAACACAACATCGAATATGGATAAACTCATGGTCCCCAATGATATCATCTCTCACCCTCGTATCTGCTTGAACCATTCAATTGCAGTATCATTGGCATTGGCCTTGGCATTGTCAACTGTAATGCATAAAACTTTCTAAATTCCCCAATCCTTCAAGCAATCATCCATCTCTGCCCCAATGGATGCACCCTTATGATCATTGATTTCTTTGAATCCAATAATCCGTTTTCTTAAAGTCCTTGAGCTGTCAATATAGTGTGCTGTGATACACATGTAGGAAACATTCTGTATAGACGTCCATGTGTCAGTCGTAAATGAGACTCTCTGGCCAGTGGTCACAAACATCTTTCTCATCTCAGCCTTGTCTTTTAAATGTCTTTTCATACAATCTATTATCACTGTATACCGTAATGGCAATGAGAATGGTGGCTCAATCAGCTTGATAAACTTTCAAAACCCTCTTTTCTCAACTGTAGTAAAAGGCATCCCATCTTCAATTTTCATCTTTGCAAGTGCATCTCTCAGCATCTTCTCACTGTATTGAGAGATGATCATTTTCTTAAGTTATGTACCATCAGTTGCTGTAGAAGTTTTGTAACTAAGCTTGGTCTGATCTTTGGCTGCCAATCTTTTTGCTATCTTATACCTCTAGTAACCATTTAGATGTGATATCAAACAAGCAGTGCCTTGTTTATTTGAATGACATCCAACTTGTTGGCCACAATGGTTGCAAGCAGCATGCGGTTCCTCTGGATTACCGTCAATCTTGGTGAAATATTCCCACGTCCATGACCTTTTTTTATTTGATCGTGGCAGTGGTGGCCTCACGGATGGAGATGGTACATCCGGCTCATCCCGAGCCCCCATCTCCTCCTCTTCATTAAATGTATCATCATCTTCTATGTCCACTGGGAGTGGAAATCGACTACTTGCATAAGAAGTTTATGTTTTGGAAGTGGGTCTAGATCTTGGTGCTGAGGACAGAATTGTGGCATCCTGATCATGTTCTGGAGTCCCATATGGTTGCACATCCATATCTTGAAATCTAACACATATATATAAACATCAATAAATAATTCTCAAATATATATATAAACATCAATAAACAATTCTTAATGTATAAACTTAACTGCCAAAGGAACAAAAACATAGAGTCATATATAATTCTCAAATAAGAATATATATATATATATAATTATGTATATATATTCTTCTACACATAGATCAACTAGCCTTGTCTTTTTTTTTTTTTTTTTTTAATCAACCAACTTAGTTGCAAGTGGTCAATGCACTAGTACTATAATTCATGTTTTTCAGATTTTGTTTTTAGGAAAAGCATGTGTATAATTTGAAGATGACTATTGTTTCATAAAATCCAAAGTATGTTCATCTATTGTATTTGAAAAGTAAACACTTTTCTTCACAAATTTAGATTTTTATAATTTTATTTCTTTTCTAATAGATGAGTTTTTGACTGAACATGGAAATAAAGTTTATTTTGAAATTTAGTAAAAATTTGCTCATGATGAATGATTTCGAAGATCTAAAACAATGTCAAGTTTTATTTTAATAGATGATTGAGGTAAAACTTTAATATATAAAAAAATAATCACTAAATGATAGAAACTATTGTAGTGTTGAGTTGTGTCAAACTATATGAGGCAGCAATATTTATTGTAAATGTTGTGTTCTAGCAATTGGTGTATTTATAGGTTGTTAGTTTAAGCCCTGGTTTTGGAACTTTTGTCCTCCAAATAGTAGAGAACCACAACTCCAATCAATTTAAAGAAAAATAATAAGACAAGGATTTTCTAAAAGTATGTTACAAATATTTAAATTGATCGAATCATATTTCAAATAAAACAATAAATTCCAAAAATAGACCAATTCTATAAACATAAATGACAAGTTCAATTTATAGATCTCTCTACTTACAATGCATCCTTAACTCTTGGTTGCTGTGCACTCATTGTCAACATAATCAATTAACCATTATAATCTCTAAAAGTCATTTTCATTACATTCTCACCTCAAATTAAATTTATCTACATAATGTAATCAAGTATATATGTGCAAAGATCATTCTTTGAACCCGAGACTTTACCTTGATGCTCCTCTATTTTATTTAGTTTCCATTTCCAAGTTTTATGCATTCCACTCTCTATTTTCTTTAGCTTCCATTTTCTTTACCTTTGAACCCGGACTTATATGCACTCCACCCTCAGTTTTTGGGTCATAGCTAAAATAGCATATTGTGTAATATTGTGATTTCTTGGCAAAAATATTCAGCATAAAATTACACTTATCATTAATCACAAGAAAAGCCTTCGACTGAAAAGACTAATGTGTAAATAATACAAATGTAAATAATACAAAATGTTTGCATGCATTGAATTAAATTAGAAAACTTCATTTGCACCATATATTTCTCGGATTAGGTTCCAGCATATAGAGATAAACACGTTTATTTTTTGTTTGTGACATTTCCACAAACACCTTACCTTCATAGTCCAAAATCAAGAATTTAACAAAAGAAATATCATGATCAGATTCCTCAATACATTAGCCTTCCACACAGACCACACTTATATAATCTACATAATATAATTTCCAATTTATCCAGCCAAATAATATCCAAACTTCGGAGGAAATTCCCATATTTCAAACCCAAAAAATATAAACTTACCAGTTGGAAAGAAATGACAGGAAGAAGGCACTGTAGCTTGAAGCAATCTACGGCGGACGAGTAGAGTGAATGAGTTACTATGAGCCGTGGCGTTGTGCGGCGTGAGGCTGAGAGCTAAGGAGAATCATGTGGAAGAATGAAGCAAACGGATCAATGATGAAAGGGAAAGAAGAAAGAAATGAGAGATTGAAATAAATTGAAAAGGCGTTGTTCCTATTTAAATGGAACGGCGTTGTTCTAGTCACTCAATTGAAACCATTTCATATGCAAAACGGCGTAGTTTTGCATCTAGATTTTTTTTTAAAAATGTTGGAAGTTGGAGTCCCACTGGGTTCTGATTCTGACTCCAACTTCCGTCACAGAGTCGGAATTACTTCGATTTCGACTTCAACTTCCGAACACTCCGATTCTGTCAGAATCGGAGCGTACATCTGCCGGAATCGGAGTGATCGGAAATTTGCACAACCCTAACTTTAGTTATTGACTTGTTTATATATTGTACAATGTATAGCCAATGTAATGCAAAATAGTGATTTCTTCATATTTTCACACAATGTGTAAACTCTTATACGGCATCAAAAGCCTCTTTCTCCAACAAGACGAATTTTTTTGTTCCCATGGCTTCCCCTGCAAATGCTCCCACACAGAACCCAATTTCCATCAACGCCACAGGGCAACTTCCTCAAAAATTAACCAGCCCCAATTTTCCTTCATGGAGTGCAACTCTTTCATTTTTACCACTTGGCTATGACCTTATGCGATTCTTGGATGGAACGCATCCATGTCCTCCTCAGCCTACTCAACCTGTTGATGTTGCCACCATTGCTACGTACTCCAACTAGTTTCGGCAAGACCAACTCCTTCTTAATGGCATTCTTGACTCTGTTGCTAACTCCATCACGCCTCTCATCGCCTTAGCCAAAACTTCACCTAATGCCTGGCTTTGACTCAATTACTTGTATGCGAACAAGTCTCGACCCCGCGTGATGCAGCTCAAGGAACTTTTGACCCTCCTTCAACTAGGTGACTGGCCGATTGCTGCCTATCTCCAAGATGTCAAGAGCACCATCGATGAACTAGCTATCATTGATGCCCCTCTGTCCTCTTATGGCATCACGCTCCATGTTCTTCGCGGCCTTGGTTCTGACTACCACAATCTGGTTACTCCTATCCACACTCGAGAAACTCCTCTCACATTTGAGGAATTGAATGATCTCTTGACCTCCCATGAAGCCTATCTTCAACGACTCAACCATGCAACTCAACAACTTGTAGTAACTACCAATCCTACAAATCGATGAGTTTGGAATCGGTCCTCCAACAATGACCACTTGATTTCGAACAAATACAAGGGAAAATGCCAGTTGTGTAGTGAAGTTGGCCATTTGGACCCTTTTTGTCCCAAACACTCAGTTCAACCCACTACTGCTGCTGCCAATTGTGTTTGTACGAACCAAACTCAATCTTTCAAATAGCTTGTTGATTTTGGAGCCTCTCACAACATCACCTCGGATTTTTCTAATTTAACCATCAACTGAGTATGATGGTACTGATGAAGTTGTCATTGGCGATGGTACAGGTTTACCGATTACTCACATTAGCTCGTTAACTTTTCAATTACCTCATTGTATTTTAAGACTACATGATACATTATGTGTTCCTGCCATGCATAAAAATCTGGTTTCTGTGCATCATTTTACAAAACAAAATAATGTGTTGCTTGAATTTCACCCAGATTTTTATCTTGTGAAGGATCGGACCACAAGAGTGATTCTTCTTAGAGGCCGACTTGAGAATGAGGTCTACCCACTTCCTCCACCATCCACTACCTCCCAATCCATTGTTGCCAATGTTGGTGAGCATAGGAACGGATCTATCTGGCACAACCGCCTCGGTCCAATAAAACTGTGTCACATGTTATTTCTAAATTTCATTTGCCTGTTTCAACTCCAAGTACTATTTCGGTGTGTTCTTCTTGTCATACTAGTAAAAGCCATAAACTTCCTTTTGGTACTAGCACTATTAAGAGCAAATCATCACTTGAGTATCTCTATTCCGATGTTTGGGGCCCCACGAAAAATCTCATCAATTGAAGGCCATCGTTATTATGTTATCTTTATAGACCATTTCGCAAGATATTATTGGTTATTTCCTATGCATAATAAATTTGATGTGTTTATCATTTTTCCCCAACTTCGCACTCTCATAGAAAAACAATTTGGTTGTCTCTTAAAAAATCTCTACACTAATAATGGAGGCGAATATATTAAACTTTGGTCATCTCACCACTCCACCTCACACCCCACAGTTAAATGGCATTTCTGAAAGATGTCACCGTCAAATAGTAGAAACAGGCATTGACCTTACTCACTCAATCGCATATGCCCACCCAATATTGGCACTTTTCTTTTCAAACAGCTGTTTACCTTATGAATCGTCTACCTACTCCCATCTTAGAAAATAAATCTCCTTTTTAGAATTTATTAGGCACATCACCAAATTATCTCAAATAATGGATTTTTGGTTGTCTATGTTTTCTTTGGCTAAAACCATACTCTTCCCACAAACTAGAACCAAAATCCTCTTGTGTTTTTATTGGGTACTCAACATCTCAACATGCTTATAAGTGCCTCAATCTTGAAACTAATAAAACATGTGTCCCGACAAGTTAAATTTGATGAGAGCCAATTTCCCTTTCAAACTCATCTTGCTATACCAGCCATTCCAACTCAGCTTGAGCCCCACGCACGGTCTTCTCCTTAGTTATTGCAGATCCCATCCTCTTTTCAGGAACTACCCCACCAGACAACTACCATTTCAACCAACACTCTAACCATCAACCCTGCTCCAAGCCCCGTCTCATTTCGTTCTCCTCGCAACTGATCAGGTAACTGCTTGTGAGCCCACAAATGTTTCTGTTGTTCTCGTTTTTGGCAGGGCTCATAGCATGACCACTTGGGCCATGAACGACATTTGCAAGCCTAAACAGATTTATATGGTTACCAAGCACCCACTACTAGAAACTCTAGAACCTCACAATGTCACTCAGGCTCTCAAAGCAAAGATCCTCAATGGTGACGAGGCATGAGTGATGAATTTACTGCTTTGCTTCACCATGGCAAGTGGGAGTTGGTCCCACCTTCCTCTCACATTAAGCCCGTTGGATGCAAATGAGTTTTTCGAGTTAAGCGTAAACTAGATGGAAGTATTGATCGTTACAAAGCCCACTTGGTGGCAAAAGATTTTCATCAACAATATGGGCTTGATTACAAAGAAACCTTCTCTCCCGTGGTCAACTACGGCAACTTGATGTGAATAATGTCTTTTCTCATGGCACTCTTATGAAAGATGTTTACATGAAACAACCTGTTGCCTTTGTTGATCCTTAGTTTCCAACATATATTTGCAAGCTCCGTCAATCATTATATGGGTTAAAACAAGCTCCACATGCATGGTACACGGCGCTCAGTACTTATCTACTTCAGCTGGGCTTTTCTTAGTCTAAAGCCAACCCTTCTTTTTTTGTCTACCATAATGGCTCGGTCCATGCCTACTTATTGGTCTATGTTGATGATCTCATTTTAACAAACAATTCCCCTATTTTTTATTAGCAAGTTGTTCGTCAATTCGGCAAAAAAAATTCACTCAAGGATCTTGGCTCCCTACATTTTTTTCTTGGTGTTGAAGTCATCCCCACTGCAAATGGCCTTTTCCTTAATCAGCAAAAATACATTCAGGATCTCTTGACCAAGCATCACCTTGATGACACTAAAGTGGTGTAGACGCCACTATCAACTTCAGAATCTCTCCGACTCCACAATGGGACCTCAATGGCAGACAGTAAAATCTATCGGCAAATCATTGGAGCTCTCCAATACCTCTTTCTAGCTCGGCCTAATGTGGCCTATCCTGTAAATAAGCTGGCTCAGTTCATGCATAAGCCCACGCACACACATTGGTCTGCTCTTAAACGCTTGTTGCGATATTTGAAGGGGACGATCAACTATGGTCTACAGGTTCATCGCTCTACCAACCTGCAAGTCTCAGCCTGCTTTGACACCGACTGGGCTGGGAATGCCGATGATAGCACCTCAACCTCCGCCTATATTATCTTCTTAGGCTGCAATCCGATCTCTTGGTGCACCAAAAAGCAACATGCAATTGCCCGCTCATCCACTGAAGCGGAGTACCATGCTCTTGCCACCACCACCTCTGAGATTGCATGGCTCATGGGATTGTTCAAAGAACTTGGTCTTCAACAGTCCACTCCTTCAAAAAATTTATGTGACAATATTGGTGCCACACAGCTAAGCGTTAATCCCCGTTCACCACGGTCTCATGAAACACATTGCTATTGATTTTCATTTTGTTCAGGATTATGTGAACAAAGGACTCCTCACTGTCAATCATGTGTCTACCAATGATCAACTAGCAGATGCCCTCACCAAACCTCTTGCATGGTCACAGTTTCAAACCTTGCGATCCAAGATTGGCATCACCAATGGCACCACCATCTTGCGGGGGAGTGTAACGGAGAATGCAAATCTCCCAGGATAGCCTCTGTGATTCTAGTTTACTGGCTTGTATGGAACGTGTTTATCTTCTAGCTATCAATCACCTAGTTGTACAGCATTATTGTGTCCTTAACTTTAGTTACTAACTTGTTTATATATTGTACAGCCAATGCAATGCAAAATAGTGAATTCTTCATATTTTCACACAACGTGTAAACACTTATGGTACCATGCTCCACCACCCACTCTAAACAGTTTAATGTTATTAATGCCAATGTAGGTCTAGAGTTTGTATAGAATTTCTCTCAACCAAAATCTTACATGGTACACTTCACACTACTCCATCACTAAGGCCCGGTTTTGATACACGGTATAGATGATCTGTACAATAGTTTTTCATATTCAAACACACTATATTTCATCTATAAATTTTGAAATCACCCACTTCAACAAACAATAATGGACAATGAAAACAGTGCATGAATAGTGTATAAACAGTGAAATTCTGACATGAACAGTGCGTGAACAGTAGAAAATTCGACTATCCTATTAAATAGTGGGACCCACACATTTTTCAAATCCTAAAAATTAAAAACTGTCTCATTTTATCTCATTATTCAAACACATTTTTTTTACAAATTATTTCATCTCATCTTATCTCAAATTTACCACTATTCAAAATATTTCATCTCATCTCCTCTGAATTATATATCCAAACGAGACCTTAAGCCATTCAAATGGTGATACTTTTTTAGCTTTGTACCAAGAAACATGGTATTTACTTTTTGCAATAATTTCTTACTTGTTGTTTTTCATTTCTTTTTCTATAACAATTTATTTGGAGTATTTTTTGAGATTTTCTTCTCCACTAGGCACTGTGTACCATAATTTAATCTTATCTTCTTGGCAAAAATAAAAACTTTTTTTTTTATGGTATTCACCGCGCAATGTGCGAATGTGAGAGTTTCCTTTGAAGTTTGAATAGATTCTACATTTGGATAGAGAAACAAAATTCTACTGCTATTTAATATTTTATTATTAATTTTTAATATTATATTTTTATTTATTTTTTTACTATTATTTACAAAATATCAAAAATCATATCATTATCCAAATACAACGTAAGACCAGCACACGATCAAGGCCCAACACGCCCCCAAGGCCCTCAGTGCTTCAGATGCAACTGCACTGGCTTCGTATGTTTCCATAGCCAGCAATTTAAATAGAGAAATGTTTTAATTTAGATACAAATTAATTATACAAAAATAAATTTATAAAATAATATAATTTGAAATAGCATGTTAGATTATAAAGATGCTTGTATTGTAAAGTAGATTTATCAGATCACATAAAGTCACACTACTTTATAAATTTATTTTTATGTGATCTGTTTGTATTTGTAACGCGTCTCAATATAATAATATTTGATACTAATACTTTTTATTTAATACGAAGACTTTTTAACTCTCTTTTTTTCCCCTATTGGAAACCTTACATTATAATTCGAGACATAAATATATTTGATGCAGATTCAAGTTCGTTAATTAAAAACAGTCGCATACGAAAGCTTATAACAAAAGCATGCATGATGAAATGTCCACAAGTCTGATTAATGCCTTTGACACGAACTTGAGATGTCACACGCAAAAGCATCAATGCTGCTGTCCGTGGATCCACCTCTCTGTATTGCTTGCAGACAAATCTTCTGAAGTTCTTTTGCTTTTCTCCTCATTTCTTTCCCCTCACTGCTTTCCAAATCCATAAACCTGTGCACAAGCTCTGCAATTTCTTCTCTTCCCACCAAGCTTTTTTCTGCATCCAAGTCTTTCTTGATCACCCTCCACCCAATCTTCCAATCGTCCGCCACCATCTTAGTGTTTGAGACTTGGTCCCAGTATATGGGATAACAAAGCATCGGCAAGCCTGCAAATACAGCTTCTGAAGTAGAATTCCACCCACAATGGGACCAAAACCCTCCAATAGAAGGATGACACAACACCCTCAGTTGGTCACACCAAGGAACAACCAATCCCATGTTGCCACTGATCTCTTTGATCTGAGAACTTTCCGCCCGGGCCACCCAGAAGAATCTCACCCCACTCTGGCGCAACCCTGCTGCCATTTCATCCATCTGGGCGCTTGAAACCGAGTGAATACTGCCTTGTGAGACGTACAGAACAGAAGCTTTAGGCTGCAAATCCAGCCATTTGAAGTGATGGGCGGTGTCGATGGAGCTTTGTGGAGAGAGATTTTCTTGGAGTTTGAAGTAAGGAATGGTGGGGCCAATATGATATATTGGTACCGCAACATGTTGTTTCAGAGATTCGATGACTTGAGTTTCAAGCTCGTACACAGAAGCTAAGAGAAGACTGTGTGCTTTGGTCACCCAGGATATGGCTTCTAAGGCTTTATCCAATACTGTAAGGCCTTTCCCGTAAAAACACGTTGGGAGATCTGCTATTCTTGTTGAAGGAACTCCAGGGATATAGTCCACATGCTCATCTCCGAGCTCTACATTCTCACAAAATAAAATTTACGTGATATTAATCTTTAATATTTCCCATCAATAGAATTCAATTAAGGGCAGATCAAGTATGTGTAAACAGAGTTCCAAGAAATGTTCATGATGATCTATGACTAAGACAGAATATAAAAACCTAAACTCATTTATGACGAATCATTTACGAGACATGGTCAAACAAAATCCAGATGTTGTACCTATTTTTTCTTAAATTATAAAACATCTTTGGATAAAAAAATATATAAGAAATCTTGATCCCAATAATGGTAAGGGAGAAAATTTTGCTTTGGGCCCATCGTAAATAACTTAATTAGCGAAAAACATGAATCGGACAAAGTCGGACAGGGCGGAGAAGATTTAAGACAACAAAATCTATATAAAAAATTATGAAAGGATACAAGACAATCTGGATGTCTACGTGAGACTTTAACTTACTCATTTCTCACTTACCGGGTAAGGAATCAATCGAAAAATGGTGGTGCTGAACAAGGAGATCAAAATGATGGAACACCGAGTACATCATCGCCGACATGGTCCAAAGTGAGGCCACCTGGATATTCCTTTTCTTTCCGATCTCAACCGCCCACGTAAAGTAAGTATCTGCTATCATGGTGGTAGCCGGCAGCACAAGACGCTGATCCAGGAGCTCTTCCACCGGAGCTTTCATCTTCTTCAGAACCTCTTCGTAGTGGCCCGGAGAGTCTTTTCCACGGCCAATCTCTGTTGGGATGACGTTGGGGATGGTGCCGAATTTTAGGTTCTCTGGCTTGGGCTCGCCGCCGATGAAGCCGAACCACTCTTCGGTGACGACGAAGGTGATAAAAAGGTCGGGATTCTTGGCGATCAGCGACTTGCAGAGATTCATCATGGGGTTGATATGACCTCTGCCCGGAATAGGCAGAGCCACAACGTGACAAATTCTGGTTCGGTCGGAGCTACTGAGGTCCATTTTCGGTACCTTTACCGTGAGAAGGTTACGAAGAATACGAGGACGTAAGAAGGGGGCAGAAATTCAGAACTATATATTATATAATGGAAATGGAGGATTCAATGACAGAAATACCCTCGTTCCACAGTGACTGGTGATTATTACTCTTAAAATAAAAAGGATTTAATGCAAATAATAAATATATTCTTATCCTCATCACTAATCATTTGGGATGAGAACTTGGTTTAATTGATCTAGTTGTGTAGTAGTGAGCCATTGATATTGTTAATCAAAAATGACATAGCCACCGATTGTTGGGTTCCGATTGGGTCATGAAAATTTTATTTTTTTATTTACTTAGTAATTAAAGAAGTGTTGTTTTAATAATATTGTGAATTTTAAAAATATATATATATTTAAAAATATCAAAAATGATAAAAAAAAAAAAAAAAACTTTGTTCTTCTCAGCACGAGTCTACCGAGGATGTAGCACGGCTCATTGTTAATATGTTTTGTATGGGATTATAAATGCGGCGTAAAGTGTAGGGTGGCACCATTAATGCGGCATGGTTTTCCAGGAGGTGCCTCAAGATTGGATGATTGGTGCTGCCTGACTCACTCAAAAATGAGTAGCATTAATGTTATCCCAAGTGTAGGAGGATGTCGTGTAATAATAAGGAATAAATTCCTAGATCGTCTCCTCAGGGAAAATTTACTCAAAATTTAAACTCGTTGAAAAATTGTGAAAAACTTCACAAAGAAAAAAAAAATGGTATGTGCAATGGATGGAAATTTTACTAGTCATGGACTAGATTCATGTTTTTAGATTTGTTTGTCGGATTTGAATGCAGCGATGAAAAGTAAGGAATGAAAATGCATGAAACTAAATTAAAATTGCTGAAATTAATAGACTGAAATTTAAAAGAACAAGAAAAATAAATGACATTAATTTAAATAATAGGAATTAAAGATGCAAGAAAATAAATGACATTAACCTAAATAGAGGAATTACAAGTGCGAGAAAAATAAATGATAGTANAGTATTGAGCCATTGATATTGTTAATCAAAAATGCCATAGCCACCGATTGTTGGGTTCTGATTGGGTCATGACAATTTTTTTTTTTTAACTTAGTAATTAAAGAAGTGTTTTTTTAATGATATTGTGAATTTTAAAAAATAAATATTTAAAAATATTAAAAAAGATTAAAAAAAAAAAAAAAAAACCTTTGTTCTTCTGGACACGAGTCTACCGAGGATGTAGCACGGCTCCTTGTTAATATGTTTTGTATGAGGTTATAACAATCCAGGACAAGGTCTTTTTATCTGTAGATATAGAAAAGGGGTGGCTTGTGAAGCCTCTAATGCAAAAGTTAATATATGTGTTAAAGAATTGTGGGAGACTTGTGGAGTTCAAATATATTTTTTCATACCTAAGGCATGGTTTTTATGTGAGATTTTTGGATAAGTTTCGTATTAGATGGTTCATGTCACCCCCACAGTAGTCCTAGTCAGGACCTTTAAGCATCATGGAGTTTAGAGTATCATCATTAATGCGGCATGGTTTTCCAGGAGGTGCCTCAAGATTGGATGATTGGTGCTGCCATTTTTCCTACCTATCGTCAGAGAATGGAGAGTTGTTCGTGTTTCTCGTTCACTTGTCAGTATATATCCTTTAATGCAAGATGTCACAGAAGGATGTCTGTGATACTTCATATGATAAAGATAAGGCTAGATAGGTGGTGAATGAGATTCCATATTGTTTAGGAAGGATAAGTTATTGTTCTTTATAAGATTTCAATAGAGCACCAATTATATCATTGATTAGTTTTTTAAAAATATAAGTCATATAATTTAGACCTTTCATTGAGGTGTTACAATGTTAGGGTTGGTGTGTCCTGCCTATTCCCCCTCAATTTGGTTTCCAGCACCATGCACACTCTTTTAGCTTGCACAATTCGTGGGCTGAGCTCCTTTAGCGATCCTAGGGTCGCAGAAAGATGAGGCCTGAACTAGAAAGGGCTTCAATGTCTTGCACAGGCCCAACCCATTGTGATAAAAAGGTCGGGATTCTTGGCGATCAGCGACTTGCAGAGATTCATCATGGGGTTGATATGACCTCTGCCCGGAATAGGCAGAGCCACAACGTGACAAATTCTGGTTCGGTCGGAGCTACTGAGGTCCATTTTCGGTACCTTTACCGTGAGAAGGTTACGAAGAATACGAGGACGTAAGAAGGGGGCAGAAATTCAGAACTATATATTATATAATGGAAATGGAGGATTCAATGACAGAAATACCCTCGTTCCACAGTGACTGGTGATTATTACTCTTAAAATAAAAAGGATTTAATGACAAATAATAAATATATTCTTATCCTCATCGCTAATCATTTGGGATGAGAATATGGTTTAGAGAAATGATATTTGCAGTCGTGATTTTGTAAGCGGCGTGCAGTCGCTTTGAAAAAAGTGAATTAATATGAAACTCACATGAAAAAAAAAATTATTTTTATAACTTTTTTTTATTCATCTCGTACATCCCGTTTGTATATGCCGACTGCATATAGCAGTTCTGCTTGGTTTAATTGATCTAGTTGTGTAGTATTGAGCCATTGATATTGTTAATCAAAAATGCCATAGCCACCGATTGTTGGGTTCTGATTGGGTCATGACAATTTTTTTTTTTTAACTTAGTAATTAAAGAAGTGTTTTTTTAATGATATTGTGAATTTTAAAAAATAAATATTTAAAAATATTAAAAAAGATTAAAAAAAAAAAAAAAAAACCTTTGTTCTTCTGGACACGAGTCTACCGAGGATGTAGCACGGCTCCTTGTTAATATGTTTTGTATGAGGTTATAACAATCCAGGACAAGGTCTTTTTATCTGTAGATATAGAAAAGGGGTGGCTTGTGAAGCCTCTAATGCAAAAGTTAATATATGTGTTAAAGAATTGTGGGAGACTTGTGGAGTTCAAATATATTTTTTCATACCTAAGGCATGGTTTTTATGTGAGATTTTTGGATAAGTTTCGTATTAGATGGTTCATGTCACCCCCACAGTAGTCCTAGTCAGGACCTTTAAGCATCATGGAGTTTAGAGTATCATCATTAATGCGGCATGGTTTTCCAGGAGGTGCCTCAAGATTGGATGATTGGTGCTGCCATTTTTCCTACCTATCGTCAGAGAATGGAGAGTTGTTCGTGTTTCTCATTCACTTGTCAGTATAGATTCTTTAATGCTAGATGTCACAAAGGATGTATGTGATACTTCATATGATAAAGATAAGGCTAATAGGTGGTGAATAAGATTCCATATTGCTTGAGAATGATAAGTTATTGTTCTTTATAAGATTTCAATAGAGCACCAATTATATCATTGATTATTTTTTTAGAAATATAGGTCATATAATTTGACCTTTCATTGAGGTGTTACAATGTTAGGGTTGGTGTGTCTCTGCCTATCCCCCTCAATTTGATTTCCAGAACTCATGCACACTCTTTTAGCTTGCACAATTCGTGGGCTAGCTCCTTTAGCGATCCTAGGGTCGCGAAGATGAGGCCTGAACAGAAAGGGCTTCAATGTCTTCACAGGCCCAACCCATTGGAGGGGAGGGGAATTCCCCTTCCAAATATCTAATTGGATGACTCAATTTCAATCACATTCATTTAGTTAAATAAATTAAACTTGTTAAGTCTTGCGTAATTGGCTAAATAAACAAATAACCCCGTGTCACTTGAAACAAAATATCTATTGATTTGTTATACAATTTAAAACAATTTTCTGTTAGCTACGACCATGGGATCGAATCCTTTATTCTTCATCTACACACATCACATTCAACAAACATTGTACCATGTGATTCTAAAAGAGAATGTTCAAATTATATAAGCTATGCTAAGATAATTATGAGTTAAACAAGTTTGATACAAAACCGATTTATTTATTAATCTTGTCTTATGATTCGAATTCAATTAATAAAAACATGTAACATCAATAACTGTGCTATATATATGATTTTTCAAAACTAACAACAATCTTTTCTATTTTTTATGTAAGTGGGTCAGTTACCACATCTCATTGAAATCCTTCACAATGAAGTATGATGAAACTATCAACTTGTTTAGAGGTGAAAATGAAAAACAAAATTCAAATTTGAAAATTTTTATAAGAGGACATAAAACAAGTTGGAGGTAATACTCATTCTTTCATTTCTCTCAAAACTCAATTTTTATTCATTCTAAAAATGGTAGGAACGAGCTGAGAGAATTAAATGAGAATTAGTAAATTTTTATTTATTAAAGTTCTCATAACGTCCCTATAATTTAACAAAATTTTTTTTTGAATCTTCTATTATAATTGTTATTATAAATATAAATACAATCAAACATGCAATCTTTTTATTTATTTATGTCATTCTTTTTCTATTCACGTCTTATTATTCCATATATTGTCGTTGCCTACTGAAATCCTGCAATTACCGATAAGGCTGGCCATTTGCTTTGGATTTTGTTTATTTATTAGGGGTGCTACCCGCACCATACGGTGTGGGGTAGCCCCCTCCCTGCCCCCTACCCCTGCATCGGGTGGATGGGGAATTCTGCCCCCATCTCCCACCCCCGGAATGCAGGGGCGGGGTACCCCTTCTCGCATAACGGGATGCTTGGGCCTAAAAGTGATTTTGGCCCAGAAATAGCTAAAATAGATCTAAAATGGCCCATAAGCTTTTCTTTTAGGTTCAGAAACAGCTTCTAGGCTATTTTGAGCCTATAAAATTATAAGTTAAAAAAACAAGTTTTTAAAAACCAAATTAAAAAAAAAAAAGTTACATGAATAAAAATGGATTTTATGGCTAATAATTACTAGTCAGTCTAGTCTACTAAAAAAAAGTTATATGAATAAAAGTTACTAGTCTAATACCTAATAAACTAATAATAATGACTAAGCTATTACAAAATTGAAAGGCTAAGCAATTACAAACATAAAAGTGTCCACAAGACATTGTATTAACATTACAAATCATTGAATACATAATATGAACAAATGATTCAAATTTTGAATATTTTAAAGAGAGAGCTGTGGGTTGTCTTTGATAGTGACATTTGGGGCGGCCCGGGCTTGAGGACATATTCATATTGCAGTGGAACTAGACGTCATCTCATATGTTGCTACAACAATTAATACTAAAATTAATACCGATGAAATCGAAATGAATATAAATAAATCAAAATAATAAAATAAAAACAATTACTAGGTAGTCCAGATCTAGACTGATCACCACCCTCATCTTCATCGGTTTCCTTAAAATCTAAAACATCCAGAATATGAATATCATTTCCTATCATTCAACTCTGTGTGCATATAAATACCTCCACAGTTGTAGGAAATAATGAATTACGGAAAGGATCCAATATGCGCCCTCCGATACTAAAAGCTAACTCTGAGGCAATGGTGCTAATAGGGATGACCAAAATACAGGACGCAATTTCAGAAAAAATGGGATATTTCTTTGCTGCAGTCTTCCACCATCCTAATATATCGAAATTATCATCATCATCTTAGATTATATCCGCTGACAAATAGTTGTCTAACTCTGAAACCACCTCCGTAGATTGATGGACTAGTGTGAGATTTTGTGCGAAGATCTTAGTCCACGGCATTCTACGCTTCTTTGTAGGAGGCCCGGTCACTGTGTCTGTAGGAGGCGTTGGGGTAGGTGTATGTGTCTTGGATGCAGTATCACCCTTAATTGCATTAAACTCATCATACAACTTAGCCAGGGTATCTCGCGCCATTTCACCAATAAGATCAGCCCATGCTGGTCGTGAACAAGTCTCAAACCATATAACATGCCTGAAACTTTCAGACGGAGATCAAAAATAACAACTACATATAATAAAATATTCATTATAATCAAATCTCTCAAATACTTGTCATATTTTATCATCATGGTCACTGTCATCCCCCTCATCCTTTCATTGGAATCCCTACATATATCTTCTAATTCTTTTTTCACTCTACATATTTGTTGACAAAACCCATGGGATGTAAGGTACAAAGAATCAGATATATTCAATGTGACATCATAAAAAATACTGAAAAAATCAACAAAAATAGAAACTATCATCCAATCATCATCATTAGGCTTTCCTAATCCCCCGTGCTCATCAAAGTATTTGACATATTGGATGTCTTCATCACCCAATAATTGAAAGACTGCCTTATATTCTTGGGTCACCTCCAACATCAAGAAGGTTGAGTTCCATCTAGTAAGAACATCAGTATAAAGACCCTTCTTCGATGTTATACCCGCAGCCTTTGCAGCAACTTTGAATTTCTCCAATCTAGAAGGAGAAGACCTCACAAATTTTACAGCCATTCTAACTCGTGCAACCGAGTTATCAACATCTTTCAACTCTTCAGTCACAATTAAATTCAAAATATGTGCAGCACAACTAACATGCAAATATTCACCACCTAAGAATGTTTTATTTGCCTCTTTAAGATAAGTCTTCAAATATTCCAAGACAACTTCATTAGATAACGCATTATCAACCGAAACAATTAAAACCTGTACCAACCCCCAAACCTTTATTGCGGCCTCCAAGGCTTTCCTAATCGTCTCACCCTTATGATCAGTTATTTGACAAAACTTAATAATCTTTTTGTGAAAAATCCATTCAGAATTAACAAAATGCACAGTAAAAAACAAGTAATTCATATTTTGGATGGAAGTCCAAGTATCGGTAGTGAGGCAAATTACCAAATCCTTCAATTGGCCCCTCAAAACATCTTTTTAATATCCTTTGCCACAATATGGCGAAAAGGAAGTGTAAATCTCGGTTCCAACTCTTGGACAAATTCTTGAAACCCTTTACTCTCCACAAACTGAAAAGGCAGACTGTCTATGACAATCATACGAGTTAACTTCCTTCTACATTCATCGGGATTATACTTTGTATACCCCTTCAACGTTGGACCCCCGGCCCCACTACTCTCATCCGCCATTTTTCTTAATCTAATATCTAGTCTAAATTGACTCTTCTCTACTAGTGATTTTAATATTTGACTTTTCTTGCATTGTTCCTCTAAATGGACTTTCAGCTGGAATGTACCATATTTCGTATAGTGATATCCATATATTTTTTCACAGTTATTATGTCTAACTTGTGAGTTGTTATTGGGGTCACCACCCTCTAGTTTAGTAAAGTGAGACCAAACTATGGACACATGTTTCTTGCCCTATGTGGATTTGGGGGCAGGGCAAGGTGTACTCCCCGTAGGGGTTGGAGTAGGGTTAGGTTCTGGAGCAGGGGTATTAGCTGGGACAGGGGAGCTATCATTGAAATTCGGATTCCTTTGAAAAGATATTCCTGATTCCCCAACATAATAAAAAAATTTTAAAGTGCAATCCAGCACAAGACATAAAAAAAAAAAAATGTAATAATACACCAAACAATAAACAAGGCAAAATGCAATGATTGAAACCAATTTATTTAGGGGTTTCAATTGAAACCCCTAAAAATTCAATTTAGGGTTTCAATACAAAACCTTAAATTGATTAAGGGGTTTCAATTCTAACCCTTAAATAAAATTCAATTAGTTAATTAGCTATACATATTTGTTTTTTGTTTTTCTACATTAATATTTTTAAATATATTTTTTTAAATTCACAATATTATTAAGCAACATTTTCTTAATCGCTAAATAAATTTAAAAAACTAAAAAAAAAAAAATTGTAACCGTAAGTATTATGAATTAAAAGGGCAAAATTAAAAATGCATAAATATTTGTGAAAAAACATAAATATTAGTAGTATTTTAGAAAACAATAATCTTTTGATTCATTTCAATTTCATTTAAAATTGGGGTCCATAATAAAAATAAAATAAATAAATAGACTCTTTTGAATCATAAAAATGTTAAATATCGTAAAAACTTTTGGATTTTGTCTTTTATTTCAAGTTATTAAATTCTGAAAATTAATAAAAATTAGGAGTTTTAATCCAAAACTTAAATTGATTTAGAGGTTTCAATCAATTTAGGGTTTCCAATCTGAAATAAAATTAGGGGTTCAAATTGGAACCCTAAATTAATTTAGGGTTCCAATCCGAAACCCTAATTTTTTTTTAGAATTGAAAACCCTAAATTGATTGAAACTCTTAAATCAATTTAGGGTTTCCAATCCTAAATAAAATTAGGGTTTCCAATCCTAAATCAATTTAGGGTTTCGGATTGGAACCTTAAATTTTCAATCCTAAATAAAATTAGGGTTTCGGATTGAAACCCTAAATTAATTTAGGGTTCCAATTCGAAACCCTATATTGATTTAGGGGTTTTGAGTTTCCAATCCTAAATTAATTTAGGGTTTCCAAAATAATAAAAACTATAAAAAAAATTATTCAAACAAATTCACAAATACAATACACATGCACAATCACAATCCACGAATCCACAACAGACAAATTCACAAATTATCATCCTTCATCTCCGATTCAACCCATTCTTCCTCCAATCTCAGATCAAAACTAAAAATAAAATAAAATGGAGAAATGCCAAATTGGGTTGCAGAGTCTTTACCTTTGCGACGGCAAGAGAGGATACTTGAACTGGAACTACTAGAATCTAGATATCGTGCGTCGTACGAGAGAGAGAGAGAGAGAGAGAGAGAGAGAGAGGTGCGAGACTGTGAGTGTGACTATGAGAGAGAGACGGAGAGAAGAGTCTGAGAGAGAGTCTAAAATGGGAAGTTAACTAACTTAATGAAACGACGCCGTTTTGTCATGGCGCCGTTTTCATTTATAAAGGGATATAAATATATTATATAATATATATTATATAGATTATATAATATATATATGTGCAGAGCGGGGCGGGGGAAATGTGGAGCTGGGACGTAGCCCCTCCGTCCCTCGCCTCCGTTGGAAACTCTTATACGGGTGGAGGCCACCGTCCCCTGTCCTTGTAGTGCCAATACCCCGCCCCACATATGCAGGAGCGGGGCGAACGGGGTGGTGCAACGGGGTGCGGGGCCCCGTTGCCCACCCCTATTATTTATATTTTCTGAATGGTCATATCAATTATTGTTATTATTTGTTAATTGTTGTTATCTGTAATTATTTTATCATAAGTTGAAAAGTTGCTGTCTCAATTTGCTAATCAATTAAGGCTTCTTTCTTTTCAAACAATTATCAAATCTTATCCAACCTAGATGTGAAGCGTCATCCCAAAAACTCCAACGAAATTAACTATTTTGTTATAAATATGCAATGAAAAGTTTTTTTTTAACATGCCTAGCACATTATTGAAGTTGACAGAGAGTCAATACTTCACTACATAACCCACAGTTGGAACCAATATCTCCCTCTCTCTGTGGCCAAAAAAACTAGCCTTCAATCTAATTTTCACCAAAGGACTTCTCCCCCTCCTTCCCTTATTTCTCATTTTTTCTCATTCACTTTTCCTATTTTCTTAGTTTATTTGTGTTTTTTCAAGGTCAAAAAAGTATGATCTATAATTTTATGCAACTCTCGAGAGATATGCGTAGCAAAAGAAGACTCTCGGGCTGCAAATCATTCTAAGGATAGTGGCCATTTTGCAAAAATCACCGCGTGTGATCCTCACATGCCACTCACAAATGTGTATGGTCCTCACGCCCACACTTTCTGACAGTGTTTCTCCCAACAAGCCCTGGATCACAGGAATCACCATCATTAGATCTCTCAGATATGACTTTTGTGGCTGAAAAGAGAAATACTTGTGGTCTTCACGATCATCACATATTCCAAAGTCTACCGAAGTTCATCCAAACTGTAATCCGTCATTTTTTGTTCTTTTTCTTCTTTATTGTATGGTTAAAATAAAAACAGAGTTTGTCTCTTGAATGGTTTGTCCATAGAGATTGAATCCTCACTTTCTATGAAGGGTGAGATTAAGTCTCTATTTAATCAAAGTGTTGTCTCTTGGACGTTTCTTCGTAAAGAATATCAATAGTAGTGAAGTCTAGATCAATCAATTAGTAGTATACTGGTGGAGCTCCAAATGGTTGATATGAAGATATCTCCGTATGTATCCAGTCATAAATATAAGTTTCTCTTAATGAATGAATAATGGTATTTCCCTTAAAAAAAACACATTATTGAAGTAATTCCATAACAATAAAAATTTATTGATATCCTAACATTTTTATAACTAGAATAAATTATACACTAAATAATGTGTTGACATACCAAACTTACGAGTAGCAAAAATAAAGACAATTATCTTTATAACTTTGTTTTTAAGTGAGGGTATGTCTATAAAAGTAATGGTACTCTTACAATTCTATTTTGTTAAAATGTTGAGTTATAGGAAAATATAAAGAAAACTGTGTATTAGTGTATTTTTGACAGAGTTCATTTATAAACATGACAAATGTTCGTGACAAAACACAAATCTTTTTTTAAATTTGCCTTAAAAATTGGCATATGTCCCTTATTAAAAAATATGTGCTTGACTCAAGGAATACATATCAAATTTTTAAAACAAGAAAACTCTTATCATTTTTATATGAGAAATGATTGTACATGTTTCAAATAGACAAATCTTTTACAAATTCTTGTAAAAAAGTAAATTATATTTTAAAAAAATTGTAAAAAAATTATTATTTATTAGTTAAACTTACTTTTTTTAAAATAATTTTTATGAAAACTTATATATAATATCACTCATTTTACCCTTTTTATGAAATGGGGAAACTAGCGTCAAAGGCCTGGCCCGGGCAACCACAAGGCTCGTAATCACAGGGCCCAGCCTACCAAGTAATATGAGTCTTGGATAGAAGCCTGCTTTGTGAAGTTTAGGCCTTCCCAGTCAACTTGAAAATAACTAGCATGCAATCCACGTGGGCTAATTGATCAAAATCCTCTAGATATTGGAAATGCTCCATTAATAGACTCAAATCTCATTATTAGAATCCATAAAATTGGTGTGTAGTGTAAAGATCTTTAAATAAAATTGTTCTATATATAAAAAAAAAAAAAAGGAGAAACATTGGAACACAATATTGTGTACATAGTGAAGCATTGTT
This sequence comes from Carya cathayensis, assembly GCA_011037825.1. Classification (NCBI taxonomy): domain Eukaryota; kingdom Viridiplantae; phylum Streptophyta; class Magnoliopsida; order Fagales; family Juglandaceae; genus Carya; species Carya cathayensis. The sequence continues at coordinate 2,743,872 of QGSO01000171.1, forward strand.
AGTCTATAACCAACATTTTACCAATATCATAAGAGGGGATGAAACTATTGAGAAGAGTATCCCACATTGAGAAGAGTATCCCACATTGCCTGTAGACAAAAATCTGGATATGTAAATAAAGAATGAGCAATATTCTATTGTTGAATCGGTTTTATGAAATGAGTTAAACTTATGAATTTCTTCATTGTATTAGAGCCAACCACAAAAAAAAATGACAAAACGGGATGCCCATACTTCTTACCCGGTGATAAGAACTAGCAACAATACTTTCCTGCACGTGAGGGAGGGTGTTAAGAAGGGTATCCCTAATTGTTGTGGACAAGAGTCTGAGCACATTTGTAAAAAATGAACAACCCTCTCTTATTGAACCGATTTTATGAGATGAGTTAGCCCATAAAATTTTTCAAAAACTAATATACAGGGAGATGGACCCATAACACTACTTCTAAGGAGAATGTTGGAGAGAGTTATAGACAATATTACTCTTGATATATTTTGAATCATTTATAATTTAAACATGTAAACAAAAAGTAACTTAATAAAATGAGAAATAATTTATATAAATTATAAATAGAGAAATCTCGCTTAATCCCTTTATAAAAAGGTGGATTCTACTACTATGAGAAAGTATTAAAAAAATATATTTTTTATTTTAATAGAACTCATTTTTACAAAAAAAATTTACATGATATTTGTCTATTTTGAATTTGTATAATCAGTATTTTAAAAAAATTGAAGAGAAAAAATAGTATTTAATGAGGGGGCCAAAGTAGCTCAGACCTGCATGGGGCTGGGGAACAATCACGTACTCTCGGCCTCCTCCCTCTGACATCTGCCATTGAACATACGAGAGAGTTAGAGAGTTAGTTGAAGGCAGCCATGCATGCATGCAGCAACAGGCCGTATAAACTAAGAACAAAACTTCCACATACAAATTACGATCATCACGTGTTTTCTGTAGGCCCTTTTGTCGTCGTTTTCTTTTGAGCCTCACAAAAGAAAAAGGTTTCAAGCATCCATTTCCTTTCCTTTAGATGAGGACCACATGATGAGAAAGTATTGGCAGGAAACAGCGACCCAAAAGAATAAATAAAAAGATCGACCAGAAAATATCTGCCCAATAATGCCATCTATCGGTGTTTGATTATACGAGATCGATGTGCCATACACATTTACACTTTTCAGCAACCTAGCTATGGTTTGGAATTACCTCTAAAAAAAAATGGCAAATAAGTTAGGAGCTGTTAGAGAGGAATCTGTTGCCTTCTGCCAACTTCTATAACGGCTAAGTACTCGTGTTTTCTCACCGATCGAGTTATTATATTATTAAGCTGATCTCTAGAGCTCATAATATATATCATTTAAGAGTAATGTTACATACAATACTCGTAAAGTACTGTATAAATATTGTGCAGTCGTTTGGAAAATAGTGAGATTCACTATTAAAAAAAATTTTCAAAGTGATTGGACAGCGCTTACAGACTCACAACTACAAGTATCATTTCTCAAATAACTTTACTAGATGTGTTATTTATAGCGATTTATAAATAAAAATTTTCTTTCTAGCCATCTAACGAATATGAATAAAAGGAGTTAATTTAATTACCAATCGTTTTAGTTTGAAGTATTTATTAGATAATTTCGAAATAATCCTGATTTACAATAACATCTCCATGTGCATATCTTAATTGCTTCAATTTCCTTTTATGTCGGTGGACATTTTGGTTTACAGTTTTTATGATTTTTTTTTTTTTTTTTAAAGACAAAAGTGCTTTTGGAAAATGAGATGTCATGTCGTATTTTTCTTTCTCTAATAAAAGTAAGGTGCACTAAGTTACTAACCACATGACTCAACTTTTTACCTTTGTATCATTCTATACTCGCCGACATTCCTACCGAGGAATCTCTTGGTACGTGCAATTTTAATAAAAATCACAACATTATTAAATAAAAGATATTATCTTAATTATTAAATAAAAAGATCGAGGCCAATTCTCAATAAGAGTAGCTTTTTCATTTCACCTTTTACACATAGCATGTTAATTATGACGAAGGATTTCATTATTCTAAAAAAGAAATGGTAGTTATAATTGTGAGTGTGCAAGTGTCATGCAATCATTTTCAAAAAAATGATTAGATACGAGATTTGTATGAAAAAAAAATTAATTTTTTAATAATAGATTCCATTCTTTTTCAAAATAATTACACGATATTTATAAATTCTATAACCATACGTAGCATTACTCGTTAATAAATTGTCATTTGTGGCTAAAGAAAAAAAGGAAAGAACATTAACATAAGACTTAAAAAATTAAAAGAAAAAGAAAACATCAATATCAGATGTGAAATATTTGATTGATCCATCACATTGACAAAACAATAAATGCGTGCCCCATTAAAATGGAAGTGTCCATAAATGAGCACATGCATTATATATGGCCATACTTCACTTTGGATCTTCATGTACGTTGCTTTAACAGCCTTCCCTTCATGAATGGTTATGTACGTATAAGGTCATGGTGACCCTTTCCATGGACCACTGCCATTGATGTACTATGGAAATGCATACAGAATTTTAGATAATCGAGATCACTCCAAAGGCAAAGAGGCCCTTAAATTTAGTTTTGGCAGAAAACCCTTTTCCCTTTTTTATTTTTTTTGTTCTTTTTTCTGCATATAGAATTGGTTGTACTAGTCAAAGGCAACTATATTGTATCTAAATTTATTCAATTTCATCTAATATTAAAACAAAATAATACTATAGTTTATCTTTAATATATCCCTCTTCCTTGGGTTCTTCAAACCAAAAAAGGCTCACTACAAAAAATGAGAACATTTATGACAAATTATTTGCGATGATAATAACTATTTACGATGAAAACGGATTCATTTTAACGTAAAATACTCATTTTCATGGGAAATATCTGATTATAAATAAGTAATTTTTTTATAATGACTACACATTTTTATATAAATTGATGTAACGGATTTTCATATTATCGTAACGTTTGGTACGTGAATAAAGAGAATTATAAATAAATTTATTATAGAAGGAAAGGGATAGGCCACTCTCTCTATGCTGTCAATTTTATGCATGGCCGATGGGATGGGCCTCGTGTCTTAAGATATAAAGCTCCATAATAAGTGCACAGAAAGTCCGACTGAATAAAGAGATATTTTCATTTCATTTCATTGATTCAAACGAAAAAGAATAATACCAGAAAAATTCCAAATTTAAATATGCATGCAGGAGAGATATTTTGAGAGATATTTCGAGCATGTCAAGAAACCCTCTTCACGAATCGACCCTGCAACGTCCAAAATAGCATAAATGAGTTGTAGTATACACTTTATTTAGAGAAATGATTTTTTATAATTATAGAGTTCACATGCGTCACACACTCTTTTATAAAAAAGTGAATAATTAATATAGAATTTATATTAAAAAAATTAATTTTTTAATAATAGACCTATCTCTTTTTTAAAAAGAGTGCACAATGTTTACATAAACCATAATTGTATCTGGTGTTTCTTTTGTATTTATAGGCCACTTGTATATCATGATATTGTCTATTAATTATTAAACTTTTTATTAAGAAATGAGCAGTATCTCATTAATGTGAGATTAGATTAAGCAATTAAGAGATGTAGAGGCAGGGAAGGGAAGACAAGAATTGAACGTACGTACCCTGAGTCTAGGTCGTTTATCTGCATTGAGTTTGCGAACTTGGTATCTTATCTTCTTGGAGAACAATCTAGTTTGCCGCTTCTCTTTGTACCTTAGAACTCTTGCTTCCCTTCTTGTTCTCATCTCTTCTTCCATTACAGGCACCTCTCCCATCTTGAATATTATTCATAACTCAAATATATCATTATTCAGAATTTTAAGACAAAATAATTTAAAAAAGAAAGAGCCTGCTCAAGTATAATTATTCAATATATATAATATAAAAAGAAAGGAAATTAAAAGGCTAAGAAATGGTTACTAACATCATAATTACATCCATTGCTCGCCATGGGAACAGAACAATCATCGGCCCAAAGAGACCCCCGGTTAGACCATGCATCCAAGACCTCTTCATAATTCAAGTTCAAATTCAAAGATGACATCTTTTCATCTTCCTCCAAAACCCCATCATTTTCCTTCTTTATCGTACAGTAGCTTTCTTCTTCAAAAAAGCATCGGTTTGGGTTCTCAAGCTCATCTTTCTGCTGGTCTTGTTCATAGTCTCCTTCTCTGTATGAAAATTCTTCCCAGTCCATGAAATCCCAGTTAAGTTGGCCATACTTCTTGGTGTCCTGTGGTAGTTTTTCATCAACTTCCATGCCCCAAATACCCTCCAATTCATCCATAATCTTGAGTGCTTCTCCATCTGCGTAAGTAATATCCTTTGTGCTGGAGAATTTGGTAAGAACAGTAGTGTCTGGCACTTCTTGTTCTTCTTTCTTTGGGCTTCTTAAGAACGAATGGTAACCCATCTTATCTCTCTCTTTCTTAAGTCTATATCTTTACTTTCCCTTCGTATTCTATGTATGCATGCAAGTTTGAACATATATAACAGAGATGAGAGTAGATTTCATTCATTCTCTCTCTTTATTTTTATTTTTTGCTTTATTTTCCTACGTGGCACCTTATCCTCTTGCTATTGGTTTGTTCATGTCCTACTTTCTTATAATTGGTTGAGAGATTCCAGCTAGGAGAAGGTAGTGTGGGTCCCAAACGCCCTTTTCCTTGTCTGCGACTTGGGAGATGGGACAAAACGACTCATTGAGTATGTCGTAAAGCAATTCACGTGGTCAAAAAGGGTTCATCTGTTGACAAGAGCATTTACATTAGTTTATTTATATGTAAATACAAAATCACATATTTTGAAGATTATTTTGTTATTCGAGAAAAATGTTTACATTAAATTATAAATACAAAATCACATATTTTGAAGATTATTTTGTTATTCGAGAAAAATTTTTACATTAAATTATGTATCTTTGAGTTAAATTAATAATTAAATATTATTTTTATTATTATTATTATTTTCTAAAATTAACTTTTTTAATATATTTTACAATTAGCAGCTACTACAAAGATGTTGAAGGTAGAGTGGAAGAAGAGAGGAAAAAACTAATAAAATACACATATTAGAGAGAGAGAAGGAGGAGAGAGAAAAAATTAATAAAATAGTGTTTGTAAGTGCATTTGCAAAGATGTATTGACACTGTTTATAGTAATGAAAATATTTACATTCACATAATTCAATGTAATCAATTTAATGCTCTAGTTATGTAAATATATGTTCCAGTTGCATATAGATATATAAACTAATGCAAATACTCTATACACGGCTCAATGGGCTCGATATACATGCAATAAGCAGCTAAAGAGAGGCCCATATGCATATATACCTAGCCTATGCATCGATCTCTTGGGTAAACAAAACAGAATTACAAAAATAATGGATGGGTATCCATTGGGGTTAAAAATGTTGGGTGGGAAAATTGGAAATGGGAATGCTTCGGAGGCTATGCATTTCTTCTCCTTCTTCTTTTTATTAACCTGCTGATCTTTCTTCTATCCTTTGTTTTTTTTTTTTTTTAATCCCATTGAAAATTGAAACTTAAGTTACTATGTACTATATTTTAATGGTTGTCCAAGAGTTGATGCTTTAACTCCTCTCGTATTAGCACCCAAATTTCAGTAACATGATCCGAAGTATCAATTTTGAATTTTTGACAATCACCATTTATATATTCTACCCTCCCTCTAATATTTGACATAAATATGCTTGATAAAATACTAAATATTCAAAAGATACAAAAAGAAAACGATCTAAAAACAATATAATTCAGAAAAAGTTACTTCTAAAGCGAGGAAGAGAAGCTAGCTATAGATGTCAACCCTACTTTACTCCATATATATCTTATCATGATATGCCGGGTTGACCCCTAAATCCAGGTTCCCTTGTTTTCTTATGCTCCTAATCGTCGGTACACTTCACTTTTGCAACATTGGACAAAGTCACTTCCCTTGTTCTTTCTCCCTTTGTCCCATATGATGATATACATATAGAAACAAAAAAGAAAAAGAAAAAGAAATCCATGCACAATAAACAAGGAGAGATAGACCGTAGAGAGATCAGAGAGAGGACAAAAGAAACATGAAAATAAGGGTTTGGAATTTCATAAAAGGTGATGATCATCAGGAGGAGTCAAGTCCAAAGAGACTCTCTCTTAAGAGGGTCTTGAATTACATTGCTAGAAGAAGGAAAGCCAAGGTATTGGGACATATTCATGTTATTGAAGTCGGCGGCTAAAAGAAGCGACTTCTCGCCAGCTTGGACGTCTATATGGTTTGTTGTTAAGTAATTTGGCTGTTGATGCATCTGGATGCAAAGTATCTCTGCTTGAGCCACTGCAAGCTGCATTTCCAACTTTGATACTTCATTCTGTAGGTAAGAAATAGCCCCAGCACACCCGTAAACAGGGTCTCTTACTCTTGCGTTTGCTTCATAAACTAAACTGCTCACTGCATCTCCCCTCTGATGAATTGGGAGCTCCTGCCAAACCAAAATGAAAGAAAAAAAAAAATAAAAAACATGGTTAAAGAGTGAATAAATACATAACAAAAAAGAGACCAGAGAAAGAGGGAGACAGAGACCTGCAACATTTTGTTGACATTGCTAGCACCAAAAACCTTGTGAACAATGGCAAACTTGTGAGGGTCATCAGAAGGGAAGTAAGGAGCAAAGATACAGTCCTTGGCGCAGCGGCGTCTCAACAACTTGCACGAAGCACATGGTGAAGAGCCCCCCATATGTAGACAGAAACGACCGGCCAAGAAAGGAAAGATGTTTATGTTTTCTCGAAAAGAGGAAGTGGGGATGGAGGAAAAGTTTTGCAGGACAAGCAGCTTGATGCTGAAGAGAGATGGGCTTAATCTATGTATTTATAGGAGTAAAGGAGGTGCTAGCTATGTCCGGCCAGTACATTAGAATAGATTCCATGCTTCTGTATTTAAAATACGAATAAAGTATAATCAATCGTATTTAAACAACAAGAGATCGCAGTGATAGAGTCTTACCAAAACAACTAAGAAAATTATTTAATTTATAGCCTCAGATATATTACTGAGAGTAGAAGAAACCTATATATAATATGTACTACAGTTTTAGCCAAGAAATATATGAGATTTGGTTCAATAGCAAGAAGGGCATTAGGGTCATTAAAGGAAGTGGAATTGATTATTATTGAGTAAATAGAGAGGATTGACCACCGCCTATATGTACGAGCAATACTGGTTAGAATAATCTTACATATAGTTGTGAAATGCACAAATATCATGCAGTCATTTTAAAAAAGAGAAAAATATACTATTAAAAAATTAATATTATTTTATTTTATTTTATTTTTAATGTGAGTCCCGTATTTATTATTTTTTTAAGTAATTGTGTAGCGCTTACGCACTCAAGACTGTAACTATAATTTCTCATTGGTTAACAATGCATACAGTTTTGTGTGCCGGTAGTTTTCAAAGTTCTTTCTCCTTTTGACTCTTCTCTATTTTTACGTGGGTATATTCTACTTGTAGCATAAATGTAATAATTACATAAGAGAAGTACTACAGTCACAAAAAAATTTTTAAAAAATAAATTTACAAACTAACATGATTTTATATAATATATATATATTATAATTACTTTATAATAAAATTAGCTTTACAATCTAATATATCATATCAAATCACGTCAATTTGTGAATGTATTTTTGTAAAATCTCTACGTGGCTACAACATTTCTCATTATGTAGTAGAGTAATGCTAGATAAAGTGTAGAGTACGCAAACACAATACAATCATTTGAAAAAAGAGTGATATTTATTATTAAAAAATTAATTTTTTATGTGAATATTGTATTTATTTACTTTTTCAAAATGATTGTACGATACTTATACACAATCCACGACTACAAATATAATTTATCTAGTAATTAGTAACTCAATATAGTAATTAATTAGAGGGATGGGAAACCCTAACTTGGACCAAGATCACCCCGAGAGATGGGTTTCAACGTGAATGTTTGTTGGTGGACATTCACATGGAAACATATATTTTTTCTCTACCTCTTCTCCCTAATTTTTTGAATTGGCTCTCACCGATGCCTACGATCGATGTAGGTTGAGGCTTTGATCAACGTTCAAGCACCAACTTCAACAAATTAAATTATTCAATTAAACCAAACCAACTACAAATGCATTGCAAAAACAACATGGAGGAAGACCACTATCAACTTCAACGCTTCAGCCTCCGGGGTATATTTAAAAAACAAATGTTCTTTTTTTTTTTTTTGGCTCGAGCCTTTTCTTGGGACCGTCTTCTCTTCATGTGGGCTTTAAATGAAGCTCAATTTATGTAATAAAAAAACATGCAAATGGTGCCAAAAACCTGTTGGAGTCAAACTCAAAAGTGGGAGTCCCCTTTAACCCCATCAAACTCACTTCTAAGAAAAAATATACATGTTGGATAAAAATTGTATTATAGAAATTTTTTTAGGTTTCTGTTACCCCAAATTTTGCCTATAATATGGTAATTTTTTATTAAAAGTAAGGGCAATTAATAAAATTAAAGATATCGTGAATTTTCTCCAAACAGAATCTTTTTCAACACTCTAAAAGGTTGACAAAAACCGAAATTTTCAAAAACAAAGCCATCAAGTTCTTTGAAGTAGTACAGATCGGTTGTTTCCTAGGCGTGGGGTGTAACGTCGTGCGGGCGTCACCACCAATTCATTATTATTCTTACAAGATTAACAAGTTCAACCTTATCACATACACCTATCTGCCAGCAAACACATAAAAATATATGAACATCTAAATTAACCCAGTTATGAATATACAGAGATCGAGCAGCAGCACCCCATGCACCCACGTGCAATATGAGAAATGAAAATTAAGAGCAACTTAAATAATTATTTGAGATTCTCTTTGTGGTAGGCCTTTCATTATTTATGTAATGAGATGCAGCATTGCATCTACATTTAATCAAGTACTTCAGAATAATAATCAAAATGATGTTCCAATTAATAATATACTTAATTTGGATCAAATAGTGCGTTGTGCATTAATTAGTATCATGAGCAAGTAATGCAGAGATTATATAAAAATTCTATGTCCAATCACTTTTACGTACTCTTTTATACACTATACTTATGTGATTAGTTGTATATTAAAAAAAATTGATACAACCACTCACATCAGTGAAGTATGCAGAAAATACGTAAAAGTAACTATATGTAGCATTACTCAAGATTGAAAAAATCTAGTTGCAAGCACAACTGCACACTGATATGTGCATTAATCTAATGTAATTGGTCAAAAAGTAAATTTTATTTAAAATAATGCTAATTTAAATTTTGAATATGAAATAATCAGTATCGATACGCAGATTAGTACATGACTTTACTTGTTCGTAATAAAACTCCTCAAGATTATATATTGCATTACTACTATTTTTCACAATTAATATTAACTAAATGATATTTGTAGTTATAGAATGTGTAACTGCCGTCTAATTCTTTCGAAAATGTGAATAAATACAAGACTCGCAAGATAAAAAATTCATTTTTTTAATAGTAAAGCATACTCTTTTTAAAAAGATTGTGTAGCACTCATATACTTTACGACTGTATCGAGTATTATTTAATATTTTTATATCTTCTCAAGTAGTATAAGACTCTAAGTTATTATCTCATCTCTTTTTTAATCTACTAATAACAGCTCACGAAGAAATCAATTATGACATGATCTGACACGAAGCTAAGAAGTACTAATGATTATATATTTAAAACAATCCCATATATGCCAGTTCGAGCGAGCTAGACGGAAACTAAAATTATATGGACTTGTGGAAACCCTAACACCCTTTTCCAACTCTAGCATTTAATGCTCTGCACATGACTCCAAGCTTCTAATCTTTTGTTCCGAGAAAAACAGCTCTCTTCCCGTAGCTCTAACATATTAATATATGTTTATATATATATATTTATATATATGGCGTCTTTCCTGTATATATGAACTTGTCTTATAAATTACGTTTATGTTTTTTTCACTAAAGACTTTTGAACATCTCATTCTAATTAAAAAGAGGAAAAGTGGGACCACTTTGCTGAATTTATTTAAATATTGTAATACCTTAGAAAACGCGCATTAATTTTACTTCCGCTTTCAAGTTTCAAACACCTAAGCTCTAGGAAGAAGAAAAACCTTGGGGCTCTAGAAGTGATGATCAGAATAATCTACTTTATTTATATATATAAAGTAGAGAGGGGGAAAAAAACAGACATCTCTCACCGTCTTAGAGAAATCAAACATGCGAGAGCTCCAATGCAAACATTGAATGCACTTTGGTGATATGGAAGATTCGATTCTTGAGATGTGAATAGAGAAATCAAACGTGGTAGCTGAAACAATATACGGCGGCCTCTGAAGTTCCAGGGTGTTCGAGTTCAAGTGGTAGCTGACCTGAAATTCAAAAGCTTGAGCAGAGTTTTTTGATTTCCAATGCTGGCCTTCAAAATCAAAGTCTACATTATCAGCTTGTGCAATACAAACATAAAAACTGGGATAAGATCAAATATTCAAGAGGTAAAACCGTAAAACAACATGACATGAACATGCGAACATTGGACTGTATTAATTTCTTCCTACAGGGCTAAAATATATATATATATATATATGCTAATGTCATGTCATCCATATTATGTTACACGGGTATGCTATATTCATATTTCGGAGCAAGAGCAGACAATTATAACTCGGCTCATGAGATAACCCTCATTGGAATAGTTAAAATCAAGTTTAAATTTTAACTAATATGATATAAATTTACATTTGTCTATTCTATTTACATCCAATCCCAATATTAGATTATCCATTTATACATTATATAAAAATAAAATTATATTAAAATAATTATTTTTTATTTTTTTAATTTATTTATGTTTATCATTTTTTACCAATCTACCTTTTATATGTTAATAACTAATCATATTCTAATTAAATTATTGATTAAAAAATCATACTTTCAATGGTCATTTAATGTTAATAACTACAAATATCTAATTAAACTCAATTAAAATTCAATATAAATGTCTTAATTACAAATCAAATTTCTATATTTTCCATACAACTATATTACAAATTAAATTTCTATAAAGTGACTTTTGGTTTGTGATAGGAAATGTTGAGAGAAGAGAGTGTTCCAAAAGTAATAATAATAAAAAAGACGTATTAGATCTACGGTGCATATCAAATATGACTTTTGTTATAGATATATTGTAGCAAAAACCAGCTGTACAAATACTTTGCATAATCCAAAGCGGGGCATATTTTGTCCCAGTAGCCCACAACATACATTTTTTTTTACCTTCGGCTAATCCATTGAGATTGCTTTGAGGTAACGGGATTGGGTGAGTGTAGGCAATTACACTACACATCATTCATATGATATAATTTAATTTGTAAAATTTATTTTTTAAATCAAATAATACGACATAAAGTATGTAGTGTAAAGACACTATTTAAATATCCCTATCCCGTTTTTTCTTTTAAATAATTTTTCCAAGTTAACAAATAACTTCTGAACGCCAGATACTAATTTCATGATTAAAAAGGATTTGGTTCAGACCTAATCAATCTGAATCAATTAGAAAGCGAAAAATTTTAGCGGACTTTTCTATTAATCCATAGACTTTTTTATTTTTTTTTAAATTGGAATAGAAGTCGGGTTTTTGCCAGAAGGCTGAAAGCGTTAGTCAAGTGTTTAGAAAAGGGTGCAGTCTCTCTACATAATCTGGCCCACAAAGAAAATGTGCAAGTAAACTGAACGAATATTATACCAAGGATGCGCATCTAACTATCTGCAATCCAGGAGGTGCCACCGAGATCCCCATGGAATTGTAAACGCAGTAGAAATTTAATTACTTACCAAGAAGTAGCAACCAACGTTGGCCTCAAAGTTGAATGACGTGCGATGCACTGGTAATTCGTCGCAGGTCTTGCAATTTTCGTAAATTCCTCTCCTTAATTCCATTTCTGAACATAGTGCTTGCTGCACATCTTTTCTCCCCACAAAGTGCAGGATGCATGATGCTCTTCTCAGCGCTCTTCTTATTTAAGTATTCTGCAGCCTGCGCCTTAACTGACATTGAGACAGAATTTACAGTGATCAAATTGCAGCATCTCGCCCTTAACTTGTGAATAAGCTACATGACTTGAAAATCATAACTTAGTAACGAAATGATCGATCAATAATTTGCACATCACTGACTACTACTACAACCATAACTTAAGGTTTCGTTTTTTCCTATGTGAGCTTTTCAAGATAATTCTGGTCACTTTATCAATCATATATATGTTCAGGATAACCTTCTTTCTTTCCAATGAAAGATATGAGAATAGAAATGCAGCTGCTCAAAAACATTTATTTTAGCTCGGCTTCTTCCTCTTTTCTTGGTTATACCTTACATTCAAAAATGCAGCTTCTCTGCCAACCCGGCATGAGGCACCAAACATACTATGCTTAGTAATTTAATATTGTATTGTGTCCCTCCATCTCAAAGGGAAGCAATTTAGAGCAAGTAAAACTAAATTCGTACGCAGGCTAGTCATTAGATGGCGTGAAACCAAAATTATGCTATTAATGGTTCCAAACGTTGTATGGATTAGCAGAAATTGCACCATCAGTCGTCAGCATAAATCTAGTCAGCAGCCAACAATACTGACTTATCAATGCAATGGATAACAAATTCAATATGATGGTATAAGGTGTTTGATACCAAGTTTTTATCTGATTCTGAGACGGTATCACGTTTATCAGCAGCAAGACTAACAACTAATATTTGGTTTGTGCATCGTCAAGTTATGTTGCAGAAGGTGGTTACGACAAATTGACCCACATGGCTGGACCGGCTATGGTATTTTCTAATCACAAATGTTCTCACTCTCTCTGAGATAGTTTTAAAAACGTTTACACAAATAAAGAAGACTTACCGGAGCGTGAAGCAGCTGATGTCATGGCAAAATCTTTAAGTCCCTTTATTCTGTCCAAAGCTTGAAAGTTTCCAGAGACTGCATTGGTTTTGAGGTTTGCAGTATCATTCATTTTAAGGCATAATAGTGCATTGTCACATGCCTAAAAGAGAAAAAACTCTATAGTGAGCCTGAGAATAGTGTAAGCAACTACCACGTTTCCTGATTTCAAACTCGAATAGTAAATATGCAAAAGAAAAAAAGTCCCAAAATTTGAATATCTAAGTCAGCTTGAATTGGCAGAGATATATTGAATATACGATGCAGATTATACAATTATATATACAAATTGTAGTGGTTAGATGATATCATGGTTTACACAGTCTTTGGTGCCAGAAGCAAGGAAAGAGTTCATCAAAAATGGAAACATAATTGTTAACCAGATTAATCTTCCTTCAATACTAAGATCGATAGCTTCATTGAAGATGCTACAAAACTTAACCAGAGTACATTTCTTTCCAATACACTAAGCTTCCTTAACCACCATATCTGGCATTTTCTTTAGTACAACTCTGATTGTTCTACAAAGCTTAGTGGAACCAAATATAACTTCAATAGGGATAGTCTTATTGATATTGAGACCTAAATTTATGTACATATCCATATCCATATCCATAAATTGGTGGACGACGGAATTAATAGCCATCCGAACAAATTATTATGAAAAATATTAGCGAATAGCATTCACAGAATTCTAAGAGTAAACAGAATCCAAATTTATTGAAATCCTATGATCGAGCTGTTTAATAATAGAAAGGGTTACCAAAAGCATCGTAATAGCAACAATGCAGTTCATCGTAACAGGAATAAATATTTGTGACTTGCAATTCAACTAGCACCAGAATTAGAGTAAAATCAAACATTATAGAAATTACCTTCACTGCAATTGAACAGAAACCATGGTCCAGTGAGTGTTCAGCAAAATTTAGCCATTCCAAATACGAAACTTCTAGCCATTGGCAACTTGCGGACTCGAGTTCACGCATATGCAAAGCCTCGTATCTCAAAGCCAAGCAGCTCTGAAGACATTACGTGTGCCAAGAAAAAATAACATTAATAAGGGTAGATCATTAGCACAGAAGCTTCCCAGACTAAATAAACTGCATCAACAATGACAATTAACTTGAAGCAACAGGATTAAGCACTTCAAAAAACTAATCTACAAAACAAATTCCACACCAAGATTCCAAACGCAATAAAAAGGATTTCACGCCAAAATCTAAACAAAGATTACTACATCACCTAATGAAAGCATCATATTCAGCCAGACAACTCGGTAAACAAAAAATTTAGCTAATGTGATTACTTGTTATATTGCGAACCATTCTTTCTCGTGTCAGATAAATATGATGTTATCTTTAAAAATTATGAAAACGAAGAAGATGAAAATTGAGATTAAATGCCTCAACGTCGCCGATTAGAGCGAACGCGTGGACGAAAAACTCAAGAATCAGAAGCTTCTGATCGACAGGTTTCTCGACGATTTCCCGAATGGCGGGAACAGATTCGGCTCTCAGGAACACTCTCAACCTCGATTCCACTTCCTTCAGCGATTTTACTGATTTAGAAACCAAAACAGATCCGAGAATTCGTAGAGTCACGTCGTCGAATCTGCGCCAAAAAAAAAAAAAAAAAGGAATTCAAACTTTCGGTTCCAAATCAAGAAACAAGATATGGAAAGTTCTGGAAACGGAAATCGACCTTCTAGTTTCGATCAGGGAGCGGAAGAGGGAAAGTTGCTGAGCAAGGGCGTCTGCCATTTTTGGAGGGAATGGGTGGGCGAGATTCTTGAATTGGCGGGGAATTTAAATACGTTGATATGTTCGTTACGAGAATATCACGTACCAAGGCGACTTGGAAGTTCTGCGTTCCTCTCTTATATAGAATAAATTTCTTTCGTAACACTGTTTTGGATCCCAAACTACTCTTAACTCATCTCATTTAATAATTATAATTTTTTTAAATTTTAATATAAAATATAATAAACAATTTTAATATAAAATATAATAAACAATTCAATTTTTTCAAATCTTAAAATAATAATAATGTTAAAAAATAATATTCTAATAATATTTTATTCAACTTCCATTCTAACTCAATTCAAATCAATATTCAAACGGAACCATTTCCTATCCCTAAAATTTTTTCTTAAATTTTACTCATTTTTTAAAAACTTTCTACATCTAATCCCAATCATTTCTCCATTCTGTTAAAATAATATTTCTTTATTCTTTCTTTATTATTTTTTCTCATTTCTATTTACAAATTTAACCACTCAATATCTTTTCTTATGTTTTGAACTATTACTCTAGTGAATATTTTAAACAAAATTTTAAATTATTTTTTTGTAGGTATGATAATATTTTTTAAATTAATTTTTTTATATTTTCGTAATTATTTAAATTATTTTTAAAATTATTATTTAAAACTATAACAAATATGAGTATGATAGAAAGTGTAGATAATTAGAATAAAATATTGATAAAAAAATAATTTGGAGATGTACAATGGTTCCCCATAATACATCCTGTAAACACTTTCCCTAAAATAGAAATTCGGATATAGATGAGATTTTAATGAAATCTCTAAAATCTTCCTCAAATTATACAGAAAAT
This sequence comes from Carya cathayensis, assembly GCA_011037825.1. Classification (NCBI taxonomy): domain Eukaryota; kingdom Viridiplantae; phylum Streptophyta; class Magnoliopsida; order Fagales; family Juglandaceae; genus Carya; species Carya cathayensis. The sequence continues at coordinate 2,759,564 of QGSO01000171.1, forward strand.
GTGCCTATGCAGTACGGGTTGGTTGTGCTCTATATTATAGAGCACAATGCTCTATAATATAATTTATAAAGAAATTATCTTAGAAGTGCCATCTAATAAATCTTATATTTCATCCTTTATTTTACATTTTGCTACAATAACTCACTAGATGTAGAGGGAACTATTCATCATTGTAAATATTATAAATTAGTCTCTCTTGCTATTGATTTTTCATTGGAGGAAAAATATTAAAAAGTATAATATTTGAATAAAATGAAAAAAATAGATAAACTGATGTATGGTATATTGTAAAAATCAATATGTAAAATAAAAAAAAAAAATTGAGTTTTGGTGATATATTTTAAAGAATTGGATGAAAAATCCATTAGGAGCACACAAACAGTACATGAAGAGCTAAACGGTATAGGTAAGAGTTGCCTCAATAAGTCCATTGAGTGATTATATTTTCAAGTCGATGTATAAAACACATCATCTAAATCATTTAAATGAGAATATTTAATTCGTAAGATTCAAACTTTAAATTTTAAAATATCGCTTCCAAATAGGGGTGATACCCTCATGGTGCAGGACGAAAAAGACCGTTCCTGCACCCCACCCCACACTATGTGAGGGAAGGTTTTTCAACCCCGAGGTTGAAAACCTCATCCACCCCACCCTCTGCCCAAGCCAATATTACCCATGACCCATTAGGTCTAAAAATTATTTCTCGATCTGAAAGTATTTTTTAAATCTAAATTATAATATAATTTAAAATGTAAAATTAAAATTTATAAATACAAAAAAATTTAAAAACTAACAAAATAATTTTTAAACTCATTAGAATTGTATTTTAGATTGTCTTGACCCCAACATTTATATAAAGAGGTCAACACCCCACACAACGGGCTTTCTCCCTTCAGGGTTGCCCGCCCTCCTATGCAAGAGCGGGACAGGGGTGCAGTCCCCTACTGCCCACCCTACTTACAAATCAAGTTGTATCATATAAATATTTTATCATATTTGTTTTCCACACGTCGGAACTTTTCATTACGCCATGTTTGCACGTGCTAGTAAAGGAAAATACTTTCTTTTGCCAAACGTCAGGAGCTGAGATATGGACGAACGAGAGAACATTTAGAGTACAACCACAGCCCGTGATAACACTCGGGCCTACAATCTACATGAGCACGACGTCGTTTCTTTCGGCATGCTACACACATTCTCACTTTCAAAATCAAATATCATAAATTCGTAATGTCATTGCCAACAAAGGAGAATTAATACCACGAGTCTTATTACATGGCCTTCAAAGTTCTAATGTAATACACGAGTCTACTAGGTTCAGCGGCTCAGTCCTACCGAAGAGAGACATTTGAAAAAGTACTCTATACTTGGATAGCAGAATTATTCGGCTCCGAAGCAGAACGAGCGCTCATCTCAGTCCATTTTCCGATGGAGTGTCTTCAGCTTTTTTCGCTGTTTTTCGAGACATCTAAGAGCCTGTTTGGAGTTGCTGCGTAACTAAAAGTGCTTTAAAATAGTCTAAAGTACTTAAATGATAAAATTTATTTATTTGGTAATTTTATATTAAAGTACTTTTAAATAAAAAAAGCTAAAAAAGCACGTTTCAACAAAAGTATCAAAGTGATACTTTTTATCAGAAGCACTTTGTAAAAAATAAGTCCTATTTTTCCGTGACATGTATATTACAAAAAATCCTCACTATTTTACCATAACGACAACTTTTCCCCTCCCCTTCCCCCCCCCCTTCTCTCTCTCTCTTTCTCTCTCGAACTCCGAAGACCTTCACGCCTTCAACTTTCAGATGGAGTTATAAATTTTCATATGGCAGTTTGTCTTCAACTTTTTTTTATTTTTATAATACTGAATCTCAGAGAGCTAATAAATTTAAAATTCCAGACAATAACATGATTGGAGAGATTCTTGAAGATATAGGAAACCTCATGAACCTCTAGCAGTTTGAGCGTGATTATATTGCTATTTCACTTATAATGGTTGAAGTTATTTTCATTCAATTATAATTACTGAAAAATCTATTAGACTATTTTCGTTGTTATTTTATTATAATATTTTATTTCTATAAAAAAATATATCCTTTTGTGTCATTTCTACATCAAAAAGTACTTTTTAAATTTGTTTCCAAACAAATATAATATATTTTAAAGTGCTTTAGACATATAGATCCCAAACAGTAAATAGCTTTTTAATAGTAGAGCTTATTACGTTAAGCTCTAAGCTATAAGTTTTAAGCTAAAAGTAATATTTTCTACCACAACCCCAAACATGCACTAAATCTAAGCCCCTAAAAGCCCCATCAGATATTGGAGTCGAACAAGCCATTTGAAATAAATATTTTCCTGAAAGATATTTAGGACCCTTATAAATGGAAAGAATACTACTTTCGAATCAAATCAAGAACATTTCAAAAAGTACATTACATTCGATGCAACAGGTTACATTTCTTTCCTAAGGAATAACTGCAAGTTGCAGTAATCAACAAATACAGCCCCCTGGAGCGCGTCCTTCAGCCTACCCCACAGATGTATAGAAACGCTTCTTAGTGAAATAAAGTGGGTAGCAGATTGAGTACGCTATTCCAAACCGCAATCAGCAGCATCACCTCCCCGACAGCAACTAGAAAGTTAAATTTCGTGTTTAATACTAAAGAACAAGCATTACTTACAACTATCCTTCACTATGACAACCTCCCACACTTCTAATTACTCCATGATCTAAAGGTGAAATTAAAGAATAATGGTCCATAACACAACTGGTAACTCACTCAAATAGAACATGGAATAGGGGGATTATAATTTTGAATATTTGCAAAAAATAAATTCAATGAAAACAATGCACAAGTAGAGCCAAAGCATGATTCTATGGCCTATCATTGGAAGAGTAAACCTCAGATACACCGCCCCATCCACCAAAACGGTGTCAGGTAATCCATGAGGTGTGTGAAATCAAATCCAGAATATCTAAGTTTACAGCTCAAAAGCCACACTCGAGAGGTGCATCATGATCTGCTGCTCCATCAATAACTTAAAAGGGCATACCAACTACATCCCTAAATATTGACATTCTGAGACAATCAAAACACAAACCCTCAAGAGCACAACAAATCATTGAACAGTTGAAGGTGTCATTAGGTTCAGTGTAATCTCATGGATTTACACGTTCAGATAAAGACAAGGCAAATCATTGGAAAGTTGAAGATGTCAACAGGTTCAGTGTAAGACACTCGAGGCACATAACAAGCATAAAAACTAGAAGCTGACGGGCCAACTACGATCAAGATGAACCCACTAACGCTTTCATAAACGGTCAAAATTTCATCGAGGTCACTCTGCCATGCTATCAACCATCCAACCTTTTCAAGGATATTATTCCAGACACTGCCTAGAGGACGCAAAACACAAACTGCAAGCACACGCATGATTGAAGTAAAGCATACACTTTAAAAAGATATATTATAACAATATATTAATAAATACAATAATAATAATAATAATAAAAGTTAAGATGGTAATATATTTAGCTAACTCAATTAGTTAAAGAGTATTTGCAACATGAAAATCAAGTGATTGACTGATGATACGGTTTAAACTCAGCTTATTTTAGAAATCACCAATGCTTTACAAAACATAGACATTTTTTTAGATAAGAACTTTATAAAACATACAAAATCAAGGAAGATTTGGTAGCCATAATCAAAATAATGTACATGCTTGAGTCAAAATATACCCGCAAGGCAATGACCAATGACCACAAAAGCGAAAAAATTGTAGATATTGACTTCTGTGCCAATATAGAATGCAATCCTGAAGTATATAATGGTCCTTCATAAATTTTTTTTTAAAACTAATCATCCTCATTATTAAAGCATAGGACTATCATCATTGTCATCAAAAGATTTGAACACTCATCATCTTCCTCATCCACTTAATCTAAATTAATTGGACAGGTAAACGGTAATAGTTAGAACTCACTTTTTTTGCACTTAAGCTCACTGGAAAAAGCTACAGAAACCGAACTTAATTTTCATTTTTGTAAATGTGCTTTGCTTTTGATAGGAGAAGCTCTTCAACCTTTGGCACTTTGCACTTCTTAAGTTTGCCTTTACCAACACTGGTGTCATTGCATTATTGGTCCGTTTTATTTCATCTTCATTACAGATACATCTTTCTTTTATCATTGCCAGGCTATCCCATCTAAACACTGTAAAAAGATTCGATACCGGTTTCAAACCAAAACTATGAGAGCAAACAAAAAGATGTGTTAAGCAATATAACGTTTAAAGAACCTGCCCTAAAAAAGCAAAACGCCAAACCTATGTGCTCCACAATGCAAGTGATTAATCTTCTTACTCAAAACGATCCAACAGGTCCAAAATTCAAACTACTGGATCAAGTTTTACGACTGAACATAAAACTATGGAACATGAGCCACATTTGGCAAGACGGCCGGGCAAGGGCAGACAACAAATCCCACCCCAACTACAAATCTATATTCCAGTACACTCTCTAGCTAGAACATACATATATATGACCTATTCACCTAGGCAGGACATGCATAAACAACACATCCATGCATTCACATTCCCGCACCAATGCCCCTTAGATGTGCCCAAGATGCAAGCAAATCCACATGACACTCGGTTCAAATTCCAATAAATGATGAAAGCACAATTTTTAAATAACGGCACTCACCTGAAAATATCAACCTACCTTAGCAGCAAGCAATTTGGAGATTATCCACTTGCCTCTATAAAAAATTCACATAATTAAAATCAATCCCATGCCTAAAAATAAAAGCCCCTCCAGTTAGTGGCGAACGAGGGTTAAAGGAGAGAAGAGGTCTTGCTCAGAGTAAGTGAACAACCTACCTCTTAGTCTCCAGTTCAAGTATCCCGCCATAGGAACACAATAAAATCTCAGACCACAATTCATAGTTACAAAACATGCTTTATTCTGAGGTTCTTTAATAAGGTCGTGATCGATTCCCACCATGCTGATGTCTGTCAGGTCCAGATCCGTCTCTATAATTATCCCTGCGCCTATCTCCTCCTCCATATCCACCTCTACCTCCACCCCTGTAGCAAATATGATAAGTCAGTGAAAGCACTCCACAGAAGCAGCAAACTTTGAATGCTAAACCAACCAACGAATCTGAATACTTGAAGCATGTTACTTAGTTTGCATACCACAAGCATACGTAAATATATAAGTAAAGAGGTACATGGTGAGTGGCCTATAAAGGTATATAGATAAGCATAATCAACAAAAGACAAATGAAAAAACTCTCTGTTCATCTAAAATGCCAAAGATTCTAGTAGAGTTTCTCCAACAATAAATACATATAAGTTATAGCTTAATATGTCTTTTTTTCCAATGTGCCCCATATATAGTTGCATGCTTAAAAATCACAATCTTCAAGAGGTATATAAACTCAGCTTTAGCATGATAGCATCACAAGCATATATTTACAAGTACAATCACGAATTTTAGTCTGAAAATCTGATAGCATTCTAAAACCAGCTATCAACAACATTGGAGAAACTGCTTCTCAAGGACTAGAAGAAGCTCCCTGAATGTTCTCCCAAAGACCATGATTATAAAAATGGTGGAGCCCAATCTTGGGAGCATACGAGTTTCAACAAGGAACTGTATGAAGTCTTAGGGTGTGTTTTGTTGTTGAAATCCACACAACTCATCTCAAACCAATCATTAATAGGACCCATTACTTTTTCAACTTCCCTTAAAAAGTTAAACCCATCTCAACCGACTTCATACATTCAAACACATATCTCAACTTATTTACATTCAAACACATCTCAACGGGACCCACAAAACACTACTATTCACAAATCAACTTAGATAATCTGAGATCACCTCAGCATCCTAACGCAACCTTAGTCTTTATAATGACATACAACAAGAACTTCGATAAAACAAGCAAGTACTGCAATATTGGCCATGTTCGGCAACAATCATTTTCCATCTATGGCTGAAGTTTTTTCCCAACTTCCACAAACATACAAAACTCAAAAATATCTAAAAAAAATTCACTCATCTCAAAATATGTTCACTTATTCAATTAAAATGACATTAAAAAAATGTGTGGCTGACAGTGGCCACCACATGAGTGGCCCAAGTCTGGCCATGTGGGTGCCACAACTGGCCACCCCGTGGTGGCTGGGCCACCTTGGGGGTGGTCCTCTGGGTGACTGTAGGTGGTCGCAATTGGTCACCCCAATCTCTTAATATTTTTTTTTTAACTTTTAATTTTAAACTTTCATTTGAATAATAATTTCTATAAAATATTTCTCATAAATTCATTATTCAAACATATTGTTAAGGTGAGATCAGCAACTTTCACAAAAATCTATAAAACTTCATCTCAACTTCGTTTTTTCATTACTACTCAAAAACTTTCCAAGTATTTACATCCCAACATCCACATAAGCACTTCTCCAAGAAAGAGTAAATGAAACTACCTGAGCAATAGGAAGTTTGGCAATCCAGCCCAAAGAAAAAGCATACATACAAAGCAACATAACCTTAGCGAGACAAACACAACAATCAATAGAGTCACAGACCCATACACATCATTCACCAATCATCACAAAAAGAATCCATGAATCATCAACAGATTTACAAAACAATGGGGAGAATGAATTATAAAAACTGAGATGCAGTTATAACGCACTTCTCAAGCAGCGGTAGATGATTCAAAAGCAACATGTCACTTCATAAGACATCTAATACCAACATATACAATTAAAAGAAAATGAGGACATTGGCCAGGGAAATACCGGTGGTCAAAGCTAGGTGGAGCTTTCGGTGCAGATTTCTCCGCCATCACAACATTGATTTTATATCCCCTCATATCATAATCTGCCAACCAAGTTCCATGAAGTACACTCTAAAAAAATGATAAGAACAAGCTAAATATGGAAGATGGTAAGTACCGTTGAAAAAGCCTCCAGCTGAATGTGCAGCGGACGGATCTTCAAAGGCCAAACATGCATCACCTTTGTTGTTTCCTGTCTCATCTGTATATATTTTTATATTCCAGGGCCATTGATCCTTATATCCACGTTTTTGCTTGATTCTTCCAACCTAAACGGTGCATGTATCATCATTCATTACAATCCCAGTCCAATATTACCATCAATAGGAAATTAACCAAACTGTCACTCAAACTCCTTTGCCCTGCCCTCTCCATTATAGTTGATGCAGAGGAGGTAATATGGGGAAGTTCACCAAGAAGGTAAGTGTTTTAAATATTTTTTAATAAGAACGGAACTCTTCTGGAAGTTTACTAGATTATTTCCTTTGAGGTCCCATTTGGTTTCACAGATGGTTTCAACCCATCTCATCCTATCTCATCTCAACATCCAAACATCATTTAACACAAACACTTTCTCAATTTTAATTCACTACTATTCACAAACAATCTCACTACTATTCACAGATTTCTCATCTTATCTCATTTGTGTACCCAAACGAGACTTGAATCTCACTACACTCTGTGTTGCAGTGCTACCTTGCTTTATGGGGTTAATGGCTATACCCAAGCAGCAGCGCCCTAACAAAAAAAAAAAACCTTTCTGGGCTTTTTTTACTTTGCCCGAAAAAAGGACTATAATTTTATTCCCTATATCAACAAAGTTGATCAAACTAGAATAAATTACACTTTTTGAAAAAAATATATGAAACCTAAAACAACACCAGAAGTAGACAAAAAGAAATGCTGCCTGAACGTTTTTTGCAAAGGGCACACGATGCGAATCATCCACCACTTACAAACAGTAAAATCCTAAATTCAAGGAGTTCAAAAGAAAGGATGGAGATATTACTTGTCCAATGCCTCCAAAGAGCTCCCTTAGTTCTTCAGTCGTCACGTCTGGTGGCAAATTTGATATGTAGATTCTTGCGTTGTCACAAGTATCGTCACAATTCTCATCACACTGCTTCACCTTAGCAGGGGTCTCAGCAGGAGCACCACCATATCCACCTCGACCACCAGCACCACGTCCACTATCATATCCACCGGGTGCACCACCACGGCTGCCACCTCTTACATTTCCAGGACCATCACCACCATAACCACCCACAGGAGGGCCGCCATAAGATGGTGCATACGATGTAGGCCCTCCAGCATAGTTTGTAGGTGGAGGAACAGCATCCATTCCATAATTTGTGTTCTCACCGTATGAATTGTAAGGTGGCGGCTGGTTGCCACCAGCCCCACCATAAAAAGATTGTGGTGCTGCAGAAGGAGCCTGACCATACACGCCTTCTTCTTTTCCATACGAACCACCCCTATTGCCTCCCCCACCTCTACCATCATTATTACCGCCTCTACCTCCATTATATTCACTGCTTCTACCACCACCATAATTACCACCTCGACTACCACCATATCCACCACCACTTCCACCTCTATTGTAACCGCCTCCGCCTCCACTACCCCCGCGATCGCCTGCACCCGCAGGTGAGGGTGCACCGCATTTGTTACATTCAGTTCTTCTGGCAAAGTTCAAGTTCCCACATCTATATACAATTTGTAAACCAGTTTCAGTAACGATCAGTTTTAAGTCAAGTGTTTAAACGTTAACACCGAAAATAACAAGAAAAAACACGCGGGAAGAGAGAACAGACGAAGAGCAAATCCGAGAAAGACAGAACTCACCCTGGATTAGGGCAAAGCCAATCTCCGTCTCTGCCGCTCCCACCACGTCCACCACCACCACCAGCTCCTCCTCGGCCACCACCTCCACCGCCTCGGCCACCACGATCTCCTCCATGATACCCTGCAACAAAGATCCAATCGGATAATAAATAATTTGCAAACAAGCTTACCCTAGCAAATCGATCAGAAAAAAGACGAAGGCGACTAAGGTATGGCAACTTAGGTACCTCGACCACCATATCCGCCTCCACCGCCTCGGCCGCCACGACCGCCATAACCACCGTCGCTATTTCCTCCTCCATAGCCTCCGGCACCGCCCCCACCGTATCCACCAGAGCCGCCACTTCCCCCATATCCTCCACCACCAGTACCGCCATAGCCTCCCCCATCGTATCCTCCAGCACCGCCGGTAGCTCCGTAGTGCGGAGGAGGGCCGGACTCGCCGGCTTCTTGTCCGTACATACCAGACATGTTCTACAGAGATCTAGGGTTTGTCAGAGAGAGAGAGAGAGAGCGCAGATGGGATTAGGATGTAAACGCAGACAATGGTTTAAATAGAGCAACTTGGGACTAGAGCGATATCTCTCCCTAGTCCTTGCGGTCTTTATTTATTTATTTTCATTTTGGCCGACTTATTTATCTACTATGCATTTTGTCTATTTTAATTTCTGTCTATAATTTTTTCTAAAAATATTTTTTTGGGTACAGAGCAAAATATAAATATTAAAATACTTTGAATTACAATTTTTTTGAATTTATTTAAGATATACAAAATTTGATCTTAAATGATTTGTAAATAATAATAATAAAATATTATATAATTTATAAATAATAATAAATAGTAGTAAGATTACTAACCAAATACACTCTTAATTGATTACACTTTGAATTATCAACGTTGACAATCGTATCCTAACGGTTAGAAAATACGTGTCAAATATTGTTAATAAGATATTATTAAATAATGGTGATGCAATTACAATTATTTTTTATAATTTTTATAGAACTATATGTTAAATTGAAGGTATTTATTTAAAGTAATGTTATTTTTATAAATTTTTTATAAAAATATCTATCATTTAACCCATGCTTGTATAACAGTTATAAAAAAATGTTATAAATGTATTATTTTTTATTTAATAATAGAAAATGATAACCTCATAATTATTTTACAAATAATTTATAACTCTACATAAATAGACTGTAGTTTTATAATATTAAAATTTATTTGTAATGGAGTTGCATAATTTCATTGGTGGTTTGAAAATGAGTTGTAAAAATAATTATAAAATAAATGTATTATAATATATTTTATTATTTTAATTAGGTTATCTACGTATATTTATGATGTCATTTATCATTTTTAATAGGTTATGGCGTTTGCTGCATATGGTGTAATTTTATAAAAAAAATATATATTGATTTTAATTTAAAGTAATTATTTGACTGTCAGACTGTGTACTCGACAGCGTGTATTATGGTCATGGAATTTAAAAATAGATTTAATTTAAGTTTAATTTTGTTGAAATTGGATCTGTTAGATGTGAAATACGTGTGAGCCACGTAATAGAATACAAGAAACACGTAGCCAACATCTAACTGGTGCAAATCCTTACCTGCAAAATAAATGTGGATTAATTGACCAACCGAGATTTGAACAGAAAAAACAAAAAGTAAAGGAAATAAAGAAAGAGGATTGCAAAGATTAAAGTTAAATAAAGTATTATTTTTAAATATTATTTTTAAATATTTTTAAATAAATTATTATTTTTAACATTATTTTTATTTTAAAATTTTTAAAAATTAAATTATTTTTCATATTTTATTTAAAAATTATGAATAATGTTTTATACAGATGTAGAATACGTAACTACCATTCAATTGCTTTGAAAAAGAATAGGATCTACCATTAAAAAATTAATTTTTTTTTCATATAAGTCCCGTATTTATTTATTTTTTTAAACAGATTGTGCGGCATTTGCACACTCCACGATTACAAATATCATTTTTATTTTTTTAATAATCTAATAGCACGTTAAGTAGGGGTGTACAGAAAAGTGCCAAATCAACCTCCACTGACAAAAACTGACTGTCGGACGCGGGAACCGGCCGACACCAATCGGCGATCAAGTGAAATACATAGGAACCAACGTCCGCCAGTTTGGTTTCGATTCTTCTATGTGAAAAATCGCTGAACCGACCGACCGGTTCATATATTTTTTTTCCTTTTTATACATATATAGAAACGACGTTGTTTTACTTAAATGAGTGAAATGACGTCGTTTTAGGGCCTATATGTTAAAATATATATATAATAGAACGGCGCCATTTCAAAATGAATTAATAACCCTCCTTCCACCCCTCTTCTTCTTCCCAGCATTGTCTTCTTCCTCAATTGCTCTTTGCAACTTTCTTCTTCTTCCATGGCAGACGACGGCATGACGTGGATGCCTTCTTCCTCAATTCCCCCTCCTTCACAAAAGATGCCAACGGTAAACCAAAGACCGCACCGACGCACGTTGAGACCAATGATCGGTTTTCTCTTCCCAAATCCACAGTTTTGATCGGTGGTGTTGGCTCATGATAGACTTCGATGGTGTCTCGATTTGGCGCTGAAACCGACGCCGAACCCATCGATATACAATCCTAACATTAGGAGTTAATAAAGAAATTATGATTAAGAAAATGACGAATAATTTAAATTACATAATCCCTTCCCTTTTTTCTCACTCACATGAATTCTCAAGATTATTGTTAGGGAGGAATGTGATGGCCAAGGGCGGAACTACATGTAAGTTACAGGTGGCTACCCTAACTTTTCATTTCACTAACACTCAAATCTTCAACTTATCAATAAACTTAAAAAACAAGTTTGAAAAATCTACTTCTGTAGTGTACAATGCTGGAAACGAGACCTTGAATAGAACAAGGAACACCCAAATTCGAAGGGAAAATCCTAAGTTGATATTTCATTTTCTTTTTATAATGGTCACTAGCAAACTACAGAAATTCTAAAGAAAATTATCTTATAAGATGATTTATAGACATGTATTTTTTTGTATATAATTTTATGACGTATGATTATTGTTCTTTATATAGTCATATGTAAAAAGCATATATTACCTATACTCACACATATCACACACTTTGTCAATTGCCCCCACCCCAAACAAAAAAAAAACAAATCCTAGCTCCGCCCCTGGTGATGGCCACATTGAGGTAACAAAAATGAGCAAAAGTGAGTGATTGATGTATAAAATCACTTAAAATGAATCATGTTAGGAAGTGTAACTAAGAATGACAAAATAGGCAATTTCGTGTCATCTGAGGACGATCAGCCAATCTCAAAAGCGAGATAAACAATAAGAGGATTCATGAACAAACCATGAAGTAGAGGAAGTTTCAGAACAAACTAAACCTCTTACAACAACAAATAACAACAATAAGCCAGAGGAGATAAAGAGACGCAAAAATTCCCCCACACATATCTATCTATTATGTAAAACTAAACAGACAAAATAAAATAGTTATTAGAGAGGTAGTCCACTGGGTAAAAAGGGTCACATGAAGTGATTTTGATTGCGAGGTTAGAAGTTGAACTGAAAATCTGCAAGTAGCCACTGATGGATCAACGGTTGTGATTAAACCCAAACCACCAAAGTCACAACCGTCGGCCCTTTGATCATGCTGCTGATAGTAGCTATTAAATGCATATGATATATTCCCAGGCCAGGTAATATTGAAACAAGACCCACCAGGAGAGAGTGCAGTGCAATCAGCAACAGAACATGCCTCTAAAGCACTTGCAGTTGCATTAAACATGTCTTTATTGTTGTTCACAACACACCACTTGGATGGAAGATACTCCACATTTTGTGCATTCACCAGGTTTTTTGAACCCTGGCCAAACTCAACACGATACTTGGCTTGGCCATCAAAAGTAAAAACACCCCAATGTCTCTCAAAATTTCCAGCGGTTATGCTTCTTTGATCCTCGTCTAAAAGGCTAAATATGTATGTTTGAATTGGTGGATTCCGAGGTCTAAGTGGGGTACCCGATTTGCCATGAAGATGGTTCATCAGGCCTTTCATGAAGGCCTCTGCAATGGATGAGGTCGCATTAGTTCCTCCATCCGTAGGCCAACCAATCTGTGCCACAACAATATCCATTTTGGGATATCCCGCTGTTGATAATGCATTAACCAGGGTATCATAGCTTAAGTCAAAGCTGTTTTTGTATGTTATGTGGCTGTCATTATGAGGGCGTGCAGTTTCTTTGAAGAGAGTAAAGTCAAGAGAAATGTTCTTGTTTTGGTGGAGAGTTACGAATGGAGAGATGGTCACAAAGAATGGTGAGCCATGCTTGGTAAGGAATGTGAGGAGTTGGATCATGGTTTTGTTGAGATCAGACCTGAAGTGTCCTTTTGATGGCAGGCTGGATTCTGACTGGAAGCTATCATAACTGCAAGGGACCACAACGTTCACCTTACTTTCCAACTTTGCTCTAATCAAAGCTGCCTGGACGTTTGTGGCTGCTCCAATGACGAAGGGATGGAACTGTTCCCCATAACTTTGGAGAAATGGCTCATCTCCAACAGCAACATACCTGAAGATAATCTGATTAGTTGTATGCATAGAATGAGCCCACCCCCTTATGGGTGTGCAAAATTAATTTGACTTTTGACTAGCCTAATAAAACAAAATAATTAGTTACTGAGGGCATATATATAATACGCTCAAAATGGCCCAATTCAAGATAATGATTGTTCATTAATTCCATACAGATCAAAAATAGAACCATTCAAATTTCAGACAATCACACATGCCGCTAATGGTTTGTCTTTCAGTTGCATTTCTGACAAAACATGCAATATGTGAGAGGCACAACTTTCTACCTGCTCTTGAAGCTTACTACCCTTTTTTTTTAAGCTTACTACCCTAATAAACACCCAACTCATTTAGAATTGTGCCTTCTCAGGAGCTGATAGCATCTGGTTCTGCCTAGGCAGTCTGCTAGGAGCTCGTTCTTATCTCTTAAGGGGCACACTTCCGGCTGGAAATAAGCTTTGTGAAATAATAGTCCACCAAGAAGATTGTGACAAAAAAGAGGAGAACCTATGCAATTTCATGGTGGAATCTTAATTCAAAAGTAAGTCACAACATAATCAACTTAAAACTCATCAACAAAAAGAGTGAGGTGGGGAAATTAAGGCAGTAGTTGTAAGTTGGTTTTCCAACCAATCAATCTTAAATCCTCTTAAAGGTGAAAGGACACTTCTTAAAAAGATGACGGAACAACTGGATCAAACTAGCCTTGCAGAGTGCCAGAAACCAAGACCAGCAACATGGGCTAATCTGCCACTAGCACCAAGCATAAACTTTCATCAATTATTTTTAAATGCTTTGGCTACAGGAAATCGACAAAGCCCTACATTTTCATGCTCCCAGTACGTGAAGGGAAAACACTGTCTAATATATTTCCTCTGAGCTTCTATGGATATATATTTTCTCCATGATCTCGGCATAGCTCCTTCTCCTATTATACTTTAGTGCATATGCCCATGTATGTGGTTCTTGTGAAGAATCATGCGTGACCATATATGTTAAAGCATCCATCGCAGACCTAATGACGCATATTTTGCATTAACAGTGTTTAGCTTTCTAAGCATCCTTTTTCCCTTTCAAATACAGTATGATGGGGGTGTATCACCAGATGAACGCAATTCTGCGTTAACAAATTGGAACTCCTCTCCTCCTATTGTCCCTCACTCAATCAATGTAAGCCCTAACACAATCGCTGCTTCATTCTGAACATATTACAGCTGCAGGAAGCAGATACTTTCTAATATGCCAGATTATCACCCTTACCAGAGATTGATGGAATGAATTATACTTTCACAGAGAAGGTTCCCCTAGAATGGTAAATGAGCTAGAAGATAGTAGCGACAGATTTTCATCCATGCACTAGATTTTCCAGTTGGATTCCCTACATTCCATATTGCACAATGTTTTGATCCATATAGTTTGCTTGCAATGTCTAAGATATGACCAGGATCAACTACCACATTAGTCTATGTGCAAATTAGTCTATCACATAGACTACTCAGCATATTCAATGGTGTGTTAGAAACTAGTATCGCTAACCATTCACTTCTTAAATGTACCAAAACGGTAGCATCTATTATTTGACCATTGCTCTTTCTTTTTGTATTACAGTGTATCACTCGACCTATCAGCTAGGGTAATGGCGCGATGAAGGGTGCTTTGAGTTCATCAACTATTTCGTTTGCAGAAACTACATTAATGTGAAATTTAACTTCCATAGCCTCTTCTTAATCGACCAAGTGAGAAAACCAAAAGATCATCTATCCACGTTTTCCATTGACCAGAAACATATAGCCCAAGGAACTAAAATTTGTAATTTTGAACTAAACCCACGAAACCAAGTCGCAAAAAGAAATGATGATCAAAGAGATACGAAAGAACATATGTAAGAAGAAAGAAAAGCAACGGAAATAAAAACAGAAGAAAACTCAGATACCCGCCGCTCATATATAAAGCTGCATTTTCATATCTAAAAATAATAGGAGAAACTAATCATGACCCAGAAATCTCATTGAAATATCTAATTAAACCCATCACGCAAAAGCCAAAAAAAAAAACGCAGAAACATACTCAATCCGAGCTCCACTGCCTCCGGTAGAGAGGTAGCGGGTGACATTATCGTGTACCCAACTCTCCGCAGCCTTCTTGGAAGAGTTCAGGCTTCTGAGCATGCTATTCGGAATGCCCACAGTGACACCAATGTTTGAACCAGATAGCGCTTGGAGAACAAGAGGGTCAGCATCGAAGAGCTTCACCCTGGTGATGTTGTTGGACTTCAAGAGCTCCACCACCTTGGGCGGGGGAAGAGGGTGCGAGGCCGTGGTGCCCCAGTTCACTCCTATGGCTCCAGCCCCAGAGGCCAAGCTCAGAATGGCGAAGAAAAAGAGGAGGATGATTGGGCAAACATTCGGAGGCATTTGCGCGACTTTGGTCTGGAGTCTGGACTGGTAGGAGCGAGTGCGTCGAGGGTTTTGGACTTCGGTATTAAAAATTTTAAAAACAGCAAAAAGGTAGATTTACTGTTTGTTTATGTTCAAAATTATTTGGAGCTATAGATTCCAACGTATGCATATAGCTGATTCTCTCCAATTTTTTAACAGATGTATTATAAATTAAGAGTTGGTTTGGATTTAGGAATGAAATAAGATAATTATTTATAAAATATAAAAGTTAAATAAAATATTTTTTTTTAATATTATTATTATTTTAAAATTTAAAAAAATTAAATTATTTATTATATTTTATATAAAAATTTAAAAAAATTATGATAATAAGATGAGACGCTTTCCAGCTAAATCAAAATTTATATAGTTGGTAACTGTTTGGGTTAGATCTTGAAAATTGCTTTTACCCACTTTTTTAAAGAAAAAATT
Organism: Carya cathayensis; assembly: GCA_011037825.1. Classification (NCBI taxonomy): domain Eukaryota; kingdom Viridiplantae; phylum Streptophyta; class Magnoliopsida; order Fagales; family Juglandaceae; genus Carya; species Carya cathayensis. The sequence continues at coordinate 2,775,739 of QGSO01000171.1, forward strand.
AGAGCTGTGCTACTTTGCCGCCCAGATTGCACCGCTTATTTTGACCGCACGATCATTTTTTTTTTCATTTATCTTTTCAGATTTTTTTAATATATTTAAACATTTTTCAAAAATACAAAAAAAATATTAATACACTTAAAATCACTTCCTTAATCACTAAGTAAAAAAAAAATTTTAAAAAAAATTTTGTGACCAGCGGTCGCTTTGAGAGGGCATGGGGAAGGGGCACCCAAGCATTTTCCAAAAAATTATGCGCATTGTAAATTTGTAAAAAGTGTTTTAAACATTAAAAAACTGAAAGTTTAATTTTTTAAAAATTACTAAATTGAAAAGCACTTGAAATAACTCTACATTTTAAAATACCACTACAACTATTTTTCTGTTTTTGAATATCCAATATGGTGCCTTCATTGAATAGCATTTACTCAGCACGATACTATTCCTTCAAAACTGAAGGGATTATTTGGATAGGCCCCTCGTCAATCCACACTCTCTCACCAGACAGACATAGCATGTTTAGTTAACAAATGTGCTACATTATTTGCTTCTCTATAAGTAAAACAAATGTTCCAGTTTTGATATTTTCAAGCAGACTTGGCAATCTTCAATCATAACCTTATAACCAGTATTAATAATCTCTCTACTGTTTACAGCCATAACTACCTCCCTTAATCACCTTCAAACATAACATCATGTATGCCTAACTCTTGACACAAGATTATTGCCCTACTAAGTGCATAGGCTTCAACTCCAGCAAGTGTAANAGCGGTCGCTTTGAGAGGGCATGGGGAAGGGGCACCCAAGCATTTTCCAAAAAATTATGCGCATTGTAAATTTGTAAAAAGTGTTTTAAACATTAAAAAACTGAAAGTTTAATTTTTTAAAAATTACTAAATTGAAAAGCACTTGTAAATAACTCTACATTTTAAAATACCACTACAACTATTTTTCTGTTTTTGAATATCCAATATGGTGCCTTCATTGAATAGCATTTAATCAGCACAATACTATTCCTTCAAAACTGAAGGGATTATTTGGGTAGGCCCCTCGTCAATCCACACTCTCTCACCAAACAGACATAGCATGTTTAGTTAACAAATGTGCTACATTATTTGCTTCTCTATAAGTAAAACAAATGTTCCAGTTTTGATATTTTCAAGCAGACTTGGCAATCTTCAATCATAACCTTATAACCAGTATTAATAATCTCTCTACTGTTTACAGCCATAACTACCTCCCTTAATCACCTTCAAACATAACATCATGTATGCCTAACTCTTGACACAAGATTATTGCCCTACTAAGTGCATAGGCTTCAACTCCAGCAAGTGTAATAGAGTGGTTTATGTTTAGAGATAGAGAGGCATTCAACTCATCATCACTATTTCAGATCACAACCCCAATTCCCCTTTATTACTCTTTGAATCAATTATAGCATCCTAGTTGACTTTATATATCAACTCAGGTGGTTTTTTCCATCTTGTTTGTTGCCTCTCTGGTCTCTACTCTTCCCAATTGGTCTCCATTCTGTCTAGAGTTTTGTGCTAGACTTAAATCTTGCGTACTTTGTTTAGCTATCTGGATCACCTACTTTGGATGGTCAAATCTGTTTTCAAACGAAAGGGCATTCCTTCTAAATCATATTCTTCTCATGGTGTATGCTACCAACTCAATCTACTCACTTGTTAATCTTTCATGTAATCTCTTCCAAAGCTCCAAAAAATGTATCTCCATGCTCACCCATTGTTGAACTGGACTATTTCCCGCACACCATACATATTAGAAGCAGGACAAATCCAAAGTGCATGTATTGTAGTTTTTGTTACCCTTTTACAAACTGGACACAAATCTGATTATAACAATTTTAAAAGTATTTTATATGTAAGTTAATCATAATGTTAACGTCGTGTTTTGTACGCTTTTGGGCGGGGCTTTCAGCAGTTTGGATTTTTGATTTTGGGGCTTGCAAATATAGAGAAAACACTAAGAGACGGTGATCGTGGTGATAGCCAGGAAAACCTCCAATGCCAAAGTCAATAGATATATAAATATAAAGATGAGCGTTTTAAGTGAGTAGAGAGAGTTCAAAGAGTCTAGCCCTTATCCTAATATCTAGGAGTCATTTTTATATCTGAGTTCTGAGACTAGTAGCTCATCCCTTGCGTCGGGGGGGGAGGAGGCGTCCTCCCCACAGCTTCTTCATTTATACTCATTTAACGCAATGTGACCTTCTGGGAGGGGCATTTAATGTGGTGTGGCCTCTACCCCATCTATCTATCACATGTGTGATGTGTCGGATTGTCACTCCCTCTTTGCTTATTGTCAAAGGATTATGAGTCTTCTGCCTATACGGCTACGGCCTACTTGCCGATTTTACCCCTTCAAAGTCGGGTGACACAACATGGAATCCGAGTGTCCCTTGTCCCTCTTTCTTTGGGCTAGACAAGCCACAAGGGCCTAAGTAAATCTGGTCAACTCAGGCCTCTTGCGTTTGGGCCTACTATGTTCCTCGGTCTAAGGCTCACAGGGAAAGAACACCCTAACACATACATTGAACAATTTTTTAATAATAGGACTTTTAAATAAAGCTTTATAGTTAAAAATACTATTCAAAAAATTATATTTCCTAGTACAATTTTACATAAGCACATATTAAAATAAAAGTATTATAAATATAAAGAAATTGCACTAAAATAAATTCATAAACTGACGTGAATTTATGTAATTTGTTAGTTCTATTTTACTATAAAAATAATTTTATGATCTACATATCATTTTATGAATTTCTTTTTAACTATTTCTCGTCACAAAAATACACCACACACGGGGAACATGTGCGGTGTATTTATAGCATAACCTAATGCTTATGTTATAAATATCATTACTCTTAGTAAATTATTTTCACGGGGACCATGAGCATGCCACGCGCTCCTCGGCGGTCCATGCCTTACATCATCAACGGCTACGTATTTCTCTATTTTCTAACCCGCTCAGGCATCGGTCCCTACACATCCATAGCGTCCATCTTCCTGATCCGTTGTTTCTCTCCCTCTCTGTCTCTCTTTCAAAATGCTCGCAAGTCTTTCTTCTTCTGCTTCTGCAATCTCACAGAAAGCCAGCGGCCATGGCTTCTCGCTCTCGTCCTCTGCCTCCATGTTTAATGCTTCGTTGAAGAGCTCGAAGGGGAGGACTTCGTCCTTTGTCCGAGGGCTATATCTAAAGAGAAGCGTGGGTAATGGGGCTCTGGTTTCTGCTTCAAACGAGGATAACCACTCTCTCACATTGGACATGGTCTTTGAACCTTTTGAAGAGGTGAAGAAGGAGCTCCTCTTGGTCCCCGATAATCCTCAGGCATCTCTCGCTCGCCAAAAGTACACTGACCAGTGTGAAGCAATCGTCAATGAGCAGATCAAGTTGGCTTTACATTATCTATTTGTACATCCATACATGCACACGCATATATGTTTATACATGTTTCACACATATTTCGTTGATTTTGTTTTTGGTTAGCGCTTTAATCGTCGTGGATTGGTCTTCTGGTCTTCCAAATCCTTTCAACAGACATTTATATTTGAGCTTCTCAATATATATACTTAATTTCATTTCTATTTTCCTTTGGTTTTGATAATTATAGGAAAGGGTTACTTTTCCATGTTCTATATATTTTGCACTTCAACCATACGTATGGTCTTCTCTCTTTTTCATTATCAACTTTGTACTCTTTTTTTCAGTGTGGAATACAACGTTTCCTATGTGTATCATGCCATATATGCCTACTTTGACAGAGACAATGTGGCTCTCAAGGGCTTCGCCAAGTAATCCCTCGTAAATCCAAAATCTTCCTAATCCTGTTGAATTGGTAGCGTGCTCAAATTGATTCATTGATTAAGTACGTGTAGATTTTTCAAGGATTCAAGTATGGAAGAAAGGCAGCATGCTGAAAAACTGATGGAATATCAGGTGTTTTTTGGGTCATTTTCGTTTTTGAAACTTGATATTCAATTGTATTTCATTGCTATTTATCTTCTCGTGGTTTAGACTTGTTAATTTATGCCTCACTGTGAACCCTATTATGTTTTTTTGGTCATCATCAGAATAAGCGAGGAGGAAAGGTTAAGCTACAATCAATGCTGATGCCTTTGTCAGAATTTGATCATGCTGAAAAAGGCGATGCATTGCATTGTAAGTTTGCTTTGGTTACTTATTTGGGTGTTAATAGAGATAATAGCAACTCCATAATCAATTTTATATGGAATTTTACCCTCTATAGCATTTCTAGATCAGTTTGTTTGTCATTTAACTGTTCCTTGCATGAACCAGTATAATTTCGAAGGGGATGGTTTGTGCGGATGTTATTATCTTAATTCCCGATGTCAACATCTGAACTGCAGGGAGTAATGAAAGACATTTAATCTTCTGGCCTTTCAATTCCATCAATTTTTTCTCATATATCATCATTTTAAGGAAATTCTCTGCAATGTTATTGAGCTGGAACTTAAAACTTCAAAATTACTAGGGGCCAGCAAAGTTTGGCTTGATTTGTATTTATCAGTTATGTTATCTTTTCCATGTCGTTGATGACTTGCATTTTTTGTTCAGCAATGGAGCTAGCATTGTCTCTGGAAAAGCTGAACAACGAGAAACTTCTAAATTTACACAGAGTAAGCAGCTCAACCATTCTCCTTCTATCTTCCCCCCTTGTCCTACTCTGTTTGTTTTTTTGTTGGGGTAACATTATATCAACTACATTAAACTAGCATCTTCTGACCCACTGTGGGCTTTTTAATATTTTGAGTGCTTTACTCATCATGTACAGATAGCTAATGAAAACAATGATGTGAATCTGGTGGATTTTGTTGAAAGCGAGTTCCTGACTGAACAGGTGAATCCTCATTTCATGTTCTCTTTCTGCTACATAGCCAGAGTGCCTGATTAATGTCATTTGTTTCTTATTTAGGCAGAAGCTATTAAGAAAATCTCAGAATATGTAGCTCAGCTAAGAAGGGTGGGCAAAGGACTTGGTAATTTTATAGACCAGTTCATACTACCTCAAACCTCAGAATATGTTCACATATTATTTCTATTGACGTGTCAGATATTCAATACTTCCTTGACAGACAAATGGGTTTCTTGGTGGATTTGCAGGTGTTTGGCAGTTCGATCAAATGCTTCTCCACGATGTGGTCACTGCATGATGAACTATACACACCATTCTTTCTGGGTACCAGTGCTGAATCAATGTGTGACCTTTTAGTTTTCTTTAGTTTTCTGATTATGAGTACTTGACAGTGGCCATGGCTAGAATGTCGAGCAAGAAAAACACTAGTAAGGTTGTGGAAACATCAAAATTGGATCTTCACTCAAACTTGATACCCTAATTAAGGTTTCAAAACCCTTCCATATTTACCAAAATTCAAGTTTACTTTTTCCAAAAGAATGTAGGGTCCGACCGGAGAAGACGCGCTTTTGCGGGATGTTTTGGAGAATTTATTGAGGAGCTCCACTTTCATTGCCGTTTGTAAAGTATGTTTTCAAGAAAGGCGGCAGGACGCACTCTGCCACTCGCTTTCCCATATTCTTTGTCAGATTAAGAAATGTAAGCCCACGATCTATCAGGAGAAAATGAAAAAAATAATATTATTAAAAATTTGAGTTGAAGTGATAAAATTATCGAACAAATATTATGTTTTATAGTGAAAGAATATAACAGTTGAAGAAATATAATCACTAAAAATATGTATCCATAGGAAGAATATAACCGTCAAAAAAATATGACTAATAAAATTATATCCGTTTAAATAAGATAAATGTTAAAAAATTAATGTTTGCTTCTTTTAGTAAGAAATAAATATTCTAATTACCATTATAATTAAAATGAATAAATGAAAATCACAAATAGACATTTAAATGAAATAGAGTTAGATTTAGACCTGATTTGGTTTTACAAACATTTTAAACAATCTTAACATTCAAATATTATTCAAATACTAACATTTTTTAATTTCAAATTTTTAATTTTTTTATCTAATAATTACAACTTTTTCCTTCTTAACAAAACACAAAAAACAACTAAATTTTTTAAAATCTCAAAAAAAAAAAAAATATATATTCTAATAATATCTTAATTTTATAATAATTTTTATTCAATTTTTTCTCTCTTCAAAACCTCTATAAAATATTTTAACTCAAACCATTTTATTACTATTCACAAACTACTTTATTATTATTTACAAATTCTTCATTTTATTTGATTTCATCTTAACATCCAAAACAAGACCTTAGAATTTAGCCGAAGGATATTCTGTACCAGCTCGTGCAGCTCACGCACAAGAAGTCATGGAAACAAGATAGTTCATGAAAGTCCTATCAGTTGTATAAAAGTGCGTGGAAGGATGACCTAGGAATCCAATAGGGGCGGCCCGTGTCGTTCACGAATGTTTGGAACTCTGTAGATCGGTTTTCAAGCCTGACAGCGTCCAGATGGAGAACGTGAAGAAAATATGGGACTGCAAAATATCTTGTCATTGAGATCAATAACTGCCTCAAATTGCAAGTAGAATTGCATGGTGCGTTTAAGATATGCCAAAACAGAAATCTCAAATTCGCATAAACATGTCTGATACCCCTCGTTCTAGTCAGAACAGAAAATCAAGGTATTGCAACTCAAAATTGTCTAAAACCCGGTACTGCAAAATTAAAGCAAAAACGTGAATCCCTGGCACGACCTAATGAAAGGGTGATCAAATAGCAAAAACGAACTCCACCTAGGTAATGCTCTAAAACTATAATTGATAAACAATACTGATTAAGTAGCAGTGATCGGTTGGCCTTGAAGCCTCTTCCTTGCCTCTTCAATGATGGACAACTTGATACCCTTGCCCTTGGGAAGAGAGACCCATGGCTTCGTACCCTTGCCGATGGTATAAACATTTCCAAGTCGAGTTGCAAACTCATGACCAAGGGCATCCTGTACGTGAACTGTTTCAAAGCTTCCCTTTTGCTTCTCCCTGTTCTTAATTATTCCAACACGACCCCTGTTTCTTCCACCAGTCACCATGACAACATTCCCAACATCAAACTGGATGAAATCGGCAATTTTGTTGGTTTCCAAGTCCAGCTTGATGGTGTCATTGGCCTTGATAACTGGGTCTGGGTATCGGATAGTTCGCCCATCATAGGTGTTGAGATAGGGAATTCCCTTCTGCCCAAACTGCACAGACCGAACCTTGCAGAGCTTAAACTGCAACAGAAGTTAGAAGAAGTCAGCCAAAAAAGTATCATTGAAACCTGCATGATTCCCTCCATGAACATTACCTTAACAAACCAAAGTCAAGACTCAAGTAAATGAAGCACAGATATTTTGAGAGACCAAGGGGCTCCCCTACATTTTGACAGCATGACAAAAAACCAAAAGCTATCAATCCCATCTTCTTTCATCATCAAGGTCTTAAGATCGAACTCTAAATTTTGACTTCCAATGAGAATGATCAAAATATCCATGTATTTTCATGCACCACCGATGCTTATACCTTGACTTCTCATCCCAAGGACATTTTGAACGATTTATTTCACATCTATCATAAATTAAGAGTATACACATCCCATAAAAGCACATACAAAATATACTACAGTCTATAGCAATAAAATTGATTTTCTAGGAAAGCATTATAATTCTTGGTAGCTGCAGAAAATGCCCCTTCATGTAATGCTTTAAATGATGGCACCAGGTTTTAAAAGTAATATCCAGGACAACTGTATATAACTAAAAACTTAAAAACAAGCAAATAAAAGTACTCAACCGAGGAGTTTGGTTAGACCAACCTTTGCCTCTTCATCCCTAATTGAGTGGAGACGGAACCGACCCTTGGTATCATAAAGGAGACGGAAGTTTTCATTTGTTTTGGGAATTGATAAAACATCTGAAAATGAAGAAAGCAGGAATTAACATGATTTTCCTAATAACCAAACAATATGATTTATATAATTGTATCACTATTAAAGCTTACTATTGCCATGGGGTCTTAACTTCGCAAGGCAATACTACTACATAAAGCTATTAACAAATCAGTTGTAAGTGTGCTTACCCATGAATCCTGCAGGGTAGGTCTTATCAGTCCTAACCTTCCCATCAACCAATACATGTCGCTGCATCAGAATGGCAATGACCTCACGGTATGTGAGTGCGTACTTCAACCTGTTCCGCAGAATAAGGATCAAAGGCAAGCATTCTCGAGATTTGTGGGGCCCAGATGATGGCTTGGGAGCCTGCATAGGAAAATTAGAGAACATCATACACTGAAGAAAGCAAGTTCCAAACAACTTAAGTTTATGAGGTTCACTCACAAATGCACCCCCAAGTTTGTCAAGCATCCAATGTTTTGGAGCATTAAGCCTCTTCAGATGTTTCTTCAAACCCCTCGCCTGTACCGTAACATAGTAAATGAAAACTCAGAACTAGAAGAACGTAAAATAAAGTGTCCAGAATGCATTATAGCACACTAAAAAACTACAATTCACTACCTGATATTAACCTATAAGCTCAAAGGCAAGAATCATACAAAATTCATAGAATATTCTCACTACACTTAACCTCAGGTTTCCTTCGTCAATATATTTAGATATGCAAAACTGAAAAGCACCTGGTGTTGGACCAATAATAACAATTCCACAATATAACAACCACATATCCAGATCATAAAATGCCCACTTGATCAGCTAATAGACTCATCAGGAAATTAGGAAAAAAAAAAAGAACAAACACGACGATTCAGCTTCATTCAAAACGAATACCGTGGAAAAGCTTTTGGCACCCGAATGGAACTCAAAAGCCACATATTAGTGGGTTTTCAAGTGGAAGAAATCACCAGAGGAAAATTCCAGAACTTGCAATCGAGCATTTACATAAAAAGAACCCCATTACAGATCAAATACAGAGATTAGGAAACAAACTATCCGTCATGTGAATGTAATATAGCATATTCCCAAATAAAGCTAATACTTAAGTTGACAGATAGACTTATAGAGAACACAGAACAAGTGAAAAACGAACCATCTTGGAGTCGTCGGAACGTAGATCTCTGGGCTGACGGCGAAGCTAGTCCTCGCTCAGCTAAACCTGCAAAATACAAAAGCGAGGGTTTAAACCCTAGCTGAGATTATATGTATATATATATAGACGGCTCGAAGCTGGTGTAGCCTGTGTTACAATTACGGGAGTGCCATTATGGGAGCTGGCAACACTACGACATCGTTTCGTACCCCTCGTAAGAGCATCCTTTAGCTTGGTCAAACGAGGATGTTGACCAAAATTTGAATTATTTGAATAAAAATAACTTACATTAGATTAAGTAAATCTAAAATATTTTACATTTTTACCACAGTAATTAGTTAAATATGAAAGATTATATTCGTTCATCAAAATTTAAAATATTACTTCTTGTATAATATAATTTATTAATTTAATTATAATATAAAATATGATTTTTATATGATTTTGAGAATTAAATGATTTTTAAAAATATAATTTTTTAATATTAATTTAATTATAATATAATTATTAATAATATTAAATTGACAGAATTATAATTTTTTTAAAAATATTAATTTAAGAATAGTTTATTATTATATTAAAAATTAATGACTAATCTAATATAAAGATTAAATTTAAATGAAATAAACAAATGCAAAGAAGTGTAACATTAGCTAAATTTTAAAAATTTTCAAACTAATGAGGATGCTCTAAGTAAACAAGAGTGGTTGGTTTGTACCGTGTTCACTAAAATTACTATTTTAAATTCAAAGAAATATATAAAGAGCTGTGCTATATTCACAAAGGATGACTCGTCTCGATAAGAGCAAATAGTTTATTTATTTATTTATTTATTTTTAATATTTTTAAATATATATATTTTTTTAAAATTTACAACATCATTAAAAAAAATATTTTTTTAATAACTAAGTTAAAAAAAAAATTATTGGGACCCGAATGTCAGTAGGTCTAGAATTTTTTATATACAAATACCCAGTACAAAAATTATTATTTTAATCTTAGTTTTTCAATAAATCACATAATAATTCTCAGTATTATCTAATAATAAATATTTTTTTAATGATTATTTAGTAATAATTTTGTCTTAATAATTCATTTGCGATATTAGTTTTTAAAAAATATTTAGCTATAATTTCATTTCTTTTCGTGTAGAACATTTCTCGAATGGTTTTTTCTCATGAAGAAAATAAAAAAAATATTAATGCCAAAATTCCATCTTCATATATGAAAAAGACGAAAAATATTAGCAATTATATTTACTATTCTAATATAATTTTTAGACTAACCCCTATCTTCGAAATGTAAATTGAAAATTTTCTTTACTTGTTGCACAAAAAGACAAGTCACATCTGAACGTTGAGCGGATTGAAATGAGTTGAGTTTTTTTATAAATAATAATAAGTTTAGATAGTAGAGTGAGTTTTATAAAATTTACTTAAAATGAATTTAAATATATTTATAAAAATTTAAAAAAATCATAGAGCGTACTTATAAAATAATTTTAAATTAAAATAAATTTAATAATAGAGTATTTAAATATTAACTTAAAAGAACTGATCTAAATCCAAATTTCAAACGGGCCTAAAATTACCGTGCTAGAATGAACAAGCGGTGAAAACCATTCCACGTAAAAACCCAGGGGAGCACCGCAAGGGGGGGATAATTTTTTCTTGCACCCCAAGATTCCAAAAACCTCGGTAGTTCTTTTTTTCTGAGGTTTTTTGTTCTACGCAAGAATGAGCTTCTTCTAAAGGGCAGCGTAGACGCCCCCAACTCGGTAAGCTTAGCTGGAGCCTGGCGGCGAGGCCATAAAAGCCTCCGTGATCACCAATTTCCATCACTGCTCTCTCTCTCTATCTCGGGTGAACCCGTTTATTTATTGTTATGCTTGTTTTTGGTTTTGGAATCGAGCTGCGTTCATGGCTTCCGTTGCGGGAAACGAATCTGCTAACGGTTCATCGGTCTCAAAAGAGGCACAGAGGCCTCCGATTGAGCCTATAAGAATGCCCACGGCCGAGGAAATACGCGGCCAAGATATTTGGAACAACTGCGCTGTGCGCAGTGTGGTTAGCGGAGTCATGGGTACGACAAAATACCCTTCTGTAGTTTTTCCTTTAAAGAATTTCCGCACTTGGGTTATTCAAATGCCAAAATGCAGGAAAATCCTCCTTGTGTTGAATTTATTCATTTGGTTTTTATTTTTTGATAGTTAATTCATTTGGTTTTTATCATTGTAGTATTATTGGGGTTCGGAACTATGTTTTTTTTTTTTTTTTCCCCGTAAATGGGAAATATTTAACTACTCTCAATTTGTATTTTCCCCGTCACTCTCATTTTGTCAGCAACCAAGCAAACGATTCTTAGGATTTTTCTGGTAATGATGTAATGCTTTCTAAAAGCTGGTTGTTTGACTTGCTGCTTGACAAATTTGAATTCTTTCATGTCCAAGAGAATTGAAAGTTCTACTTTCAAAAGACGAAATTATGTTCTTTGCAAGCAAACAGATGGATCTTGCTCTGTTTTCTCGAGGCTTGTGTCTTCATCTACTATGTGGGGTTTATGGTACGATTACGATTTACTACTAAATGTGGAAATGTTTCTAGGAGGTGGTATTGGGGTGTTCATGGGTATGTTTCTTGGGGCATTGGACAACCCTCTAATGCAAGACGAAATGACTGGTAGGCAGCAGTTCATTTATACGGCCAAGCAGATGGGGCGGAGGAGCTGGAGTTCTGCTAAAGCATTTGCAGTTATGGGCTTGGTTTTTTCAGCATCTGAATGTGTTGTTGAGAAGGTATTGTCGCAAAGTCTGTAGATATGGTTCTGATATACTTTATATTGAATTAAAAACAATTGTGGATTATGCGATTTCAGGCACGGGCAAAGCATGATGTTACAAATACAGTTGTGGCTGGGTGTGTAACTGGAGGTGTACTCTCGGCAAAAGGTAACATCTCTCCATCACCTGAACCTTCTTTCTAGGTTCCAGTGCACATCATCTCGTGAATTGCTGTCATGGAAGATTCTATGTTGCAGTCATGGAAGATTTTATGATGCGTGTCAACATAAAGTCCTACACTTAGGTTGATGTTATTGAAGTCCGAGGTCTTGCATATTTGGGATTATATCATATTGATTGTGTGCTCAGCTTTAAGTTTATAGCATATATGGATTGAACTTTAGTAGTTATGGAAAAAAATATGTTAGGTTGCTTTGATTTGTATTTTCCCCATCCATCTGGGGAAAACCTATGGTTCTCTCTCTCTCTCTCTCTATATATATATATATATGTATTTGTATGAATACATCTTGTCCTGTATGGTCCTATGATTACTGTTAAGAACAATTTCAATGAAGCTAGTCTCTATGAACACAAGTACAGAAAGTTTGAGTCAAACGTGGAATATATTTTTATCATTGTTGAATTGCAAAGGAGAGAAGGTTTTTATCTTCCCTCTTTCTGGAGTTCATTGGATGCTCAAAATTAATAGTATGGATTTGAAAGTTGGCTTCACTTTTCTTATTGCAGCATAATTAGAAGAATCTAGTGAACTTTCAAAGATGTTTGGCGTAATTAGGAGATGACCAACTCAAACAGAATCTTTCTCTATGATGTTAAACCTCACCAATGTAGCTAGGGGTGACAATATGTTACATGACCCGTTAACCCAACATGAACACGACACAATAATAGCGGGTTAGGGTTTAGTCTTAACGGGTTCGGGTCAAAGCGGGTTGACCCGTTAAGACACGATTGCTTAACGGGTTGATAACGGGTCAACCCGTTATGACATGTTATAATCCGTTATGACACGTTAAGAAAATTAAAATTAAAATTATACCTTTATACCTACAAGTAAAATTGTTAGAATTTTAATTTCGATATTTTTATTGTTTGGATTGTCATTTTGGACTTGAGTTAGTTTTATAGTTTTTATAAATATTGTGATTTTAAAATTTATATAAAATTATGCTAAATTTAATCAGGTCAAATTGGTTAATTTCGGGCATATTCAACCATTTACAAAAACAGTTTGAAATGGATTGTGTTGTATCGTGTTAACCTATTTCATAATATTCACTAATGGGTCAAAACGGGTTGACACGACACGACTCGTTATGCTAATGGGTCGTGTTAGGGTTTGAGATTTTGACACGATAAGCTTAACGGGTTGGGTTAGGGTTTAAGATAAGCTTAACGGGTTGGGTTATGGTTGAGCTATATAGTATAATATACATACTTTGACACGACAAGAACACAACCCGTTAACACAATTTGACACCCCTAAATGTAGCCTTTCAAATACACAAGCCCACCTATACGGTAATCCAAGGAAAGTCCAAGTGCATAATTGAATTCAGGATGATTAAGTCTACTGCTTATCATTTGATTATTACACTACTGCATCTGGTAACCCAAACAGAATCCATTGAGAAAAACATTTGTGATTTCTGGTAATGGCAAATGTAAGCAACCCCTTTCTTCGAGCGTGCCGCAGAAACTGTATAAATAGAAAAGCCCTTTTTCTGTTTTTTTTTTTTTTTTTTTTTTCATTTTTTTTTTTAGGCAGGAAAACCTATTTTCATTCTTGAGCCACTTTCCTTCCATCTTATCCTAGACCCAACCATTGCCCTTGTTCCAAGATCTCAAGATGAGTTTGGAGGAATTGACTTTATTTTGGAGTGTTTCTACATGTTCTTATCTACATTTTGGTTAACCGTAAAGTAATTTTTGAATTTATAAAAAAAAAAAAAAAAAAACAAAGGTGCACACAATGATGATAGAGTAGGGATTTGTGGAACAATCTTATGGGAACAAAATTGTTGAGTGATGATATGTGCACAACAAAGGTGATTGAAAATATGATGAATCTAAAGACAAGGTTGTAACGCCCCAATGGAAAGTCCAAACCACTTGGCTTATAGTTTAAAAGGACTAGTCAATGATATAATTGGAGCCCCATTGAAATCTTATTAAGAGCAAAAACTTCTCATTCCCAAGCAATGTGAGATCCTATACACCACCTACCCTTATCCTTCTCATATGGGGTACCACAAAGGTAATGGATGTTATTTTTTATCAGTAAAAGGTAGTGGATGTGATGAGTTAAACATAATCTGAAAAGCACAGCCTATTTTTTTTTAATATATAATTAATAAGAGAACTTTATTACCAAGTAAATAGGCATAGCCAAAGTACACAGGAAGTATACAAGAGAAAACACCTAAATACAAGCTAGAACTAGAAATGCCAAAAGCAAATCATGAAGATTATCTCCATTCAATACAAGAGCCTTAGCCCCAAAACACAAGGTACTGAAGAAAAACTCCCTTAAGTTCTCCCATCGAATGTTCTCTATCTTCAAAGCACTGCCCATTCCTTTCCAACCACAAGCACCACATCAAGCACAAATGGATCATCTTCCACATGGCTACAATACATTGTCTCCCCTCAAAACCTTGCCAACATGAAAAAAGGTCCACCACTTGCTTAGGCATCACCCTAGCAATACCCGTCCTACCAAAAATCTCATTCCACAAAGTCTTAGCCAACCCCACAATGATGAAAAAGATAGTCAATAGATTCATCATCTTTCTTACACATAAGGCACCATTCTACGACAAATAGTCCTCACTTGCTCAAGTTACTTGTGGTCAAAATTTTTCCAAGAGACACCAACCAATCGAAGAAAGTCACCTTGCTAGGCACCTTAGATCTCCAAATGCATTTCCAGGGATAATCATTGACACAATCACAGGTTAGAGCCTTATAAAAGTAACCAATCGAAAATCTGGAATTTCCAGCTTGAAACCACAGCAGACTATCCTCCCTTTCCTGAACAATCTTCATATCATATAATCTTCCAAAAAATCAGAGACTACATTCACTTCCCAATCATGCACATCTCTAGTAAAATCCACATTCCATTGAAGATATTAGTATTTAGAAAAGAAAAGGAATCAGCCACTGCAGCATCTTGATCCCTAGCAATCCTAAAAAGGGTGGGAAAAACATTCTTAAGAGCTGAATCTCCACACCAGATATCATGCCAAAAATAAATCCTTGTCCCATCCCCCACTTTGTATTTAATATTATTGACAAATTCCCCCCAAGCCATCTGAATGGACTTCCAAAAACCCACCCCATGCGCTCCTCTTACTTCATTAGAACACCAACTCCCCCACATCCTCCCATATTTAACGTCCACAATATTTCTCCATAATGCATCCCTCTCAATATGATACCTCCAAAGCCATTTCCCAATAAGAGCTTTGTTAAAGAGCCCCAAATTTCGCACCCCCAAACCTCCACAAGAAACCGGAGAACAAACCTTATTCTAACCAACCAAGTGAAACTTTCTTTCCCCATTAGCACCCCACAAGAAATTCCAAAATATTCTCTCAATTCTGTTTGCCACCCTTGCAAGCAAAGGGAAAAGAGAAAGACAATATGTTGGAAGATTAGACAATGTACTCTTTATCAAAGTAACTCTTCCCCCTTTTGACAAATATAACTTCTCCCAACCCGCTAACCTCTCGATCTTATCAAGCACAGCCTAATTGTTATTAGTTTTTCTCAATTTTGTTGATAGTTATGAATTATGAAAATCTATTTTTGTTTTGCCTGTGTTTCAAAATCTTTGCTTATTTGGGTTGTTGATAAAGTTGAGTTATACGGATGTATGGATGGGGAAATATAAAGGGAATGCACTTTCAAATAGCCTCAAGAACTTAGTTTGGCAGTAACATACTGTAGCAAATTCCAAGATGCGATCTTGCACGGCTCGGCTCGGCTCGGCTCAGCTTGTTCTTCGAGCCCTGCTTCTCGCTTCCCGCTCCCCCCATTCTAACGTCCAAAACAAGGCCGTATGGAGTATAACCAAATGGTAGCCTACTTCTGGGTCTTTTTGCATGGTTCCCTCCTAGAACTTATTGCAGAACAGCTTTGTTTTTAAGCTTTATTGTCAACCTTATGGTGGCTTTTGTTATATTTTACTTGTTTAGTATTAATTACAGATAACTTATTTTGGTTTGTTTAATCATGTAAATAGAGTCCTTTGGTCAGTCTATGCCCGTGAAGGATCTGGTCTCCTTGTTTCTCCAGTGATCATGTAAGGTTCCATTGTGTCTTGTTATGAACCTTGCAGTTGACGTATAATGTTTTAGACTCAGGTCGGATTCGTTACTAGATCCTCTATCATTCTTTGTATGGAGTGGCTTTTTTTTTCCTTTTGTTTTTAAGAAGTCATGACCACCACTGCATCAGCATAATTACCATATTAAAGCAATTTTACTTTGTTCTCGTTATTGTGGTTCTTTCCATATTGTGTTCTTGTTTTCTTTTTCCGTTTTTTCTTTCCATGTTATGCCTTACTCGCCTTCTTTAATGTGGTTCTAGGTGGTCCACAAGCAGCATGTGCTGGTTGTGCCGGCTTCGCAGCATTTTCGGTTCTGATAGAGAAGTTCCTTGATAGACATGATTGATTTGGTGCATTGCTATAATGCCCCATTTTTGCAAGCATTATTATTAAAAAAGAAATTAGGGCTCATTCATGATACCTTATTTTCAACTTTACTTGAGTAGCAAGAATCCCCGTTACTGAAGGAATGCATTAGGGGAAATTGGTTGAAGTTTTTATGAATATTGTAAGATTTTGTGTATTCCTTATACGCTAGTTACGATTTGCGGATGTATCCTTCAATCTGAGAGAGTTTTAGTGGTTTGTTAGATGTTATATCTAATGACTTTCACATCCAAATAAATCAAAGAAAAGGAGTTTTCATTTACTTGTGCTTGTCTGTATGGTTCTGAATGTTTACTACTCCTTGATACCAACTTTACTATTTTTTTTAGCATATTTTGTGTCGGACAGTAAGCTTGTGACAGTCATTTCAGAGGCTGCTGCTGTCATGATACCCGCCAAAAGGTGACAAAGTTTTGTTTACATAGTATAATTTGATTTATATTTATAAAAAAAAATTATATAATTTGATTTAAAAGATAAATTTTAAATTTTATAAATCAAATATTATCATTTAAGTTATGTAAATTGTATACTTTACATGCCGGTTTGACAACGTAATAATTCATAAATTTAGCTATGGTCTTTCTCATATAAGCCATCACCTCTTCTTGATTCGCCAGCCACCCAAAAGCGAACTTGGTCCATTTTTTGCCATTTTAATCTTGTAGCATTTGAATTTTTGAAAGGCCACAAAGAAATTAGATATCGTTTTCTACATTTTCACATTTAACTCAATAAATGAAAGTGAAGCCAATAAAAAAAAAAAAAAACTTTTTAGTAGCAGACAATCACATAAGAGAAATGCTTTGGGTCCCAAATTTTTTATTTTTTTGTTTTTTTTTTTAACTTAATGATTAAGTAAAATTTTTTAAGTGATAATGTGAATTTTGTTTTAAAAAAAAAGTTAAAAATATAAAAAAATGAATGAAAAAAAATCAAAAATTAAAAAAAGAAGAGGCTACATTCGGTGGGAATTCGAGTTACATCCTTTGGTGGATGTAGCACCGCTCATCACATAATAATCTGGTTGTTTATGAATGTAATATTGTTAACACCAGTGATCGCTTAACATCATATAGAGAATATCTTCTAACAATTGTCCTGTTAAACTCCAAAAATCACCTTCCAATTAAGAGTTGCCATGTCATCATCTCAGGGAACTTAGGTTGAACTGCATATGCTCTGTCTCCTCTTCCAAACCCTCACTCAGGACTCTCTCTTCCATAAACTCAATTTTCTCTTCTAGAGCCTCGCCAAAACCCATCTTTTCTAATCAGTTGACTTTCTCTTTTGTAACCCTTGAACCGACGATGGGATTTTGGTGCCGTGAACCTCTTCGATAGAATCTCATAGAGTCGTTGTCGTGACCCTCGAACAAAGAAGGTAGAGGTCACCATTGCCTGGGATGACGAAGTCGTGACTCTGGAAACTGACAAGATCTCTATCGATCTTCTTTGTTCTTAAATTACAAAATTTTCTATCTTCTTCTTTTTTGTTCTTTGCTTTGAATCTTTGTTATGTTGAAAATAAGATATGGGTGTTGGATCACTTGGATATTGTTTCTCCCTTCTAGAATATGGGTGATGGCTTTATGATAGCCCAATTGATTTACTGATAAAATTTTCAATATTATCCCAAAGTGATCACTCTAAGTGTTTGTAGGAAAATCACATAGGAGATAAATATGTATGCATTCTTATTGAATGAATATATCTATGTACAAGTATGGATATATACCTACAAGGTGATCCTAACAAACTTTACCTGAGAATATTCTTGAGCACCTATTTTGCATTACACAAATGAATACAATATAAGAGTTTGTTACAAAGTTGTCGGCCATACTATAACACTGAATCAGCAGCCATACTTAGAGGGTAGGCACCAACCTAATCTAGGTAATTATAGAAGGATCTGCTTGAGAAGAGTCTTACGTGGTGGTGGTCCTTCTTGAGCCAGCTGAGATGGAGGAGTCGTTGGCAGGAGCAGCTAAGGTGGTGGATAGTGTGGCCAGCTCAATATGCCCCCGCAAGCCTAACGGTGTATCAACAACCGTAAGGCTTGTTCTCAGTAAGTGGAAACAAGAAGAAGCAATTGGTTTGGTAAAAATATTAGCCAATTGGTCTTTGGAAGGAAGGAAGCCAACTTGAAGAGTCTTGGCCGCGACTCGATCAAAGACAAAATGAAAATCAATTTTCATGTGTTTAGTTTTGGAATGAAGGACAGGGTTAACGGATAGGTAGGTGGCATCAAGGTTGTCACACCAAAGGGTGGGGGCTTTCGGAAGGATACCACAGAGTTCTTTGAGAAGAGATTGAACCCATAAGAGTTCGGCTGTGGCATTGACAAGGATTTTGTATTCGGCATCGGTGCTAGATCGAGCAATGGTTCGTTGCTTGCAAGAGTTCGATGACACTAAATTTTGACCAAGAAAAATGCAAAAGACACCGGTAGAGCGGCGGTCATCCGGACAACCCACCCAATTGGCGTCAGAAAAGGTTTGAAGTTGGAAGGAGGATATTTTTTAATGTGAAGACCAAGATTTAGAGTGTGCTTGACATAACGAAGGAGTTGCTTAACAACTTGCCAAATGGGGGTTTTCGGATTGTGCATAAATTGAGAAATTTTATTAATAGCAAAGGCAAGGTCTGGTCAAGTTAGTGACAAGTATTGTAGGCTTCCTACAATGCAACAATAAAGGGTGGGATAGGAGAATGATGGGTTATCAGATACAGAAAGTCAGGTTAAGGCAGACATGGGGGAAGAGACACCATTGGCAAATAACATATTTGTGCGAAAGAGTAGATCACGAATGTACTTCTGTTGAGAAAGATGAATTCCATCATTTAAGTAGGAGATTTTCAAACCAATGAAGTATGAGAGTTTGCCTAAATCCTTCATTGGAAAAATAGAGGTAAGAAAGGTAAGAAGATTTTCAATGTGAGGTGAGTGAGAACTGGTCACAATAATGTCATCCACATAAACTAAAACATAAGTAATAACAAAATTAGATAATTAAACAAAGAGAGATGGATCAGCTTTAGAGGGGATAAAACCAAAATCACAAAGTTTGAAGCTAAGCCGTGTGAACCATGTACGGGGTGCTTGAGGCCATAGATGACCTTTTGCAAGTGACATACATGGTGAGGATGATTAGGATGGACAAAACCAACAGGCTGAGACATGTACACAGTTTCAGTTAAGGTGCCGTGAAGGAAGACATTTTGGATATCTAGTTGTCTAAGAGACCAACCATAAGAGACAGCAAGGGAGAGGACTAACATAATCATAGTGGGTTTCACAATGGGATTAAGGGTCTCAGAATAATCGACACCCTCTTGTTGATGGAAGCCTTTTGCAACGAGACGCACCTTATGCCGTTCAATGGAGTTGTTGGCGTGATGCTTTGTATGGAAGATCCACCTGCAACCATCAATGTTAGTGAAAAGGAGAGGAGGAACAAGAGTCCAGGTTTGATTTTGAACAAGGGCTTGGAACTTTGTGGTCATGGCATTTTTCCATTCGTGATGCCAAGAGGCCATGGTATAGCAACTTGGTTCCTCTGAGATTGCAAGAGATGTGGTTCTACAGTGGCGTGGTGGAGGGTAAGGGATTTGACCATCAGAAAAATGTTTAGGTCTAGAGGAGTTGGTTTTGGAGCATGTGATGATGGGTGAGCGAGGTGGTTGAGAGGGTTGAGAGATTATCAAATTAGGAAGGGGAGGTGGATCGGTTGGGATTGGAGATGAGGGTTTGGTCTATGTGTTTGAGGTTGAAGAAGACGGAGAAGGATTAGTAGTTGTAGATGGGCTGTGTGTGGTAGATGGGTCATTTGGTGGGTAAGTGATAGATGGTTCAGGAGGTATAGAAGAAGAGATGGGTAGAAGAGTATGCATGGTCTGGGAATTAGTTGAGGCCGATGTTAACTGGGAAATTGTGGAAGTATAAGGAAAGGAGCTTTCATTAAAAAGGACATCATGTGAAATGTACATCCAATTTGTTGGCAAGTGAAGACATTTATACCCTTTGTGAATGATACTATAACCAAGGAAAAGACAGGGTAGAGAAAGAAAGTTAATTTTGTGTTTGTTATAGAGCCTAAGATTAGGCCAACACTCGGATCCAAACACTTTGAGAAAAATATAGCTCTTTTTGGTAGAGTAGAAGATGAGGAAACTTATTTTCAAGGGATATAGAGAGAAGAAAATTAATGAGATGGGTCGTGGTTTGGAAGGCATGGGCCCAAAATTTATAGGGGAGCTAGGCTGTTGCAAGGAGAGCTAGACCCGTTTCGACTATATGAGAGTGTTTCGTTTCAACCACACCAATTTGTTGGTGGGTGTGAGGACAAGATAGACGATGGTTAATGCCTTGAGAATTTAAAACCCAAGTTAGGGTTGAAATTCTCCGCCCCAATCACTTTGAACATTTTTTTTATTTTAGTGTTAAAAAGACGCTTCACGTGTCGTTGGAAAATAAGAAAGACGGATGTTGCATCACCCTTTGAGGCTAAGGGATAGAACCACCTGTAATGACTAAAGTCATCAACAAATGAGATATAATAGCGAAAATTGTCTCTTGATATATGTGGAGAAGGACCCCAAACATCCACAAAAACTAAATGTAAAGGTCTTAAAGATCGAGTACCAGAAGACTTTAAAGGTAATTGTCTACACTTGGTGAGAGAACAAGTAGAACAAAAAAAATTAGATTGAGAGGAAATAAAAGGCAAGCATGGTGCGTAGGATGCAAGAAACAAGTTAAAGATTAGAATGGCCAAGTCAGTGATGCAATTGTGCAACTGTGGTTCTTTCAACAATAAGGGCAATTGGAGCAGATTTGGAGAAGGTAGGAGGAGGGAACAAGTAGAGACCATTATGCATTGGTCCTTGGAGAACCATTCTTCCCGTCATTCTATCCTTCACAACAAAAGTAGATGCATGAAACTCAAAGAAAACAGAGTTGTCATTGCAAAATTGTTGGACAGAAATTAAGTTTTTAGTGATTTGAGGAACATATAGTAATTTATGAAGAGAAAATGTAAAATTAGAATAGGAGATTTGAGAGTCACCGATATGAGTTATGGGAAGTGTAGTGCCATCGCCAACTTGAATTTGCTCTTGTCCTGCATATGGTTCAGTTGATAGATTGAGATAATGAAGGTATGAGGAGAGGTGATTTGTTGCAGCTGAATCGAGGTATCACTATCAGTCTGAAAAGGATTGTGAGCTAGTATAGTGAGCAGACAGGGAACGATGTGGTATTAAAGAGCTCTACTGAGCTGTTAGGGGTAGCCCTAGTGGTAACCGAGACAACCAAAGACTCATACTTGGAATTGAGACCATTTAGAAGGTAGAAAATGATTCAGAGTCTTGAAGAGGCTCTCCAGCAACAGTCATGGTATCTAAAAGAAGGCGGACTTTCCGATAATAATCAGTGACACAGAGAGAGAGCCTTTCCTAATGTTTGTGAGTTGATGACAAATCTGGAAGATTTTGGCCTGAGATTGGGATGTAAACATAGTCACTAGATTGAGCCATAGTTCACGAGATGTGCGAGAAGCTATGGCTTGGGCAAGAATGGTTTCGGTAAGGGAAGAAAGGAGTGTACTGAGAAGCATTTGGTCAGTGCGACGCCACTAAAGATAAACGAGATTGGGTTGAGGAAGGGAAAGAGAAGACATAGAGGGTGAAGAGAGGGGAAGAATAAGGGGGGAGGAGGAGAAGAGCCATCTATAAAATGATAAAGTTCTTGGCCATGGAAATAGGGGATGATTTGTGCACACTAGAGCAAGTAGTTATCCAAACCAAGCTTTATAGAAACAATGTGAGAGAAATTACTGGTTAGGTGGAAGGGATTGGAGCTAGAGTTTTCTTTTACTGAGGTTGGAGGTTTGGTAGCTATTGAAGAGGATCGGTAAGGAGAAGGGGAAGAGCAAAAAATGAAGAAAGAATAGGAAGAAGACGATCTAGTCAATTTGAGCTCTGGTACCAAGTAGGAAAATCATATAGGAGAGAAATATGTATGTATTCTCATTGAATGAATATATCTGTGTACAAGTATGAATATATATACAAGGCAATCCTAACAAACTTTGCCTAGGAATATTCTCAAGCACCTGTAGTGCATTACACAAATGAATACAATATCAGAGTTTGTTACGAAACTATCGTCAATACTACAACACTAAATCAGTAGCCATACCCAGAAGGTAGGCACCAACCTAATTTAGGTAATTCCAGAAGGATCTGCTTGAGAAGAATCTGACGTGTTGGTAGTCCTTCTTGAGCCAGCTAAGGTGAAGGAGCCGTTGGCAGAGCAGCCGAGGTGGTGGATAGTGTGGACAGCTCAATAGTGTTGACGCCCAAACAATTTTGACCAATTCTCAGTAGTCCCAAGCAATTCTCAGTGTTCTTAGTACCCTAAACAATTATCGAGTTTCTACCTAAATGACCAAGAATATCAGCACAATTGCAATAATTAGGGCACTCTACCGAGAATGTGTAGTTGTAAAAAAAAAAAATTGGTGGGTGGCAATGAAGCTCGTTTATAACACCGTTGTCTATAGGGCTGCAACCCGACCTTGTGAAGCCGGTTTTGTACCCGACCCGACCCGCAAGGCATCATTTTAGGTGCCAATCCGAACCAACTCGACCCGAACAAAACCAAACCGTATGACCCGATTGTAAAAACAAGGTCGTTTTCCATGCTTCTAGAAACGAAAACTTATTCACAAATGGGAGAGGAAGAGAGAGAAGTGGTCTTGGCGAAGGAGAAGATCCCGAGTTGAGAAGATGGCATTCCTTAGCCTCGACCTGCCCAGACAGCAGCAGCGCTGACAGCCATCGAGTCTCCCCAAAACGCTCTTTAAAATGGCAGCGTCTCGATTTGTAAGTATCTCAGCTGGAAAACCAGAGCATGCTAGAGAGAGAGAGCGAGGAGACGGGGCATGGGGCTCCAAGGGACTGAGAGGGATTCAAGACCACAGGGACTTTCAATGGTTTGCAAATATTGCCCGTTGCTTGTTGTTAAGGTTGAGTTTTCAGCTTAGATCCGGTTGAAGATCAGACTGGATTTGCTGTAATTTTGTGGGCTACGGAGCTCTCTTGGTTCCGACTATAATTTATTTGAGGATGATAAACCCTCACTTGATTGGGTTACTGAATTGGTTGTATGTAAGATGGAAAAGGATAGTCATTCATGATAGAAAAGTAAACTGAGAGGGGGGGCTCAGAAACTAAGAAGAAGCGAGGGAGACTGGAGAGAAAAATAAGAAGCAGAGGAAGAAAGAAAATGGAGAGAGAGGGATACAATTACACTTTACAAAGAAAGCAAGAGATGGTGAGTAAAGTATTTTTAACGGGAAAATTAAGGAAATTCGTTCAGAAAGTTTTAAAATTGACATTTAACATTTGATTTTTCTTCTCTCTCGGCTCTGATCTTGCATTTTCCTCTTATCTTCTCTTCTTTGCATAGCAAACCCAAAACCTTTTTTCACTATTTTCTATTTCGTTGCTTTTTGTTTTTGTGAATTTCTTCTCTACGTACTGTTGGCATCCATGTTTGCCAGAAAGACATGAAGTTGGTCGCCGGAGGGCTTGAGGCTGAGTTATTTAGTCGGACGGGATGACAACCAGTTTACAAACCCGTTATTTAGTCGGTTGGAGACCCGTTTAAGTAATAACCCGATAAAATCCAGATCGGTTCGGATCATCATACTCGGGTCTATCGGCTGTTCGGGTCATATGCACACCCCTAGTTGTCTAGTTGTGATGACAACAGAATTTGGTGTCTAGCAACGGTCTAGATTCTTGCTACAAGGTTCACGAGTTCATAGTCACTGATACAAAACAAATGAGTTTCTAAGTTATATTTTCCCTTCACTTATGCAGGCTTTTATATCTAATGTGATAAGTTTTATGATATAGAGTTATGAATCGTTGACGTGGGCTGATTTTGTTGGGGTGTGTTAAACCCCCAAGAACGGAATGTTTTTTAAAAACTAAATTCATGGATAATAGTAAACTATTTTTACCATTGTTACCCACAAAGCCATGTCAATTATCTCTATATAGTAGTGAATGGACAATGCTAGGATGACTTCTATATCTGCACTCCAAATATGCCCCTAGTGCAATTGCATTTTTTTTAAAATTTTCTTTCAAATATTTTTTAAACATACTTAACTATTAAGAAAAAAAATCCACAAATTCACAAATAATTATTTCTTTAATCATTAAAAAAAATTAAAATACATGAGGGGCACATTTAGGATTCAGCCAATTATTTGGATTGTAAATGGGATTGAGAATGGTGCCCCCAAAGTGATCAATACTTTTTTTTTTAACCTTAATGGTTAAGAGAGTATTTTTAATAAGTTTATGAATTTTTTCTTAGATCTTTAAAGGTATTTAAAAAACAATTGAAAAAAAAAATTATTTGCACCCAAGAGTGGCTCAATACAAATTGAGGCCTAAGGTAAAATTCAAGCTAGTCATTTGTAATTATAATACAATAAAATATAAATTATTATATGAAATATTTTCAAATTTTTCAATAAAATGAGAAAATCTTTAAATAAAGTTTTTTTTTAAATTTATATTGAATACTACAACTTAAAATGAAACCTCAATGCAAATTTTGTATTGCAATTTAGCAAGATCTTAAAAAAGTATTTAAAATATAAATAATTCATTATATTAAATATTAAATTTAATTTTATAGGGCCTTGCACACATTAAAAAATATAAAAATTATTTAAAATTTTATTCAATGAAATGATTTTTATTTCTTTTAAAATAAAAAAACACTTCATTTTTTAATTTTAAAAATATTACATAGAATGTGAGACTTAAATAATGACCTAAATGATCTTACCATTGAGTCGGCCTAATTGCACCTATGGTACAATGCATGACACCTTTATCGATTTTCCTATCATTATAAATAGTAAATTATTATAACTAAAATACGATATAAGAATTCCGTATGTGGTAAGATATAGCATTAGACAATAAAATTATAAATAAAATATGATAAATATTTTTTAATTATTTAACAAAGAGAAAATAATAAAAATTAAATAGATGAAAAGCATTATACCAAAAAGATATATTAAAAGTAATGAAAATGAATAGCATATTTCTTTTTCAAACGGCAGAGAGAATATTCGAAGGAGATAAACTACTTTGGTTGTCGGCGTGTCGCGACTACGTCACTCATCGATAACTTGCCACCTAGCTAAAATCGGAAGGTTGCCCTCACTTGACTGCGCACGTCACTGACCGGTGCCAAATGGCGAGAGAGGGTGAAGTGGTTTGCGTCACCGGCGGCAGCGGCTGCATTGGATCTTGGCTCGTCCGTCTCCTTCTCGACCGTGGCTACTCCGTCCACGCCACCGTTCAGGATCTCAGTTTATTCTCTCTCACTCTCACTCTCTCTTGTTTCTAGTTTCTGCTTTCGTAAATGCAAATTCGTTAATCTGCGGAATTGTCATCTCCTGCTTAATATTCCAATTTGCAGAGGATGAGAGTGAAACGAAACATCTAGAAGCTCTGGAAGGAGCAGAGGCCCGTCTCCGTCTCTTCCAAATCGATCTCCTTAACTATGCCTCTATCCTCACTGCCGTCAGTGGCTGCGCTGGAGTCTTCCACCTCGCCTCTCCCTGCATCGTCGATGAAGTTCTAGAGCCCGAGGTTCTTGATATATTGACCTGAAATTCTGTTAGAATGATCAAAAGCCAGGCCTTGACATAGCACCCTATATTACCGCAAATTCAACTTTTTTTTTTTTATTCCTTCTATTATACATCGTTTTGTTGTGATATATTCTACGTAATTTGGTGGTTCCACAGAAACAACTTCTGGACCCGGCGATCAAGGGAACGCTAAATGTGTTGACGGCGGCAAAGGAAGCAGGGGTGAGTCGCGTGGTGGTGACTTCATCCATCTCAGCTATTATTCCGAGCCCTAATTGGCCGGCCGATATCGTCAAGTCTGAGGATTGCTGGACCGACATTGAGTACTGCAAGCAGAAAGGAGTGAGTGCCCCTGCACCTGAATTTGGATAGGTTTTTATAAATTTATCTCGGACTATATTGTGGTTCCAAGATTGGATCATGAAGGCATTGCATAGTTGTGTGTTCACTGTTCAGTTTACATTGGGTCTTATGGACAGGTGTGTGTTTGTTTGTTTGTTTGTTTGTTTTTTTGTGGTGTAGTTATGGTATCCGCTTTCTAAAACCCTGGCTGAGAAAGCTGCTTGGGATTTTGCCAAAGAAAAGGGTTTGGATGTGGTGGTGGTGAATCCTGGGACGGTAATGGGCCCTGTGATCCCTCCTAGGCTCAATGCAAGCATGTTAATGCTTGTTCGCATTCTCCAGGGTAAGTATCTATCCTTGCAGCATGTCTTTTTTGGTTATATTGTTGTTATTGGGGGATTCTTCATCGGAAATAAAATCTCGATTTTTCCACCATCTTAGGTGTGGTTTATATCAATTGAATTGATGTACTATTGTTTTTAATTTAATTGGAGCGTTTCATAACTTCAACGTGAAATAGCAAATTAATACTCGGAGTCTTGGGCGGTTTAGCAGATCATGTAGTCCGTGATCTGTGAGGACACATCAGCTGCTCTTTGACTTTTTATTCTAGTTATTACTCGTTGTATTTCTAACCTCTAATGAAAACCATAATTGTCTTAATTCTAATTTTCTTATGTCTAGAGCTAATAGATGCATTGATGGTGCCATTTTATTCTTACTGCAGGATGCACTGAAACGTATGAGAACTTTTTTATGGGATCTGTGCATTTCAAAGATGTAGCTCTAGCACATATATTGGTGTATGAGAACAAATCAGCAAGTGGAAGGCACTTGTGTGTCGAAGCTATATCTCATTATGGTGATTTTGTGGCAAAGGTTGCTGAAATTTACCCTGAATATGAGGTGAAAAGGTAATAATTTGACTTCCTGCTTCTGCATGTGGGTTTGAAAGTAATAACTATTTACTTGTCTTTTTTTGAAAAAAATGAACATCTGAACCTTCCAAACAGCATCAGAACTATATATTCTGAATATGGTGGGATTGAATATGCATTCCAATGATAGTCATTTTCTTGAGATTATGATGCTTGATGATGATGGATATATCCGACTGCCATTTGCCAAATGAGCTTTATTGAATTTACATTGATATTGTAGTGTCTGCTACAAGTACCACTGAAGTTTATCATCACATTTGGTTTGGTTTTAACTACTTTTTGTGTTTGAGTTCACCCTACCCAATCTCACTCCGATCCTTGGACTAAGTGGGGTGATCAGGCTGGGTTTCCTGCACTTTGAGTTCACTAAATTCTGGATCTTTTTGTAACCTTTTTTTTAATTTCTGATTGCTATAGGACAGAAAAAAGTTTTTTTGATGCCTTGTTTTAGATTAATTGTAACCGCCAAGGTGTCTTTAGAGATAAGGTTTTACCACTCCGTCGGTTTTGCTTTTTGATATTGTCACTGCCAAGGAGTCCTTTGTTTTAACCATGGTATTTCTCCCGCCATAAGCGAGGGTTCATAAATAAATTACGGGGTGCTGTCCTCTTCTTTAGAAAAAATAGTGGGGTGGATCTGTAGAGGTCCAGTATGCAACTTCTGTTCTTGCTTCTTAATGATGTCTACTGGCTTGTATGCGTTCTATTGATTTTAGAATTTCCTGTCAAGAAACCGAATGTCACGTAGATATATCTGCCTGAATTCCCAAATGTTTGTTTCTGTTTCTCCAGCTCTGTCGTATCCATTTGATGGAATTATTCCAACTTAAATGCAGTAGAAATGGTCTTATAAATTGTTAATGCTATGATGTCTCTGTTTATGTAGGTTGCCAAAGGATACCCAACCTGAGTTGTTAAGGACGAAGGATGGATCAAAGAAGCTGATGGACTTGGGCTTACAATTCATACCCATGGAGCAAATTATCAAGGAGGCTGTTGAGAGTTTAAAGAGCAGGGGATTTATTTCTTGAATTGAGTTTCAAGTGTCACTGAAGAACTTCAAGGACCCAATTACTAGCTGCATATGCTCACGAACACCCGGTGACCTATCCATCTTGTAAATTGACTGTTTGGTGAAGACAAGTATGTATGAATAATTCTAGGGTGACCTATCTATCTTGTAAATTCACTGGGTGGTGAAGACAAGTATGTATGAATAATTCTAGGCAATAAAGTCAGCTTATTTACTTCAGTTAGTATGTCCTTGCAATCTTTACCTGGTATGTAATCGAGAAAAAAACTAGATTGTTGTATGTTTCAAGAAGTTCTGTCCGGTATTTCTTCCAAGTTGCTTCTCGACATAGTTGAATTTGTAAGAATTTCTGTAGTAAAAACGGAGGTACTTGGTAAGTTGCAAATGTGTTAAAAAATGATATTTGTTAACAATCATAATGGCTGCTCTGCACTTTCTGCCTTGATTTCGGATTCTTAAGCCTTTTCACTGCTGTTATGTTAATTTTGCCTATTTGATGTATACCTTTGCCAAAAGCCCATGAAAAATAACCTTGTGTTTTCCGTACATTGATGTGGTAATCAACCAGCAGCAGATGACAACTCTGTTTTTTTCTATATATGACAGTGATATACAAACTGGTTTTAGCATATTAAGAAAAGAGAAACTATTTCCTCTCATTTTGATCTCTCTCTAACTTTGTGTCAAACTCTATATTCATCTCACTTTGCTAGTGAATAAGATAATACGGCTTTGATTTTGTAGTTTTACTTGAATTAGAACCTCAACTAGACCCTAACAAATGTCATAACAATCTGAATTTCTAGCGCCTGGGTTTAAGCAGGGTCGATTCAAAGCCGACTCAAATCTATTTAGAGTGAAGACGTCGACTCAAATCTATCTAATTATATAAAAGCGAAGTTAAAACTTGCTTACTTGGCATTTGTACTGTATAAATCGGCATAAAACCGTTTATTTGCACTTGGAGATAAGCATTCCAACTGAAAAATGGGACAAGACGAAAAAGTTGTTTAATTTCATCCGTGTTTCAACAGTATATTGTTCCCGTGAAAAACTGTGTTTACTTCCTTGCAACGTTTCGGCCAAAACTTGAAGCATCGCAACGACATTTTGAACAAAATTCAAAGTATCACAACGTTTTCTGCCTTGCAATGTTTCATGCTTCAATGATATAAAATGGACCCGATTTCTNGAGGTTACACATGAAGGCACAAGAATAGTAAAAAAGTTAAAATTATAGATACTAACCTCTAAATTTGAAGAGATTAAAATGTTAGAAGATGAGAATTTTAATGATTTTTATGCTAAACTGAATGATATTGTGAATTCTAGGTTTAATCTCGACGAGAAGGTGGAGGATTCAAAGGTCGTGAGGAAGATTCTGAGGTCTTTACCTGAAAGATTTCGACCCAAAATTACTGCTATTGAAGAAAGTAAAGATCTGGATGCAATAAGAGTAGAAGAGCTGGTTGGTTCTTTACAAACATATGAATCTTCGCTTCTTCAAGCAAGAAAAGGTAAGTCCATTGCTTTAAAAACTATAAAAGAAAATCATGAGAATTTTTTTGATGAAGAAAATTTTAACAATGAGGATATAGATCTCATAGCAAGAAAGTTTAGAAAATTCCTATTTAATAAAAATTCTAGTGGAAAGCAAAAAAGAGGTAAAGAATTTTCTGCAAAGAAAAATTAGAAAATAATGATAAAATAAAGTGCTATGAACGCTATGGTTATGGTCACATAAGAATTGAATGTTCAAATTTCAAGAAAAATAAAGAAAAAACATTGAATGTCACACTTAGTGACAGTTCAGAATCTGAAATTTCAAATATATCATCTGATGATTACAATTCTTTTGTGGCTTTTTCTACTATTGTTAATGATTTTTCTGATATTGCGCTAACAAAATCTGAAAGTGATGATGATGATAGTGATTCGGAGGTTGCTCTAGTTGTGGATGATCATGAGTTAAGTCTACAAGAAGCCTATAATGATCTATGTGAGGAAGTGATCAAATTAAAGAAACTCAACAAGAAGCTGTACAATAGATTTACTGCTGTGGAGAATGAGAAAAACAATCTTTCTGAGACATTAAAAAATTCTGGTGTTGAAGTATCAATATTAAACGATCAAAAGGCTGCACTAGAAAAAAAGTTGGAAAAGCTTCAGGAGTGCCAAGAAAAAACAGCAACACAGAAGTTAGAAGAGATGTTGAGTTTTCAAAAAACTAGTTGTGATCGCACATGTTTGGGATATATAACTTCCCAAGGTATGGAATTTAAAGGCTCATCATCCGCTGCCACTTCATCAAAAAATATCATTTGTGTTAAAGGAAGTCAAGATGAGGAAGCTCCAAAGAAGGCCGTGTCTAAAAATCATGTTCCAAGAGCTTCACATGATAGATTAATGACAAAGAAACCCAACCAATGTAAGTTTATTCCTACTTGTCATTATTGTGGTGTTATTGGTCATATAAGGCCAAATTGCTTTAACTTGAATAAAGTGAAGAAAAATGGAGGTGAAAGAAATCCAAAAAGGAAAGGAAAGAGTCTAGAGAATCAAGTTTGTGATATGAGTCAACAAATCAATTTTTTAAGTCTCAAACTTGGTGAACTAGCAGATTTTTATTTTCAAAATAAAGAAAAGATCATACAAAGTGATGTTGATAAAAAGAATAGGCCAAAATTTAAAGCAAAGTGGGTGGTGAAGGAAGATGCTATGTCACATTAATTGATAGGACTACTTGCATGTTCTTGCATTCTTTATATTATTGCATTAGTCTAGGACATGCATTTTATTTTTCTGTTTTGCTTTTATGTTTATGTTTTTCAGTTTTAAATAAAAAATATATATAATATAAAAATTTTTCTGCTTTGGTTCAAAACTTTTCTTTAAGGAAAGTGCATGTTTGATATGTCAAAGTTTGAGCATTTGTATTCTCACTTAATAAATTTTGAACCTATGCATCTCTCTATTTTGTGCGATTCACTTTGTGCATACTAAAACCCTATGGATTATCTTGGCAAATTTCATTTTCAATAAACAGTGAGGAATCTATATGTATACATTTTATAATTAAAGTTCACTTTTTTTTAATGAGATGTTCATTAAAGAGGGAGTTCATGCCTTAAATTAACTAATACTAGTTGAACCTAGTACATCAATAAAGAGCTCTCCTCTTGCCAAACACAAAGAGTTAATCCATATAGAAAAAGTCAGTGTTAATTTATTGCGAAAAAAGACAAACACCCTACACGGATCTACCACCTTAAGTTCTTACAGAAAAAATCATTGCTCTAATCATTATGGAAAAAGATGAGCAACAAACATGAATACAAAAAGGGGGTGTACAAACTAGTATTTGGAGGAGATGCTCATGTATCTAGGCCCTAACATAAAGTTTGACTTTTAAGGTGAAGTAACAAACTCTTGTGAGCATCTATAAGAAGCAATCATTCATGAATGAAGGTATAAAAAATATATTGAAGAAAATAGTTCATAAATATGCTACGGTATAAGTATACTCACTCACACACTCAAATGAACTTTGACATTGATGATCTTATGAGGAGTGAACATCCATAGTGATTGTTGCAAATAAGAGGGTGTATTCTATTGAATTTGTTTTGTGAGTTACACTATGTTTTGAACTAAAATGCATCTAGGCATGTTACTTGCCCTATTGTCTATTTATTTTCTTATATAAAAAGAAAGAAAAAAAAAGTTCAAATTTTTTGTTATTTTTTCTAATCTCTATTTATTTTGGTTTATATAAAATAAATACATGGGAGTTGTTCATCATGTCTTTTCTAGTATCTTTATCTTGGCACACATAAGTGATATTTATTCTATTTTGTGTCTTGTCAGATTAGTGACAAAAATGGGGAGTATTGAAAAAGCAAATTGGAATATTTTGATATTGTGAAATTTATGGGGAGTTTGAGTAAGTGGGTTTTAATGAATTTGCTGAAAATAAAAAGGGGGAGAAGCAAAATATTGAGGGGGAGGACTATATACTTTAGGGAGAGTTGCAGAATATGGAGAGGGAGAACTAAGTACAGAACATGGTTATTGATGATGACTAGAACATTTTTTTTTGTAGGTTTACATTATGTCTAATCTTTGATTATTATTGAGACTAATTTCAAAGAATGTTCTATGTCATTTCTTCTCATTATTGTATTAAGATTTTCTTCACGAGATATTGGTCTGCTAGTTGTTTTTGTCTTAGGTAGACATTACATTCATCAAGTTGGTTTTGTGACCAATCCGCCAAAGGGGAAGATTGTAGATGCAAGACATTCATCAAGTTGGTTTTGTCACCAATCCGCCAAAGGGGGAGATTGTAAAGGAAAAAATTGGCTAGAATTATATGACTAAATGATAAGGCTTATCTTATCATTATATTTGAATTTGTTG
The DNA here is from genome assembly GCA_011037825.1 of Carya cathayensis. NCBI lineage: Eukaryota > Viridiplantae > Streptophyta > Magnoliopsida > Fagales > Juglandaceae > Carya > Carya cathayensis. The sequence continues at coordinate 2,808,746 of QGSO01000171.1, forward strand.
GATGAATGTAAAATAATTATTAATTTATCTCTAAATAATGTTGAGTCTATCTAGAAGTCTTAGGTGTTGTTTAGATAAGTCATTGAAGTTAAAATCGAGTCCTGGTAGATCTGATTTATCTAGAAGAAAGCTGAATATAGATTAGTCAATCCAGAATAATCTTATCGCGAAATGTTAGCAGTCAGTCGATACATGTTTTCGCGACTATTGCTAACCGTCAGCAGAGTCCTACTGTGACTGGAACTCTTTCCAGACTTTCTATTTAAAGGGATTCGGTTTTGTATCTTATTATGGATTTTGAGCCACGAATTTCAAAGAGGATATTCTGAGTATTTATGAGAGAAAATTCACTTGAGAATTTTCATGGAGTTTTTCATCTCTTCTTAAATATGATCGTGCTTTGAGTGTGAAGTAACATCGATTAGATTTTAGCCTCTGGAGTTCCAAAAGGGAAGTCAACATTTGAAAATCGCCAGAGGTTCTGGCTGCTACTGCGGTAGAAGACAAACATGTCGTTTGTTTTGGCAAGTAAGATAGTCGAATTGCAAAGGTTTTGTAATTGATGATTGCTTGTAATTGTTCTTCAAATAATAAGATTGATTTTCCTGGGTTTGGCTGCCCCGTAGGGTTTTACCTTTAAAGAGTTCTTTAAAGGGTTTCCCTTCGTAATTAATCGTTGTGTCTTACAAATTTGTTTATTCTCTTTGAGTATTTTGATTTGTTTAATAATTTTAGATATTTAGATCTAATCAATTTGTTAAAAGAAATTGGTAGACAATTTAGTGATTTTACAGAGGTACGTTGGAAATTTCAGTTATATTGCTGTTATTGGGGGATTCTTTCATCGAAAATAAAATCACGATTTTTCCACCATATTAGGTGTGGTTTATATCAATTGAATTGATGTACTATTGTTTTTACTTTAATCGGAGCGTCTCATAACTTCAACCTGAAATAGCAAATTAATACTCAGGTGGTTCTATATACAGTCCCATACAAGGGGCTGGATTGCAATCACGTGTGAGAAATGGCAATAATATCCCCCACTTAGCTCTTTGAATTGATGGTATTACCCTTGACTTCAATACAACCTAAACAATTTGAAGCACATTTGAAATATTCACGCTTTTTACCTCTCCGTGCGTGTCTGGACCCGAACGCAGATTGGTACACCATCGACGACCGAATCTCCTCCACTATCGGCGAAACCGCTTGCTCCACCATTGACTACCGACAACCTGAGAGGTAAAAATTTGGTTTCCTCTAATTTACATTGTAATAATTTGTCAGTCTTGTAAGTAATGTATTTTTCAAGAAAATGTGGTGAAATCTCTCTTATTTTACACTGTTATTTACAGAAAAATATAAGTTTGTAAAATATCTGGGTTTCCTAAGTGTAGATTTGTAATGAACAATGTTTTAGAAATTTTAGATTAGGATGGATGGTGGTAAATGAAGTTTTCATTTAATGGGTTTTCATTTAACGTTTGTTTTCATTTCCTGTATACCTTTCAATTTTACATTAGTTGGTCGTTTGTGAAAATCTGGTTTTGCCTTCTTTGTTTTGTATTTTTTTACTGGGTTTTTTACTTTTTGTTTAAAAAAGTGTGAGAAATATAGTTGCTAATGCGTTCTCCCACAGAAACATTTCCAAGTTTTGTAACGAGTTGTTTTATGAAACAAAAGAGTTGTTTTATTTTTTATTTTTCTTTTAATCGGTCTTCAATCAAACCATCATTTGTGGTTATTTTGAGCAATTGAAAAGAAGAAAAACAAAAAAAATAACAAGAATTTTGAGGATAGTAAATAATAATGAGATTTTGCATTGATGGTCATTTAAATGTTCTATTTATTGTATAGTTGCTCACGATATGTCATGAAGTTCATAAAGTAGGCATTTCTTTTCCTTTTCGAATTTTAATGATTTGCAAAGTTGTGGAGAACTCTATTTTTTTTTAATTAATTTTTTTAATTTTCATGTTGTGCTTAAATATATGAAGATTGTTCGTCATGGAGAAAGGAGAATGCACTTCTACTAGGCGACCGCTGTTTTTTGTGGAAAGCAGTAATTATATGGATAAGGCAAATATGGGAGATGATGAGGTAGTGATTGATAATCATGGTGTTCTGTTGGCGAATGATGATGATAATGTGGTGGTTTTAGAGCGAACGCAGGGAAATGATAATGATGGTGTTTCAGAGCCAACCTTAGGAAATGATGATGATGGGGTTTCAGAACCAACGCCGGGAAATGATGGTGTTTCAGAGCCAACTCCGGGAAATGATGATGGTGGGGTTTCAGAGCCAACGCCGGGGATGTTTTTTAAAACTGAAAAAGATCTCATTTACTACTACAAGCAATATGGGAGACAGGCTGGATTCGGCATAATGACACAAAGAAGTAAAGGGGAAGATGATGGGAGTGTTAGATATGTAACACTTGATTGTGCTTGTGGTGGTAAGGCAAGAAAACGTATTACCAACATTTCTAAACCCCGCCCAACAACAAAGACTGATTGTAAGGTGAGAATTAATGCAGTTTTGGCTGATGGTGTCTTATGTATAACTACTGTCTGCAATGCACATAACCATGGGTTAAGTCCACAAAAGGCAAGATTTTTTAGATGTAATCGCGCAATTGATAAATCTGTAAAAAGGCAGTTAGATATTAACGACAAGGCAGGCAAAGGTATGTCTAAAAGTTTTAACGCATTAGTTGTCGAGGCTGGTGGTTTTGAAAAACTTCCATTTATTGAAAAAGATGCAAGAAATTATATTGACAAGGCTCGACACCCTTAGACTTGGCAAAGGAGGTGCTGATGCACTTCGTGGTTATTTTGAGAGAATGCAGTATAAGAATGATGGTTTTTACTCATCGATGGATTTGGATGATGATGGTCGATTAAAAAATGTCTTTTGGGCCGATGCACGCAGCAGAGCAGCATATGAGTATTTTGGGGATGTTGTAACATTTGATACAACATACCTGACAACTAGATATGGTATGCCATTTGCCCCGTTTGTTGGTGTTAACCACCATGGTCAGTCAATACTTTTGGGAGCGGGTTTGATATCAAGTGAAAATACTGAAACATTTGTTTGGTTATTTGACACTTGGTTGAAATGTATGGATGGGAGGGCGCCAAAAGCTATCATTACTGATCAAGATAGGGCCATGAAAAATGCTATAGCAATTGTCTTTCCAAATACCCAACATAGATACTGTTTATGGCACATAATGAGAAAACTACCAGAGAAGTTGGGTTCACATGCTGAATTTAAGTTTGGTTTGAAAAGTGGATTGCAGAAATGTGTTTATGATTCTCAGACTTCTGACAAGTTTGAGAAGTCTTGGGAGGTATTTACTGATACCTACAATTTGAAGGAAAATGCATGGCTTCAAAGTCTCTATAGTGAGCGAATGTATTGGGTTCCTGTATACCTGAAAAATACATTTTGAGCTGGGATTAGCACAACTCAGAGGAGTGAGAGCATGAATGCCTTCTTTGATTGATATGTACATTCAGGGACTACATTGAAAGAATTCGTCGATCAATTCGACAATGCACTAAGGAAGAAAGTAGAGAATGAGATGGCAGCGGATTTCCACTCATTCAATTGCACAGTACCTTGTATCTCTCATTTACCATTGGAGAAAAAATTCCAGGCAGTGTACACGAATACAAAATTTAAGGAAGTGCAGTCAGAGGTAATGGGGATTATCTACTCTCACTGTGTTATCTTAAAAACAGAAGGGGCTATTACCACGTATCAAGTTAATGACAGTAGAGAGGTTGAAGACGACATCAAGAAGTCAACTTTGCAGGCGTACTTCAATGAGGATGAGTGTGAGGCGAAGTGCATGTGTGGGTTATTTGAGATGAGAGAAATTATATGTAGGCACATGCTTTCAATTTTCGCTGCAAGGGATGTCCAAGTGTTAACAGAAAAGTACATTATGGAGAGGTGGAGGAAGGACATTAAACGTAGATATGTACTCATTCGAAGCAGTTACGATGACTTGAGTGGTAAACCAGCCGCTACTCGGTACTCTGGTTTGATAAAATTATGTTATGAAGTAGCTACAAATGCATGTGAAAGTGAAGATAATTCCCTGGACATGACAGAGAAACTTAAGGCAATGAATTCGATTTATAGTAAATCAAAGCCCCAGGCGACTGTTGCAAGCACTCATATTTCCATTGGTGCTGAAACTGGAAGTTCGAAAAAAGTGTTGAGTCCTCGTGTTGTCAGAGGCAAAGGAAGGCCCCCATCAAAGAGGAAACAACCTACCATAGAGAAGTTGCAAACCAAAAACAAAAATGGTGGCAAGCGACAGAGAAAAAATGTAAGGATGTCCAAATATAAAGATTTTGATATAGTTTTAGTTTGCATTTAAATTATTTAATGTTTAACCAAGGACTTTTTAAATGTAGGCAACATCACATATGAAAGATGTACTAAACCCCACAGACGCGGTAAACCAAATTGGTACACCACAAAGTGTACCATCGCAAATGCCTGGTACACAACAAAGTGTTATTTATCAGGTAAATTTTAAATAATATTCCCTATTACATCTGTCTTTCGAACAAATAATGCTCTATAGTTTGCATGATTTTAAATTTTTCAAATTTCTTGCAGGTGAACTTCGAAATGCGTGGCCCTAATGATGATTGATGGAAGACATTGTAGATTGCTGTTGAAGACAATGTAGATTTGAAAATGTAGATTTGACTATTTAAACTTGATGTATTGTTGTGACGTAGATATTTGAACCATTTTATAGGATGATTAGTTTCAAAATTTCTGCATGTTATACTTGCCATCATTAATATTTTTAAAATTTCGGCATGTTTTATTTGCCATGGTAAACATTTTTACCCTGAATACATAATAGTAGTAATTCAAATTGTCTGATCGCATTACAACAGGCAGCGAGTTTCATACATAAAAGGCAGCGGGTTTGTCCCTTGTACATGGACCCAAAAAGGTGGCAAACCCCCAATCTATTACAACCTACTTAACAACATTACACAAATAGATACACTTTACTTAATCTTCAATTGTTCTTGATCCTATCCAACAACAAAATAATAGAATTGCAAGCCCCAAAGGTGGCAAGGTCGCATGTGTGGATTGTTATCATTGTTTACTTGTGCATGAAAAAAATCCGATCAGAGGCGAGTTCTTCTTCCCTTTTTTGGAGTTCTTCCTCCCATTTTCGGAGTTGTTCTTTTTTCTCTTCGAGGTGACGCTCTCTTTCACAGGCAACTTTAGCTTCATTTTCTACTTCAATATCTGTCCATAAAAAATACTCGCAGTATGGTCTTCCCTGTAGCAGCAAACAGCTTATATAAATCATTGTGGGAAATTAAAAGTCCAAAATCAATATTTGAAAAAAGGTTGCACAAACATAGTAGTAGTATTTACCTCTGTATTGTAATTGGGACACGAATAAAAAGGTCGTCTTGGATTTCTAGGGGTGTTCGACAATTTTAGACGTGCCATCTCCTCGCATAAACATTTTGGTAGGGTGTTCGAAGATGATGAAGAATGCGATGAGGACATTGCATATCAAAACTTTGAAAATCTACATAAAGAGAAATCTTAGTCCATGCTAGTCAAAGTGTGTAGCTTCTGTGTATAGCTTCTTTGCATGTTTTTTTTTTTGGCTTAAGAAGTCCATAAAAATACCAAAACGATACAAAACATAAGTTATTGGCATATCATGGCACTTAGCTCAATCCTCAGTAAAAGTACAAGTTAAAAAAAAAAAACCAAGTTTCATTTCAGATGTACTGAAAATGAATATTATCCAGAATTATAACATATTTTTTGTATTGTTTTTGTATTGTTTTAGTGGCTAAGGAGGAAATTGTATGTTTTATTTTTATAACATACAATTACGACCCATAAAGCTACTTTTCATGATTGATTTTTGTATGTATGACTTATAAAGGATCTAAAATAAAAAGAACATTGAGCCAGAGAAGTAGCTTTACTGTCCATTAAATTTCAAATTTGCATAATTAAGCACACAATGCATTTGGTTAACTACCAATTCTGTATGACTTGTGAGGCTTTCCCACTAAGGCGTCTGGTTTCTTCACTATAAGCACTTACAAATATGTCATCTTACAAACAAACCCAATCTATAACAACCTAAAGTCTCTCTACTGAGCATTTACACAAACACTAGGCATGCATTACGGGTAACATTTGATAAACATAGATGCCCGATCAGACTCTACTCACCCATCATACAACAATGTCAAATTGTCTCTACAAACGCATACCGTAACAATACATACCCAAAATCAAAGAATTTATTTTGTTAAATATCACAAAAAGACTCATATGCATTCGGCATTTTTGTGAAATCAAACGGCCCAAATCACCGAAAGGATTTACCTTCTTTACCTTGTTTAAGCAAACGGGAAACCGACGTACATACCAGGTGATGGGTACTGTTTCAGGCGACGGGCCAAATCTAGGAAGTGGGGAGCTAACGGGCGGCGACCGGCCAAATCTGGGAAGTGGAGAGCTAACGGACCCGGTGGGTTTCCAGGTGATGGGGAAGCTGGTAGCTGACCAAGAAAACCCAATCTCTACAAATCTAAGCACACGGAAACGGAATCTCTGATCAATTCGGGTGGCTTCCAGGTCAGGTTTCAGGCGACGACATTGGTCTGAATGGGAAGTGAAGTCATGGGGCTGGGGCTGGGGAGGGCTTGGTTCTCTGATGGGGCTGGGTGATGAGTCCGGGGTGTGTGTGTTTCTTTCTTGAAATGAAACGGTGTGTTTCAATTAGGCTTGTAATGTAGTCTCGCATAGCGGACTGCAACTAGAATAATTCTTAATACTCGGGTGTCTTGGGCGGTTTAGCAGATCATGTAGTCCGTGATCTGTGAGGACACATCAGCCGCTCTTTGACTTTTTATTCTAGTTATTACTCGTTGTATTTCTAACCTCTAATGAAAACCAAAATTGTCTTAATTCTAATTTTCTTATGTCTAGAGCTAATAGATGCACTGATGGTGCCATTTTATTCTTACTGCAGGATGCACTGAAACGTATGAGAACTTCTTTATGGGATCTGTGCACTTCAAAGATGTAGCTCTAGCACATATATTGGTGTATGAGAACAAATCAGCAAGTGGAAGGCACTTGTGTGTCGAAGCTATATCTCATTATGGTGATTTTGTGGCAAAGATTGCTGAAATTTACCCTGAATATGAGGTGAAAAGGTAATAATTTGACTTCCTGCTTCTGCATGTGGGTTTGAAAGTAATAACTATTAACTTGTCTTTTTTTGAAAAAAATGAACATCTGAACCTTCCAAACAGCATCAGAACTATATATTCTGAATATGGTGGGATTGAATTTGCATTCCAATGATAGTCATTTTCTAGAGATTATGATGCTTGATGTTGGTGGATATATCCGACTACCATTTGCCAAATGAGCTTTATTGAATTCACATTGAATTCAGTCAGATAAAAATAATAATAAAAAAGAAAGAATGAGCGGATATTACAATAATATCCCCAGCTTCAAAAAATTTCGCATTCGAAATTTGCTACAGGCTCTAAGGTTTGACATAAGATAGAATATTCGAAGGAGATAAACTACTTTGGTTGGCGGCGTGTCGCCACAACGTCACTCATCTATAACTTGCCACCTAGCTAAAATCGGAAGGTTGCCCTCACTTGACTGCACACCTCACTGACGGGTGCAAAATGGCGAGAGAGGGTGAAGTGGTTTGCGTCACCGGCGGCAGCGGCTGCATTGGATCCTGGCTCGTCCGTCTCCTTCTCGACCGTGGCTACTCCGTCCACGCCACCGTTCAGGATCTCAGTTTATTCTCTCTCACTCTCACTCTCTCTCGTTTCTAGTTTCTGCTTTCGTAAAGGCAAATTCGTTAATCTGCGAATTGTCATCTCCTGCTTAATATTCCAATTTGCAGAGGATAAGAGTGAAACGAAACATCTAGAAGCTCTGGAAGGAGCAGAGGCCCGACTCCGTCTCTTCCAAATCGATCTCCTTAATTATGCCTCTATCCTCACTGCCGTCAGTGGCTGCGCTGGAGTCTTCCACCTCGCCTCTCCCTGCATCATCGATGAAGTTCTAGAGCCCGAGGTTCTTGATATATTGACCTGAAATTCTGTTAGAATGATCAAAAGCCAGGCCTTGACATAGCACCCTATATTACCGCAAATTCAACTCTTTCTTCTTCTTTTTTTTTTTTCCTTTTATTATACGTCGTTTTGTTGTGATATATTCTACGTAATTTGGTGGTTCCACAGAAACAACTTCTGGACCCGGCGATCAAGGGAACGCTAAACGTGTTGACGGCGGCAAAGGAAGTAGGGGTGAGTCGCGTGGTGGTGACTTCATCCATCTCAGCTATTATTTCGAACCCTAATTGGCCGGCCGATATTGTCAAGTCTGAAGATTGCTGGACCGACATTGAGTACTGCAAGCAGAAAGGAGTGAGTGCCCCTGCACCTGAATTTGGATAGGTTTTTATAAACTTATCTCGGACTATAATTGTGGTTCCAAGATTGGATCATGAAGGCATTACATAGTTGTTTGTTCAGTTTACATTGGGTCTTATGGATAGGTGTGTGTTTGTTTGTTTGTTTTTTTTGTGGTGTAGTTATGGTATTCGCTTTCTAAAACCCTAGCTGAGAAAGCTGCCTGGGATTTTGCCAAAGAGAAGGGTTTGGATGTGGTGGTCGTAAATCCTGGGCCGGTAATGGGCCCTGTGATCCCTCCTAGGCTCAATGCAAGCATGTTAATGCTTGTTCGCATTCTCCAGGGTAAGTATCTATCCTTGCAGCATGTCTTTTTTGGTTATATTTTTGTTATTGGGGGATTCTTTCATCGGAAATAAAATCTCGATTTTTCCACCATCTTAGGTGTGGTTTATATCAATTGAATTGATGTACTATTGTTTTTACTTTAATCGGAGCGTTTCATAACTTCAACCTGAAATAGCAAATTAATACTCGGGTGTCTTGGGCGGTTTTGCAGATCATGTAGTCCGTGATCTGTGAGGACACATCAGCTGCTCTTTGACTTTTTATTCTTGTTATTACTCGTTGTATTTCTAACCTCTAATGAAAACCAAAATTGTCTTAGTTCTAATTTTCTTATGTCTAGAGCTAATAGATGCACTGATGGTGCCATTTTATTTTTACTGCAGGATGCACTGAAACGTATGAGAACGTTTTTATGGGATCTGTGCATTTCAAAGATGTAGCTCTAGCACATATATTGGTGTATGAGAACAAATCAGCAAGTGGAAGGCACTTGTGTGTTGAAGCTATATCTCGTTATTGTGATTTTGTGGCAAAGGTTGCTGAAATTTACCCTGAATATGAGGTGAAAAGGTAATAATTTGACTTCCTGCTTCTGCATGTGGGTTTGAAAGTAATAACTATTTACTTGTCTTTTTTGGAAAAAAATGAACATCTGAACCTTCCAAACAGCATCAGAACTATAAATTCTGAATATGGTGGGATTGAATTTGCATTCCAATGATAGTCATTTTCTAGAGATTATGATGCTTGATGATGATGGATATATCCAACTACCATTTGCCAAATGAGCTTTATTGAATTTACATTGATATTGTAGTGTCTGCTACAAGTACCACTGAAGTTTATCGTCACATTTGGTTTGGTTTTAACTACTTTTTGTGTTTGAGTTCACCCCACCCAATCTCACTCCGATCCTTGGACTAAGTGAGGTGATCAGGCTGGGTTTCCTGCACTTTGAGTTCACTAAATTCTGGATCTTTTTGTAACCTTTTTTTTAATTTCTGATTGCTATAGGACAGAAAAAAGTTTTTTTGATGCCTTCTTTTATATTAATTGTAACCGCCAAGGTGTCTTTAGAGATTAGGTTTTACCACTCCGTCGGTTTTGCTTTTTGATATTGTCAAGGATTCCTTAGTTTTAACCACGGTATTTCTCCTGCCATAAGTGAGGGTTCATAAATAAATTACGGGGTGCTGTCCTCTTCTTTAGAACAAATAGTGGGGTGGATCTGTAGGGGTCCAGTATGCAACTTCTGTTCTTGCTTCTTAATGATGTCTACTGGCTGTATGCGTTCTATTGATTTTAGAATTTCCTGTCAAGAAACGGAATGTCACGTAGATATATCTTCCTGAATTCCCAAATGTTTGTTTCTGTTTCTCCAGATCTGTCGTATCCATTTGATGGAATTATTCGAACTTAAATGCAGTAGAAATGGTCTTAAAAATTGTTAATGCTATGATGTCTCTGTGTATGTAGGTTGCCAAAGGATACCCAACCTGAGTTGTTACGGACGAAGGATGGATCAAAGAAGCTGATGGACTTGGGCTTACAATTCATACCCATGGAGCAAATTATCAAGGAGGCTGTTGAGAGTTTAAAGAGCAGGGGATTTATTTCTTGAATTGAGCTTCAAGCGTCACTGAAGAACTTCAAGGACCCAATTACTAGCTGCATATGCTCACGAACACCCGGTGACCTATCTATCTTGTAAATTGACTGGGTGGTGAAGACAAGTATGTATGAATAATTCTAGGGTGACCTATCTATCTTGTAAATTCACTGGGTGGTGAAGACAAGTATGTATGAATAATTCTAGGTAATAAAGTAAGCTTATTTACTTCAGTTAGTATGTCCTTGCAATCTTTTCCCGGTATGTAATCGAGAAAAAAACTAGATTGTTGTATGTTGCAAGAAGTTCTGTCCGGTATTTCTTCCAAGTTGCTTCTCGACAGAGTTGAATTTGTAAGAATTTCTGTGGTAAAAACGGAGGTACTTGGTAAGTTGCAAATGTGTAAAAAAATGATATTTGTTAACAATCATAATGGCTGCTCCGCACTTTCTGCCTTGATTTCGGATTCTTAAGCCTTTTCACTGCTGTTATGTTAATTTTGCCTATTTGATGTATACCTTTGCCAAAAGCCCATGAAAAACAGCCTTGTGTTTTCGGTACATTGATGTGGTAATCAACCCGCAGCAGATGACAACTCTGTTTTTTTCTATATATAACAGTGATATACAAACTGGTTTTAGCGTATTAAGAAAAGAGAAACCATTTCCTCTCATTTTGATATCTCTCTAGCTTTGTGTCAAACCCAATTTTCATATCACTTTGCTAGTGAATAAGATAATACGGCTTTGATTTTGTACTTTTACTTGGATTAGAACCTCAACTAGACCCTAACAAATATCACAACAATCTGAATTTCTAGCGCCTGGGTTTGAGCAGGGTCGATTCAAAGCCGACTCAAATCTATTTAGAGTGAAGACGTCGACTCAAATCTATTTAATTATATAAAAGCGAAGTTAAAACTTGCTTACTTGGCATTTGTATTGTATAAATCGGCATAAAACCGTTTATTTGTACTTGGAGATGAGCATTCCAACTGAAAAATGGGACAAGACGAAAAAGTAGTTTATTTTAATCCGTGTTTCAACAGTATATTGTTCCCCTGAAAAACTGTATTTACTTCCTTGCAACGTTTCGGCCAAAACTTGAAGCATCGCAACGACATTTTGACCAAAACTCAAAGCATCATAACGTTTTCTGCCTTGCAATGTTTCATGCTTCAATGATATAAAATGGACCCGATTTCTGAATTTTCAAACAGCCCACGGTAAAACTATCAGGAAGCCATGCCGACGAAATTCTCTTGATCATTATTTCTTTCTTGTCGTTGAAATAAGCCGCAAGAACTTGCGTTCTATCCACTCATTAGCATCATATATGGCATGAAACAAAGAACATAGGCTTTAATGAGAAGTTCATTATTGGAGTTGGTGAATCCCATAAAAGTCAACAAAAACTCAGAGGCAAATTTTCATAAATTTTGCTAGACAATGGATGGAGAACTATATTAAAAAAACTAACGTAGATAAGTTTCGGCTCTCATATCGAGTCTTCATCAGTGATGGATTTCGAATTTTAAATGTCAAAACGTTTCCTCCTATCTATATATCTTCCCTTCTGCCAACTTCTCAAAATATAGTCCATCTTACCAAAAATCAAATAGAGAACCTAACAGTGCCTTACACAGAAAAATGGAGAAACCCAGCAAGGCCTCCTTTGCATTCTCTCTTCAAATCGAAACACTTACCTCGCCGCTATCGGAAGACACCCAGAAGGTGCTAAAGGTGAGTTTTCACAGGGAGAGTCGGAAAACCATTTAAGCAACCCAAAAAGTTCCGACCCAGCCACCACCATTGCACTCCGATCTTCTCTTGGTAAGATCACATCGAATCCTTTTTCTGTTCTCCACCATTCTTGAGCCTAACGAAGCCTAAATTTATTTTCTGCTACACAAAAGCCTTCGTCTTGGTAGCCTCAGTCCAGCCACCAGTTTCATCACAATCTCTCCTTCCTCTCGGTGAGTCTTTCGCATTGCCCCTTTTGAAGACCCTTATTATATTATTTCACTTGAATTATAAATCATGACAAAAGTGATTGCTTTTTAAGATTTGGGCTTGATTTGAATTTGTTTTAGTTTCGATTAGAGCATCCCCTCCGTTTCTGTATCTCCCCATTTTTTCTATAATTTGCGGTGCTTTTTAGGATTTTCAGTAAAACCCTCACTCCATCCGGTTCCCTATAATGCGGTTGAGGTTTACGGGGTGAACAAAAATTCTCCATCTTTGGGGACCTACTGTGCATCCCCAAATCAACTTCCCTTTCTCCCTGTCCCGCGTTCATCCCTCTCGACGGTTGGTGCTCGTCCTTCGCCTCTCCTGCTGATCAACCCTCTCTTCGTGCGAAGCCTCTTTATTTGATTGTTTGGTATTTGCGAATTCGATTACCGTTTGAGATGCATTTGGGATCTGTTTTAGGGTTTTAAAAAAAAAAATTGTGGTACTTGGCTGCTAGGAAATCGGATTCCCTTTCTCATTTTCTCACCCCTGTTAATTTCTTGCGTGTTTCTTGATGATGAAACATCTAACGCTTTGGAACCAATGTTTGGTTGGTATGAAAATTTGATGGATTTTCTTGTGTCTATTTTCCTGAGTTATCCATTTGGTTGCTGTGAAAATTTGCTACGGTTTGGATTTCTTTTTTCCTAAATTACCCGTTTGGTTGCTATGAAAATAGACTATTGGTTTGGATTGATTTTTTTCTGAGCAACCCATTTGGTTGCTGTGAAAATGTGCTGTGGTTTGGATTGATATTTTCTTGAGTAACCCGTTTGGTTGCTGTGAAAATTGATGGGGTTTGGCTTGTGATTTTGTGAGAAATTCGTGTGGTTGCCGTTGAAATCAATGCATTGGTTTGGTTGTCCATTTTCACAATAACCCGTTTGGTTGGTAGGAAAATTTTCCATTGATTTCCCCCTTGCGTTTTGATGAATGGTGCCCCTGTTTGGTTGGTGCGAAATTCAGAAAAAATTTGCTGCCCTTTTTTCCTTCTGTGACTGTTTGGAAACCCCGAAAATCATCCATTATTTTCGTGTCAATTTTTCCTTCCTCTATTGTTTGGTTGCTATGAAAATGTTGATTATTTTCCTATGATGATTAACTAGCTCACATGTATTGTTTGGTTGGCAAGAAAATCTTGATGATTTTGAATCTTTGGTTATCCAATATCAGAAATTCAGTTGCTGTGAACATACATCTTGATGAATTTCGGATCTAGTTGATTTTCCATATTTTTTTCCTTCAATGCATGCATCTTGGGATGCCTTTTCTTGGTCTTACATTTCCAATGTGATTTGACACTTGAATGTTGTGATCTTTTATCTAAATTCTGTTTTCATTATGTAATTATTAAAAATACAAAACCAATCTTTGTAACCTGTGATTATTTTGTTTGACAATGAATTTCACTACAACTACTTTCTTATGCTTTAAATTTTTATGTTTTTTTGAGACTTGAATGGATTAATTCTTTATTAACTGGACATTTGATGCTTTATCTTTTTAGAGATGGATGAATACTTCACATATATAATAGTTGATCATACTTTTATTAAATCTTGTTGGAAATGCAAGAATGCTTTTTTAAATCATCAATATATTTAAAAAAAACTTATGGGTGATTATTAGCATTGTTTGTACTCTGGTTGCCTTCTTCTTCATATATTTCTTGGTTATAGATTTAAAAAAATGAGTATTTGAGTTTTAGTTGCTTTTGTCGGGGTGAATAATTATTGGTATTCATGTGTATGAATTGATGGTATTTTTATTGGTGCTCCAATAACATGCTCATTTTCTATATGCTCCTTATTGGAATATTGCATTAAGTCCTCCGGTAATATCAATGGTTATCTACAGTTCACGTGATGTTCTAGTTTTTTATTTGGTGTTGCCCCATTTTGCAGTGTTGCGTATCTCTCAGGGAATGGGGTTGTTATTAGGCTGTAATGATGGTGTTATAGTGCGGGTTAAGTAAGAAGTGTGTATGGGGCCTCATCGATATGGCGAGGTAATTCTCACCCGAATCGCCATATTACAGTTTGTGGTACTTTCTACAAAAGAAAATCGGGGTTCGGGTGAGATTTTGCAGTCATTCGATGTTGGGCTCCTGAATTTATGCATGCTGTCAATATTTTCACCATTCTGAGCTTTTTTAATTATTAATATATTTGATATATTATTAAACCGGATGGGGATGCTCGTATTTAGCATTATTTTGTTTTGCATGTTGTTTGCTATTATGGATTAATTGAGTTAAATTGTGTGTAAACTAAACCACAAGGTTGTGATGAGCCTAACCGTTTGTGGGGATATGGGAATTTAGTGGTTATTTCCCCAATGGCTAGGTAATCACGACGGCCAATAAGTTGACAACTGGTTGTAGCAGCTATCAGTGGGTGGCCAATTTTCCAAGATCATACCAAACAGTTTTTGAGCCAACCACCCGGACTAACATCCCAAACTTCAGTGATATGTTTCTAACATTTTCAATGTGTTTTTAGAGATGGATTCACAAGACCCTGGACATATGTTTTTCACTAACCTCCTAAATCAAGATCCTCAACTCGACCCCACTTATGGTGGGCATAGTGGATCATCTCCAGTGACCCTTGATGACTCTCCACCCCTACCCCCTAATGAGCCTATCGGCATTAGAAAATCAGTGAGGGATGCAAATTTCACCCCCGAAGAAGACAAATTACTTGTCTCTACATGCCTAAATTGTAGCCTTGAT
This sequence comes from Carya cathayensis, assembly GCA_011037825.1. NCBI lineage: Eukaryota > Viridiplantae > Streptophyta > Magnoliopsida > Fagales > Juglandaceae > Carya > Carya cathayensis. The sequence goes on from QGSO01000171.1 coordinate 2,823,929, forward strand.
GCCGTCCAGAGAACATATCAAAAACACTCCCAACTTTGGGAAAAAAATTATGAGTATTTCCAGAAATTTAAGAAATAGGGGACTGCTCATCCGAAATCTCCTTCGAAATAAATTCGAGGGATATACTGGATTTTCAACGAAGTAATCACGAAATAGGCGCTCGTGCCCCTGAATATGATCACGCCGAATAAACTTACGACGTTGTCTATTGCCACGTCGCCTCGATGACTGTCCATCCGCCTCCATGTTTTGAACATCGCTATCATCTTCAGAGGATACGTATGTCAATAATTTGCGAAAGAAAGTACGAGCCATTTGATGAAAGGAGTAGGAGATCAAAGGATACTATAGAAGTTTGGTTCTATAGAGGAAATGAGGCTTGAGTTTGTGAGAAGGTGAATGCTAGCAATATGCGTATTTATAGAGGAAATAGTTATCGTTACATATAGGACAAAAATTTTTACCGTTTGAGAGAACACAAAAAAATTTACCGTTGGAGAAAAGATAAAAAAAGTTACCGTTGGAAAAAAGACAAAAAAAGTTACCGTTGGAGAAAAAATAAAAAATATTACCGTTGGAGAAAAGACAGAAAATATTACCGTTGGAAAAAAGACAGAAAATATTACCGTTTCATCAAATTAAAAAATTTTATCATCAATACGTGACTATGGTTTTTCATTAGAGAAATTGATATTGAGTATTCTTCTAATTAAATTTGTCATCACGTTAGAAAATGCACTAATTAATAAAAAATTTCTATTTTTATAATACGAATTTCAATTTAAAAAAAAAATACTGTATTGGATAGTCAAAATCTCCAATAAATATTTAGTAGAAAGTGATATTTGAAAAAAAAGATAATAAGATAAAAGAGTCAGTAGTTAAGATTATAAATGGAAGAGAAAAAAAATTAATAAAAAAGAATAGAGAAATATTATTTAAAAGAATAGAGATAGGGATGAGGAATGAGATGTAGGAGGTTTTTAGAAGATAAACAAATTTTAAGGATAAATTTGAGGAAATGAGTATTTGAGTTAAATTATAGGGATGTGGATGTAAAACCGGATGGGAATGCTCTTATGTGTCTACGAGAATGACACTTATATTCTATGACAGTTAAAATATATTTCTAAGTATTGATTTATAATTAGATAATTTAGATTACAGTAATAAATTACAAAGGATTTGATTTAAGCATGATTAATTCTATTTATGACCCGGCATTGTGCTACTTATTTTAATAGATGTAGATAAAATCACTAAGTTATAATTTGAAAATGAAAGAATATTTAAATAATAATATTATTAGTTCCATATAAAAAGCTTAAAATTTTTTAAATTATTTTCTAAAATATTATTTACTTGAATAAAATATTATGTCATGTTTTTCTAAAAATTTAGTGAAATTTGATAGTCAGTTAGTGACACGTCTGTCTAAAGAATTTAGTGACATAGAGATCATGTTTAAACATATTAATTGTTTAGTGACGTTTGATCAATTTTTATTAATTATTAATTTTAAATAGTTTTCATCGTGATTATGTATAGTGTATATTTAAACATAGATCTAAAAAAATCAACGTCTATAACTATTTGCGCATTGCACGGGTTATATGCTCGTACTAAGAATATTACGGATTGAGTATTGAAAGGTTATGAATGGCAACCCGTATGATTTGAAAGAGAGAAATTTTAAGTAGTCTATAATGGCTACAAGGGTCTATGTTGCTGAGGAATTAGAGATATCACTGGACTGACTCCGATCCAACTCTGATTTTGATATTGTACATATGTTATAAAAATATGTATTTATCTATTATTTATCATATATACTAGTATATAACTATAACTTATGTAATTAAGTTCAATAATATACTAGTATGATCTAATTGACTATACTTATACTATAATATAAATAAACTAATGATAGATAATCAATCTTTTTAGTTGTAAGTCCTCTAGATCATAGTTCCTCTCAAGCGCTTTGGTTCTTTGAGGAGGATTTCACTTTGCCTTCACCTCTGAGTGGAAGGTTTCCATCTTGACTTTGGCAAGACTGCATGAAGTCCATGAAGTATCTCATTGAGAAGCAAGGTAAGAAATGTTTGTTTAAGAAACTAGATAAGTTCCAGACGACTCTTGGTTAGAAGGTGGAGGGAGGAAGTGGTAGTGGGAGACTTGTGCCCATTGCATTTAGTGTTGACGCTTACCGACAAGCCTTAGTAAAAATGATTACTCTTGATGAATTGCCCTTTAGGTTTGTTGAAGGGGAGGGTTTTAGGAAGTTTATGCTTGTGGTTTGCTCTAAGTGGTTTGGGATTCCATCCCGTTGGACGATTGTCAAGGACTACTTAATCTATTTATAAGGAAAAAAAATAACTTGAGAAGTGCTCTTCAAGGACAACAAATTTCTCTCACCACGGATACATGGACATTCTTGCAAAACTTAAACTATAAGTGTCTCACAGCACACTTTATTGATGATGACTGGAAGTTACACAAGAGAATTCTTTCCTTTCATTTTGGTTGAAAATCATAAAAGTGATACACTTGATAAGGGCATAGAGCTGTGTTTGCATGATTGGGGATGACCGAAATTACTTGCAATCACTCTTGATAATGCAAGTTCTAATAATCGGACTATTTTTTATTTGAAAAAAAAACCAAGTATAGGAAGTACATAATCTTGGAATATGAATTCTTGCATGTTTGATGTTGTGCCCACATTTTCAACTTAATCGTTTGTGAAGGATTGAAAGAATATGAAGAGTCTATTGCGAAAGTGAGGGGTGTTGTGAAGTATGTTAAATCCTCCCCTCAAAAGTGGAGTACATTTAATAAATGTGTGGAGTTAGAAGAGATTCAATCCAAAAGCCATGTTTGCCTAGATGTACCGACTTGATGGAACTCCACCTATCTTATGTTAGAGAGGGATTCAAAATTTAGAAGGACTTTTAATCGGTTGGAGGAAGAAGATTTGGGCTTTTTAGGTAGTATTGGAGATGACGATGATGAAGATGATGTGGTGAATAGGAGAAAGTCAAAGAAGTTAGGGTCTCTCAATGCATCCGTTTGGGAGAATGTACAGTTGTTTGTGAGGTTTTTTGGATTATTTTATAATGCAACTTTATGCTTTTCGGTGGGTGAATATGTAACTTACAATATTTTTTTTAGAGTTGGTTACTATTAAAGATGCCATTAACGTGGAATGTGAAGAAGAAAGCTCCATGGTGGGATTAATGGCCATAAATATGAAGAGAAAGTTTGAAAAGTATTGTGAGAACTTAGATAATCAGAATATGTTACTGTATATTGGGATTCTTCTTGATCTTCGTTACAAGATGTGATATCTTGACTTTGGGTTGAGAAAAATGTATGCACGATCATGTAAAAACCATTGATTTAAGTTGGAGGGTGAAAAATGTATTTATCCGTATGTATGAGGCATACATGGAAAATGAAGAAATGAGTTCTCCTTAGTGCACAAATTCCCCATATGAAGATGGAAGTCTTTCAACAGATTAGTCTGCGAATAGAAAGGTATAGTTGATGGCTCAATTTAAACAAGAGTTACAGTTAGAAGACTCTTTGAAAAGCAAGTCAAAGGTTGATAGATATCTAACTAAAAAATGTGAGGATCAAGGTGATAGTTTTGACCTTCTAAATTGATGGAAGGTGAATCCAATTAGATATCGCATACTTTTAAAGGTTGCATGTAATGTACTTGCAATATTAATGGTATCTACTGTGGCCTTTGAATCTACATTTAGCATTGCGGGTCATATACTTGAGCCTTTCCGAAGTAGTTTAAATCCAATGATCGTTGAGGGTCTCATATGTGCACAAAATTAGCTTCGGTTCTTCTTCTACTCCTATAAACCTTAGGACTTTAATGGATGAAGTGGTGGAATTTGAGAAGCATCTGGATATGGGAATGTAATAACTTTACTTTTTATAACTTTTATGGTATATTTTATTTTATCTCATATGTTATTTAATTTTATTTAACTTGTTTTGTTTTAAATTTTATGGATAGAACTTTGTTGGGAACTTTGCTGATTCTATGAAGGCATCAAATTCAATGCCTACCGGCCCTACACCCAATCCTAATTGAAGACTAAAAAGATGAGAAGATTAGTGAGGAAAAAGTTTTCATTCATGTGTTTTAGTTTTCAGTTTCTATTTTAGGTTGTTAGTTGTTAGTTTTTAGCCATGTATTTTACTTTTCAGTTTTAACTACATATAATTGTTGATTGACTATACAATTTACCATTCCAATATTGGTTTTGCCTTTTTTTTTTTTGTTTTTTTTTTTTTTTTTAAGATTGGGAAATGTTTGGATTGCTTATACCTTATCTCTGACAAACACAAATGACCAAAAAAGATAGGAGTACTTGGCATAGAATTGGTTGGGTAGTGAAGCATCAAAACTGTTTTGCTTTTGAAGGTAGCCTTTTCAATTCATTCAGTTCTAAATATAGACTAAAAATAAAATAAAGGAGGATATTGAGGAGTAAATAGAAAGCTTATTCTTGAAATTTTTATACCTTTTCAATTATAATATAAATTGTTTTGCTTAAACCTTTTCAATTGCTCATTCATTATTATTGGAATATATGGTTTGACTTGACAATTTTATGTTAAACTGTGTTTGGTGATGAGAACTTTTACTAATAATTCATTTGTTTACACTTTACAGAATATTGTGAAAAGTGAAAATTGAAAAGTATGCCAAGCAAAAAGATGTAAGAGCTGCAGGGCCCATGAGAATAATTGTATAATTTGTATTGATGTAAATGTTTTATACTACCGTTTTAGTGTTATTTGAATTTTATATTTGAGAGCTATGTTTTTTTAGAACTTTTGATGTAAATTACTAAATATGACTTCTAATCTTCTACTGTTATTTTTTTAGACATTTTAATTTTCAATTTTTGAAACTTGTATAATTTTCAGTTTTCATTATCTATGCTTGTGAATGCTTTTTTTTTCTTTCTTTTAAAAGGCAGATTTGATACATGTTACTTACATGTATAATTTTCTAGGATGGAATATGTTTTAAAGAGTTTCTTGGTGCAAGTTGCAACTAAGTTGCTAGTTTGCTACATGATAAATACTATGATTGATAACCTTGTTTAAATTGTTTGGATGGATATAGAGAATTTTTTATTTTTTTTTGTAGTAAAATCTTTTATTCAAATTTATTGCATATAGACAATTTTTCTTTTATGATTATTTTATTTTTCTTTCAAGTTCTTTTTTTATACTTTTGGCTTAAAATTGAATAAACTGTTAGTGAGCATTTACTGTTGGGCCAAAAAATATGGATATAAGGATCGGGCCATTGACTCGTTTGAAACAGGATTGCATCAAATGGATCGGCCAGACTGGACCGTCCTGACCCGAATAGGACCTATCCAGTCCTTATGATTGCTCAGTTCGGTCTAGAGTTATGAATAGTTAACGTGGCCTGATTTTATTGGGGTGTGTTAAACTCCCAAGAACAGAATGTCCGTTTTGAAAATGGTCTGCATCATATAATAGATTTTTTTGTAAAACTAAATTCATATACTAAACTATTTTTACCACCCACAAAACCATGTCAATTATCTCTGCATAGCAGTAAAAGCACAGTGTTAGGATGCCTTTTATATTTACACTCCAAATATGCCCCGTGCCTTTTTTTTTTTAATTATCATTTTCTTTCAAATGCTTTTTAAGTATACTTAACCATTAAGAAAAAACTCACTAATTCACAAATAATCATTTTTTTAATCATTAAAAAAATCAAAATATATGAGATAGCATATTTAGGTGTCACCCAATTATTTTCGATTGTAAAGAGACCAATACCTTAATGATTAAGAGAGTAATTTTTAATGAATTATAACTAAAATACGATATAAGAAATCCCTATGTGCTACAGTGGCTTTGGAGCAATGTAAATTGACGCAATTACAGAATAAACGTTAGAAAACACAAAATAAAAATAAAAAATCTATTTATCATTTTTTTTTGAATCCATAAACCTGTACCCCTTATATTCATCAAGTGTTTTCAATACATGACTTATCAAATAAGACTTTCATAACCACATGGGCCATCTTCTATCCACACTTTCTCATCAAAGCAAATTTTGCTAAAAAATCAGCTACTCTATTTCCTTCTCTATATGTATGTATCATTGTCCACGAGGGTCTTCTTTTTAATAACCCTATGATGTCTTCTAACCTCTGACCCATTCCCATATCTCCTCTGTATTGCATACAGCTTGAATGATGCCCAAAGCATCCCCTTCAAAGACAACCTCCCCAATATTCAATTCTATACAAAGTATCAAGGCTCTCCACAAGCTTCAGCTTCAGCTAAGGCAACAGACTCTACATAAGAACTTGCTTTACTCAGAGAGACCAGCACTTCCCCTTCTACATCCCAAATGACCACCCCTATTCCCATCCTCTTACTTTTTACATCATAGGCAGCATCCCAGTTGACCTTCACCACCCCATCCCTAGGAGCCTTCCATCTCACCCTCTCTCTCTGTGCCCGAGTCTGACCTGCTCCCATAACTTGCTTGCTTTGCTATTCTTGGTATGCTTCTATGCTAGCCTTTGCTTTATTAAAAATTGCATTTGAACTGGAAAATCCCTCTTCAAAAACCAGAGAATTCCTCCTCAGCCATATATTATGCATAATAGTTGCTATTAACACTACTTCATCCTCAACACATTTTTCTACCACCTTATTCCATAATTGCTCCAAGTCAGCCTCACCCGTTGGCCATTTCTAAACAGGACTATTGACCTCAACCCAAACATCCACCGCCGCTAGACAGTTCCATAAGACATGGCAAAATGTTTCCTCTTTTTGAACACAGATGGGCAAAGAGGGTCTTCAGTAATCCTTTTCTTATATAAGTTCCACTTGGTTGGCAAACAATTGTTAATGGCTTTCCACACAAACATTTTAATAACCCCCAGGGCATTCATTTGCCAAATACTTTTCCACCCCTTACTTTCTCCATAACAGTGTGAGGATTCCCCACTTACTAGTCTTTTCCTGCACAATTCAAAGTGATAAGCCGATTTTATAGTGTACTGACCTTTCTTTGAAGGAGCCCAGATTTGTTTATCCTCCAGGTTAGATTGACTGATAGGAATATTGAGAATTAGATCTGCTTCTTCCTCTGTAAAAATCTCCTTGACCAAATCAACCTTCCACCTCCCACACCCCTCTTCTATCAGCTGTTGTACCCTTGCTTCTGGTTTCAGTATTTTTATTGGAGACTGAACTTTGAAAGATGAATGTCTAGGAATCCACTTGTCCTCCCAAATTTTTATTGATTTCCCATTTCCCACTCGCCAAACTAACCCCCTCTTCAAAAGCTCAAGAGAACTCCTAAGACTTCTCCATATCATCGAGGGATAAACTCCTAATTTTGCATTCAACATACTAGTATTTTTGAAATACTTATCTTTGAGTATCCTTGCAGCAACTGAACTTGGATTAGTTAAGACTCTCCACATTTGTTTAGCTAGAAGAGCTTTGTTAAAACTCTCTAACTCTCTGAACCCCAAGCCACCATTACATTTCGACACCCCCATCTTCCCCCAACTCATCCACTTAGTTTTCTTGTCATTTTCTTTATGCCCCCACCAAAACTTAGACATTAAACCAGCAAGTTCCTTGCGCAATCTTTTAGGCAGCAGAAACACACTCATATGGTAGGTTGGGATAGCCTGAATCACTGCTTTTAATAGAATTTCCTTCCCTGCTGGTGAAAGAAATTGATTCTTCTAATTACTAAGCTTGAGCCAAACTCTATCTTTTATACCTCGAAAGGAATTGTACTTAGATCTACCTACCATTGCAGGTAAACCTAAGTACTTTTCACAATTGTTCTACACCCTGGCTCCCAAGTCTCTCACAATTCTATCACATTCCTCCCTACATCCATTTGAGCTAAACAGAATAGAAGTTTTCTACTTGTTTAAACTTTGACCTGATGCCTCCTCATACAACTTCAAAATCTCATTAATTTTCTGCCATTCTTCCCAACATGCCCTTCCAAAAATTATGCAATCATCTGCAAATAAAAGGTGTGTGAGTTTCACTCATCCCCTTGCCACTGCTACTCCCTTTATTTCCCCCTTACTTCAGCCCCATTTATTAATGAACTCAAGCCCTCACACATAGTAGAAACAGGCAAGGGGATAGTGGATCCCCCTGCCTAAGGCCTCTCGTAGGATGGATCACTTGCCCTGGCTCTCCATTTACTAACACAACATATGAAACTGATGATACACACTCTATTATCAGGTTAACCCATCTAGCTCCAAAACCCAGTTTCTCCATTACACACTTCAGGAAAGGCCATTCCACCCTGTCGTAAGCTTTAGAGATATCCAATTTTAAAGCCATACTGCCTACTCTCTCTTTCAGCCTTGTCTTCATTGAATGCAATGTCTCATAAGCCGCAATAATATTGTCTGAAATTAGCCTACCCGGAATAAAGGCACTCTGATTTTTTGAAATAATATTCTGCAACACCTTCTTCAATCTATTTGCCATCATCTTTGCAATCAATTTGTACAAAACATTACACAAACTAATTGGCCGGAAATCTCCCACCTTCTTTGGTTTTGAAGTCTTTGGAATTAAAGCCACATAGGTAAAATTCAAGGATTTCTCCAACTTACTCCCATTTAAGAAACTGAGAGTTGCATCACAAACATCATCCCCAACAATACTCTAAAAAGATTGATAAAAACAAGCACTAAAATCATCTGGACCAGGGGATTTATATGGCCCCATTTCTTTCAAAGCAAAATCCAATTCCTCCCTTGTAAAACACCTTTCCAAATCATCCCTCATACTGCCCATAACTCTTTCCTCTATTGACTCCACACACTTCTCCATGACACTTCTTAAAGGATCTTCAGATTTATAGACTTCAGAAAAATGACATCTAAATGCCTCAGCTATCTCTTCATCTCCTCTCAAAACTGACTGGGAATCTAGCACAGATAAAATTCTATTCTTCCTCTTCCTTTGACTGGCACATGCATGGAAGAATTTAGTATTCTTATCCCCTTAACTATACCAATTCCTCTTAGCCCTTTGTCTCCACTTCATATCTTCTTGCTCCAACAGCTTTCCCGCCTCTTGCTGCAAGCCTTGAATTTCTGCTACATTTTCTGGCCCTTCAACTTCTTGCAATTTTTTTAACCTTCCAGTAAACTGCTCTATATTTTTGTTCCTCTCCTTTTCTTTATTTTTAAACCCTCTCACCAATACCCCACCACATTCCCCTAACAATCTTTGCACTTTTTTCATAGGTTCACCAGATTGTTTCACCCGTGACCAAGCTTCTTCTACTAACCTCCCATATTCATCCTCTTTAATCCGGCTAGCCTCAAATCTAAACAAAGTATCTTCTTCTTCTCCTCATACCACCTGCCCCCATTACAGTTAACAACATCGGTTTATGGTCTGAATACCTTGCCACCAACCCTTCCACCTTCACCTCATTAAATCTATACTTCCACCCATTATTTACTACAAATCTGTTGAGTCTCTCCTTAATGAAGGTAAGGTCTGAATGACCATTACTCCATGTGAAAGGATTGCCCACATATCCCACATCATATAGCCCATTCACCTCCAAAGCTTCCCTAAATTGAACCATTTGACACTCAACTCTTAATTTTCCTCCCCAGTTTTCATCTTGAGACAGAATCTCATTAAAATCCCTAGCTACACACCAGGCTTCATCTTTCCCTGGTTTAAGCCTTGCCAACAGGTCCCATGAGGCCATTCTTTTTGTTGCATCAGGTTGCCCATAAAAACCCGTGAACACCCAACTTTCTCCACCATCTTCATAAACTCTTGCACTCACATGCCATTGCGAATAGTTGAAAATTTCTATCTCATCTCTGCCTTTCCAGGAAAGCCCCAATCCACCTCTCCTCCCTAAAGAATCAACTACAAAACAACCCTTCATTCTTATTTTATTTTTTAGCCTCTCCATTCTCTTACTTTTGATCATTGTTTCTATTAGAAAAACAATTTTGGGTGACTTTTCCTTAACCAACATGCTAAGGTCCTGAACTGTCCAATAGTTCCCAAGCTCTCGGCAGTTCCAACTTAAAATTTTCATTGTGACTGGCGAGGCTGCTTCACAGCCTCCGCCAATATATTTTTCATTGTAACCCCTTCCACATCAACCTCCCTTCTAATCCTTTTTTCCTTCCCATCCACTATCCCATCTATATCAATAACACTCTCTAGGCCTCTTTTAATAGAAGGAGTGAAGTTAAGAGACTCACCTTTTGTTGTTTTTCCACGGGCCCTTCTCTTCCATCCACTCACCTTCGAATTCACCACCTTCTATGCACTGCCTAGAATTACTTCATTGTCATTCTCCAAGATCTGACTCTCATTAATCCTCAGTAAGGATTCCTCAACTTTGTTATTCAATTTTTCCAGAGAACCACCTTGCTCAACACTTTCATTTTTGCTCGACCTCATACCACTCATTTCCTTACTCCTCTCCATAACCTCCACATCCCTTCCTGCCTCTTTATCATTCACTATTTCCTCTTCCTGTCTACTTGAAGCCACAATCACTGGGCCTTCCACATCAAGACCCTTCTTTGAGACAGCAACATTTTTTGAAACATTATCCTGTTGGTAATATGTGCTTCTCCTCCCAATCTTCTTACGGTTATCAGCAAGGGCTCTTAACCAAGAGCCAAACTGTTGTTAGGATTGTTCATGCGGGCCGGATAAAATCCGGCCCGGCCCGGAATCCGGATAACCGAATTTCCGGTTCCGGTTATCGGACCGGGTCAAATCTGGTCTGAAATCCGGATTTTAGAAAACCGGATGAATCCGGACTGGGTATCGGATTTTAAACCCGAAATTCGGATTTAAAACCCGGTACCCGGGTTTATAAAAGGAAAGTATACCAATTGACGGGTAGGGTTTGTAAATCAGTACCAATTTCAACTTTCGAGTAGCCGCTCCCCATCCTCACTCTCGAGATTTCTCCCCAAGACTTCCCTCTCTCTCTCTCTCTCTCTCTCTCTCTCTGTGCAAAGTTTCATTTTATAGACGACGGAAGACTGTGACTCGTCCTCTGCCGATCGAAGATCTGTAACTCGCGGCCATCGTCTTCTACTCTTTTGCTCCGTCGTCGACATCTACAACCCCAGGTTAGATTTTTGCTCTGTCGTCTTCTACTTCTTTTTGTTTCTAGAAACATCTCTTTCCATCTCCTTCTTTTTGTTTTTTTTTTCTTTTTCCAGATTTGCAGAGGATCCCAAACCAGTGGATGCCGGTGGCTATCGAGGAGATCTAACAAAGGGAGAAACCCTTTGCTTACTGTCAGGGGGTGCACAACTGTTGGGTAATCTGTCTGGATCCGTGGATATGTTTTTTTTCCTCTATTTTTTTGTTCTCTCTTGGTGATTTTGAGTTTTTTTTAAAAGGATGTTTGAATGTTTGAGAAGTATTCGGTTGTGATGGGTTTTAGAGCTTGAGCTTGTCAAGTATTCGGTTAAGAATCTAAAATCAGCCATGCCATTGTTTGCTGTCTAACATTGCTGTTATGAATGAGCAACTGAGTCTGATATTCGGATGTGCATTTATGACACATCCCTTTGTATTTGCATCTATTTCTGTAAGTCATTGCTCACAGCAGTTAGCTATCCATGTCAATCAAGGGAATGGGTTGTAGTAAAGCTTTCTTTTGATTATTCTATTTGCTGGATTTCTGTAGTTCTTGAACTTTTCACTTCACTGCATCAAGAATTAGATTTTGAATATGGGTTTTTGTAAGATTCTCTCTATTGCTCTTGTTCTGTTGTAGACACTAGGCGCAGCAGAACCTTGAATCAATCAAGGTGTCTCTCAGCTGAGTGTTTAAAGTAAAATTTGGTTGATGTTTAGTGATGTAATTTTACAGAGTCTTGGTACATGACCTCTGAGTTTATGATTTGCAAATTGGTTTTTATTAATGCCTTGAATGGATTGATAAGTGATGGGTGGTACCCAGGAATTCTTGTGAAGAAAGGAGTCAAGGGAAATCTCAAAACTGTAACCCAGGTGTATGTTAAATTGTTTCTACCAATTCTGTGATTTTCAACTCTCGAATTAAAATTCTGGTTGCAACTTAGTGAGGTTATAAATATAGATTGTTATGAGATACAATCTCTTTTTTTTTTTCTTTTTTTCTTTTATTGCTTGAGTCTATACTTTCGGAGTCTTAATTGTTTTTCCAAAAAAATCTCCAAATCCGAGACTCTATAAAATTCCATCATACATTTCAAATGGCAACAAATCTTTCATTGTAAATAAGTCATTTCCTGGTTCATTTTCCTAATTTCATACAAAACTCACTTCCCACTTGGTTCTTCATCCAAATTCTTTTTAAATCCAAATCCTCACAATTACTCAAAATCAATTTGGTGGAAACTCTCTTGTCCCTGTAGAGATTACCTTGGGTGCTGCCTTTTATGACAACTAGTACACTTCTAGACTTGGGAGTAATAGTTTGGAAGCCATCATGAGGACATAACTTTTCCCATAAGTTACCGACAAGATTAGTTGAAATAAGTAAATAAATGAAAAATTACGGACAAGATTGATTGAAATAAATAAATGAATATATCTCATTTGTTCATTTTCAACCAATGACATCCAATTATTTTTTAATTCAGTGAAAATCCAACTCGAAGGATTTCTATCTATCATTACTCTTTCGATTATGAATTCTGATGGGATGATAATGACAAAATTATAATAAAATATTACTGTCCTCCCTATAATTTTTTGTAGCTAACAGCAACGTTTCCATAGCTCCCAAAAATCCATTTATGATCGTTTTATCCTCCTATACATCTGATAGATTTTGGGATATAATATTTATTTGGAATTTAATGGTTAGCAATTAAATTGAGAAGTTTCAGTTTAGTGTTTTGTTGGTGGCAAATGTCCTGGTAGAATCCAGCTTAGAGAATGTCCGATTGTAAGTTTGTGTTTGCCACTTCAGAGATAAAGATCTATCACTTTTTCGGCTGATGAGTTTCTAAGAATCCAGCTTATAGTCAATTCAAAGAATTTGAAATAAATTGTGTTAGCTCTGTTTCAGAGTGTCTTGGAATGATTCATGCCATTTAAATTTGTATATTTCTCTGTGGTTCAGGAAAACTTGAAAAGGAGATGATTGTGAATAGGACTTTGCAAAGCATTTGTATTTTGACTATTAATCCAAAGCAAAAACATGTTTTGTGACAGGTTGAAAGTAGACAAACATATTTTGAGTCCTCTTCACAATGTATGAGGTAGTTTTTGAAAACTTTGAGTATGAGATGATGATATGGGAAGTTTTTTTCTGGGAAGAAAAAGAAACTATATGTGGTAGAATCGGCTTTGATTGTTTGCTATGGAGAGTGGGTGAATGTTAGATTTTGGATTGTATTGATGTGGGAGAAGATGAAATTAGTATTATGAAAGCTTTATTGAAAACTTTGTGAACCAGCAGCTAAGTTTATTGGGAATGTTGTTTTAATTTTGTACTAATTTTGTGATTTTGTAATTGCATTGCACATTTTATTATTTTTCTTTTTTCTGAATTAGCCACTTGTCACATTTTAGTAATTTTGTACTGACCTTTTTTGCTTACAGAATTTGCAGGATCTCTCTCAGTCAGATCACTTGGAAGTTGCTACGTGCCAGAATTATTTTGTAAATCATATCATATAGTTTTATATTTTACAATGTAATGTAATGTGTAATAACAAAATAATTTAATATGTATTGGATTGCATGCATTTTAGTTTTTCATTTTTATATATTTTTATTATTCTGAAAAATTATGCTTTCTAATGATGATTCATAAAAGTTTTTCTTAAAACATTGGCTTTTATAAACAAAATTATGATTTTCAACACTTTTTTTATAATTTTTTTAAAAAATATAGAAGAATTGTGCTTTTCAACATTTTAAATACAATATAGGCTTTTATAAAAAAAATTAAAAAAAATAAAATTATGCTTCTAAACCCATAAAAAAAAAAAAAACTGGGTTCGATCCGGAATCCGGGTTTTTCAAAACCTGGATTCATCCGGGTTCCGGCCCGTTTCTGACTCGGCATAACCCGGTCTAGGTTCTAGCCTGGATTTGAAATCCGGGTTCCGGTTTGGGTCTACCCAGATTTCCGGGTCAGAACCCGGATGAACAGGCCTAACTGTTGTGATCCTCCCTGGTTGTCTCCCCCTTGACATCCTTGCTTACCATGTGTAATACATCCACATTTAAAGCAAATCTTCGGAAGTTTCTCATACTTAAAAGGAATCCACATGCTCTTTCCTTCAAAAACAATTGTTCTCCCTCTTGCCACTTTCATTAGTAAATCACACTCCACTTTAACTTGGAGACAATATCCCCAAGCCATGTTATCCTGCTGAACATCCACATCCCACACTTTTCCAATTGAATTTCCAATCAACTCTCCTATACTCCTAGTCATCCCTCCCAGTGGCAAATTGTACATCTAAATCCAGAATTTCTCCTTTGAAAAGTCAAGCATATGTGGCTATGTACTTCCATCAAATACCTTCAGTGCAAAGAGATAATTGTCAAACAACCAAAGGCATCCATCCAGAACTCTTTTACGATCTCCTTGATTAGCAAAAGTAATGACAAAACAATTTACTCCGATCTCTTGAAACTCCATCATCCTACTAACTCGCCAGATTCTTTCCATCATAGAACGTACAATATCCTTTCCGATTGTTCTATCTGAATATATCTTTCCAACCAAACTCCTATCCCCCTTCCTCCTCAATTCCTCCAGATCACACAAATTCGTCTCAATCGACTTCATCTCATCGTCATTTAACTTCAGTCGATCACAGATTTTCGCTAATTTCTCCATTTTTCTTCCTCCTTACCACCGTAGCAGCAGACGCACCACCTACCAACTCGCCAAGAACCAATGAATAGAAAGTGACTAACCTACTTCACCAAGATCGCCTGCTCAAGAGAGAAGGCGAAAGAGAGAAGACTTTCTAAGATTGTTTGACACCGCCTATTTATCATTATTTGATTGTTCTATAATATAATATTAGACGATGAAAATATAAATAAAATAAAATAAATAATCTTCATTCCTCTTATATGAGATCGGAAAAAAGGAGAGAATAATGATCATCGGCGTGTCGCCACTACGTCACTCATCGACCGCTTTGGTTGTCAGCGTGTCGCCACTACGTTACTCATCGATAACTTTGGTTGTCAGCGTGTCACCACAATGTCACTCATCGATAACTTGCCACCTAGCTAAAATCAGAAGGTTGCCCTCACTTGACTGCACACTTCACTGACCGGTGCGAAATGGTGAGAGAGGGTGAAGTAGTTTGCATCACCAGCGGCAACGGCTGCATTGGATCTTGGCTCGTCCTTCTCCTTCTCAACCGTGGCTACTCCGTCCACGCCACCGTTCAGGATCTCAGTTTATTCTCTCTCACTCTCACTCTCTCTCGTTTCTAGTTTCTGCTTTTGTAAATGCAAATTCATTTATCGTCGGAATTGTCATCTCATTCTTAATATTCCAATTTGCAGGGGATGAGAGTGAAACGAAACATCTAGAAGCTCTGGAAGGAGCAGAGGCTTGTCTCCGACTCTTCCAAATCGATCTCATTAACTATGGCTCTATCCTCACTGCCGTCAGTGGCTACACTGGAGTCTTCCACCTCACCTCTCCCTGCATCGTCGATGAAGTTCTAGAGCCCGAGGTTCTTGACATATTGACCTGAAATTCTGTTAGAATGATCGAAAGCCAAACCTTGACATAGCATCCTATATACCTGCAAATTCAACTCTCTTTTTTTTTCCTTTTATTATACATCGTTTTGTTGTGATATATTCTACGTAATTTGGTGGTTCCACAAAAACAACTTCTGGACCCGGCGATCAAGGGAACTTTAAACGTGTTGACGGCGGCAAAGGAAGCAGGGGTGAGTCGAGTGGTGGTGACTTCATCCATCTCAGCTATTATTCCAAGCCCTAATTGGCCGACCGATATCGTCAAGTTTGAGGATTGCTGGACCGACATTGAGTACTGCAAGCAGAAAGGAGTGAGTGCCCCTGCACCTGAATTTGGATAGGTTTTTATAAATTTATCTCGGACTATAATTATGGTTCCAAGATTGGATCATGAAGGCCTTGCATAGTTGTTTGTTCAGTTTACATTGGGTCTTATGGATAGGTGTGTGTTTGCTTGTTTGTTTGTTTTGTTTTTTTTTTTTTTGTGGTGTAGTTATGGTATTCGCTTTCTAAAACCCTAGCTGAGAAAGCAACTTGTGATTTTGCCAAAGAGAAGGGTTTGGATGTGGTGGTGGTAAATCCTGGGTCGGTAATGGGCCCTGTGATCCCTCCTAGGCTCAATGCAAGCATGTTAATGCTTGTTCGCATTCTCCAGGGTAAGTATCTATCCTTGCAATATGTCTTTTTTGGTTATTGTAGAGGAAAAAATTGGCTAGAATTAGATGGCTAAATGATAAGGTTTATCTTATCATTATTTGACTAAATGATAAAATTTATCTTATCAATTTGAATTTGTTGGATGAATGTAAAATAATTATTGATTTATCTCTAAACAATGTTGAGTCTATCTAAAAGTCTTAGGTGTTGTTTAGATAAGTCATTGAAGTTAAAATCGAGTCTTGGTAGATCTGATTTATCTAGAAGAAAGTTGGACAGAGATTAGTCAATTCAGAATAATCTTATCGCGAAATGTTAGCAATCCATCAGTATACATTTTTGCGACTGTTGCTAACCGTCAACAGAGTCCTACTGTGACTGCAACTCTTTCCAGACTTTCTATTTACAGGGATTCGATTTTGTATTTTTTTTATGGACTTTGAGCCATGAATTTCAGAGAGGATATTCTGAGTATTTATGAGAGAAAATTCACTTGAGAATTTTCATGGGGTTTTTCATCTCTTCTTGAGTATGATCGTCACTTGAGTATGATCGTGAAGTAACATCGATTGGATTTCAGCCTCTGGAGTTCCAGAAGGGAAGTCAACATTTGAAAATCGCCAGAAGTTCTGGCTGCTACTGCGGTAGAAGACAAACGGGTCGTTTGTCTTGGCAAGTAAGATAGTCGAATTGCAAAGGTTTTGTAATTGATGATTGCTTGTAATTGTTCTTCAAATAATAAGATTGATTTTCTTGGGTTTGGCTGCCCCGTAGGGTTTTACCTTTAAAGAGTTCTTTAAAGGGTTTCCCTTCGTAACCAATCATTGTGTCTTACAAATTTGTTTATTCTCTTTGAGTATTTTGATTTGTTTAATAATTATAGATATTGAGATCTAATCAATTTGTTCAAGGAAATTGGTAGACAATTTCGTGATTTTACGGGGTTACGTTGGAAATTTCAATTGGCATCAGAGCGTGGTTCACTCATTCGAGTCTGATCTGTGCCCTTGTAGATCATGTCGACGTCATTATATGTTCCACCATACTTTAATGGGGAAAACTATGCTTATTAGAAAGTTCGTATGAGGGCTTTTCTCCAGTCTTTGGATAAACGTGTATGGCATTCGGTTGAACGAGGATGGACTAAACCCGAGACATCTATAGATGCTTGGATGAAAGATGAAATCAGCAATTGCAATTTGAATAGTAAAGGACTTAACGCTATTTTCATGGCGGTATCCTCCGAAGAATTTAAAAGAATCTCCATGTGTGAGATTGCTAAAGAAGCTTGGGATATTTTGGAGGTTACACATGAAGGCACAAGAATAGTAAAAAAGTTAAAATTATAGATACTAACCTCTAAATTTGAAGAGATTAAAATGTTAGAAGATGAGAATTTTAATGATTTTTATGCTAAACTGAATGATATTGTGAATTCTAGGTTTAATCTCGACGAGAAGGTGGAGGATTCAAAGGTCGTGAGGAAGATTCTGAGGTCTTTACCTGAAAGATTTCGACCCAAAATTACTGCTATTGAAGAAAGTAAAGATCTGGATGCAATAAGAGTAGAAGAGCTGGTTGGTTCTTTACAAACATATGAATCTTCGCTTCTTCAAGCAAGAAAAGGTAAGTCCATTGCTTTAAAAACTATAAAAGAAAATCATGAGAATTTTTTTGATGAAGAAAATTTTAACAATGAGGATATAGATCTCATAGCAAGAAAGTTTAGAAAATTCCTATTTAATAAAAATTCTAGTGGAAAGCAAAAAAGAGGTAAAGAATTTTCTGCAAAGAAAAATTAGAAAATAATGATAAAATAAAGTGCTATGAACGCTATGGTTATGGTCACATAAGAATTGAATGTTCAAATTTCAAGAAAAATAAAGAAAAAACATTGAATGTCACACTTAGTGACAGTTCAGAATCTGAAATTTCAAATATATCATCTGATGATTACAATTCTTTTGTGGCTTTTTCTACTATTGTTAATGATTTTTCTGATATTGCGCTAACAAAATCTGAAAGTGATGATGATGATATTGATTCGGAGGTTGCTCTAGTTGTGGATGATCATGAGTTAAGTCTACAAGAAGCCTATAATGATCTATGTGAGGAAGTGATCAAATTAAAGAAACTCAACAAGAAGCTGTACAATAGATTTACTGCTGTGGAGAATGAGAAAAACAATCTTTCTGAGACATTAAAAAATTCTGGTGTTGAAGTATCAATATTAAACGATCAAAAGGCTGCACTAGAAAAAAAGTTGGAAAAGCTTCAGGAGTGCCAAGAAAAAACAGCAACACAGAAGTTAGAAGAGATGTTGAGTTTTCAAAAAACTAGTTGTGATCGCACATGTTTGGGATATATAACTTCCCAAGGTATGGAATTTAAAGGCTCATCATCCGCTGCCACTTCATCAAAAAATATCATTTGTGTTAAAGGAAGTCAAGATGAGGAAGCTCCAAAGAAGGCCGTGTCTAAAAATCATGTTCCAAGAGCTTCACATGATAGATTAATGACAAAGAAACCCAACCAATGTAAGTTTATTCCTACTTGTCATTATTGTGGTGTTATTGGTCATATAAGGCCAAATTGCTTTAACTTGAATAAAGTGAAGAAAAATGGAGGTGAAAGAAATCCAAAAAGGAAAGGAAAGAGTCTAGAGAATCAAGTTTGTGATATGAGTCAACAAATCAATTTTTTAAGTCTCAAACTTGGTGAACTAGCAGATTTTTATTTTCAAAATAAAGAAAAGATCATACAAAGTGATGTTGATAAAAAGAATAGGCCAAAATTTAAAGCAAAGTGGGTGGTGAAGGAAGATGCTATGTCACATTAATTGATAGGACTACTTGCATGTTCTTGCATTCTTTATATTATTGCATTAGTCTAGGACATGCATTTTATTTTTCTGTTTTGCTTTTATGTTTATGTTTTTCAGTTTTAAATAAAAAATATATATAATATAAAAATTTTTCTGCTTTGGTTCAAAACTTTTCTTTAAGGAAAGTGCATGTTTGATATGTCAAAGTTTGAGCATTTGTATTCTCACTTAATAAATTTTGAACCTATGCATCTCTCTATTTTGTGCGATTCACTTTGTGCATACTAAAACCCTATGGATTATCTTGGCAAATTTCATTTTCAATAAACAGTGAGGAATCTATATGTATACATTTTATAATTAAAGTTCACTTTTTTTTAATGAGATGTTCATTAAAGAGGGAGTTCATGCCTTAAATTAACTAATACTAGTTGAACCTAGTACATCAATAAAGAGCTCTCCTCTTGCCAAACACAAAGAGTTAATCCATATAGAAAAAGTCAGTGTTAATTTATTGCGAAAAAAGACAAACACCCTACACGGATCTACCACCTTAAGTTCTTACAGAAAAAATCATTGCTCTAATCATTATGGAAAAAGATGAGCAACAAACATGAATACAAAAAGGGGGTGTACAAACTAGTATTTGGAGGAGATGCTCATGTATCTAGGCCCTAACATAAAGTTTGACTTTTAAGGTGAAGTAACAAACTCTTGTGAGCATCTATAAGAAGCAATCATTCATGAATGAAGGTATAAAAAATATATTGAAGAAAATAGTTCATAAATATGCTACGGTATAAGTATACTCACTCACACACTCAAATGAACTTTGACATTGATGATCTTATGAGGAGTGAACATCCATAGTGATTGTTGCAAATAAGAGGGTGTATTCTATTGAATTTGTTTTGTGAGTTACACTATGTTTTGAACTAAAATGCATCTAGGCATGTTACTTGCCCTATTGTCTATTTATTTTCTTATATAAAAAGAAAGAAAAAAAAAGTTCAAATTTTTTGTTATTTTTTCTAATCTCTATTTATTTTGGTTTATATAAAATAAATACATGGGAGTTGTTCATCATGTCTTTTCTAGTATCTTTATCTTGGCACACATAAGTGATATTTATTCTATTTTGTGTCTTGTCAGATTAGTGACAAAAATGGGGAGTATTGAAAAAGCAAATTGGAATATTTTGATATTGTGAAATTTATGGGGAGTTTGAGTAAGTGGGTTTTAATGAATTTGCTGAAAATAAAAAGGGGGAGAAGCAAAATATTGAGGGGGAGGACTATATACTTTAGGGAGAGTTGCAGAATATGGAGAGGGAGAACTAAGTACAGAACATGGTTATTGATGATGACTAGAACATTTTTTTTTGTAGGTTTACATTATGTCTAATCTTTGATTATTATTGAGACTAATTTCAAAGAATGTTCTATGTCATTTCTTCTCATTATTGTATTAAGATTTTCTTCACGAGATATTGGTCTGCTAGTTGTTTTTGTCTTAGGTAGACATTACATTCATCAAGTTGGTTTTGTGACCAATCCGCCAAAGGGGAAGATTGTAGATGCAAGACATTCATCAAGTTGGTTTTGTCACCAATCCGCCAAAGGGGGAGATTGTAAAGGAAAAAATTGGCTAGAATTATATGACTAAATGATAAGGCTTATCTTATCATTATATTTGAATTTGTTGGATGAATGTAAAATAATTATTAATTTATCTCTAAATAATGTTGAGTCTATCTAGAAGTCTTAGGTGTTGTTTAGATAAGTCATTGAAGTTAAAATCGAGTCCTGGTAGATCTGATTTATCTAGAAGAAAGCTGAATATAGATTAGTCAATCCAGAATAATCTTATCGCGAAATGTTAGCAGTCAGTCGATACATGTTTTCGCGACTATTGCTAACCGTCAGCAGAGTCCTACTGTGACTGGAACTCTTTCCAGACTTTCTATTTAAAGGGATTCGGTTTTGTATCTTATTATGGATTTTGAGCCACGAATTTCAAAGAGGATATTCTGAGTATTTATGAGAGAAAATTCACTTGAGAATTTTCATGGAGTTTTTCATCTCTTCTTAAATATGATCGTGCTTTGAGTGTGAAGTAACATCGATTAGATTTTAGCCTCTGGAGTTCCAAAAGGGAAGTCAACATTTGAAAATCGCCAGAGGTTCTGGCTGCTACTGCGGTAGAAGACAAACATGTCGTTTGTTTTGGCAAGTAAGATAGTCGAATTGCAAAGGTTTTGTAATTGATGATTGCTTGTAATTGTTCTTCAAATAATAAGATTGATTTTCCTGGGTTTGGCTGCCCCGTAGGGTTTTACCTTTAAAGAGTTCTTTAAAGGGTTTCCCTTCGTAATTAATCGTTGTGTCTTACAAATTTGTTTATTCTCTTTGAGTATTTTGATTTGTTTAATAATTTTAGATATTGAGATCTAATCAATTTGTTAAAAGAAATTGGTAGACAATTTCGTGATTTTACAGGGGTATGTTGGAAATTTCAGTTATATTGCTGTTATTGGGGGATTCTTTCATCGAAAATAAAATCACGATTTTTCCACCATATTAGGTGTGGTTTATATCAATTGAATTGATGTACTATTGTTTTTACTTTAATCGGAGCGTTTCATAACTTCAACCTGAAATAGCAAATTAATACTCGGGTGATTCTATATACAGTCCCGTACAGGGGGCTGGATTGCAATCACGCATGAGAAATGGCAATAATATCCCCCACTTAGCTCCTTGAAATGACGGTATTACCCTTCACTTCAATACAACCTAAACAATCTGAAGCACATTTGAAATATTCACTCCTTTTACCTCTCCGTGCGTGTCTGGACCCGAACGCAGATTGGTACACCATCGACGACCGAATCTCCTCCACCATCGGCGAAACCGCTTGCTCCATCATTGACTACCGACAACCTGAGAGGTAAAAATTTGGTTTCCTCTAATTTACATTGTAATAATTTGTCAGTCTTGTAAGTAATGTATTTTTCAAGAAAATGTGGTGAAATCTCTCTTATTTTACACTGTTATTTACAGAAAAATATAAGTTTGTGAAATATCTGGGTTTCCTAAGTGTAGATTTGTAATGAACAATGTTTCATAAATTTTAGATTAGGATGGATGGTGGTAAATGAAGTTTTCATTTAATGGGTTTTCATTTAACGTTTGTTTTCATTTCCTGTATACCTTTCAATTTTACATTAGTTGGTCGTTTGTGAAAATCTGGTTTTGCCTTCTTTGTTTTGTATTTTTTTGATGGATTTTTTACTTTTTGTTTAAAAAAGTGTGAGAAATATAATTGCTAATGAGTTCTCCCACAGAAACATTTGGTTTTGTAACGAGTTGTTTTATTTTTTTTTTCTTTTAATTGGTCTTCAATCAAACCATCATTTGTGGTTATTTTGAGCAATTGAAAAGAAGAAAAACAAAAAAAATAACAAGAATTTTGAGGATAGTAAATAATAATGAGATTTTGCATTGATGGTCATTTAAATGTTCTATTTATTGTATAGTTGCTCACGATATG
The DNA here is from genome assembly GCA_011037825.1 of Carya cathayensis. Classification (NCBI taxonomy): domain Eukaryota; kingdom Viridiplantae; phylum Streptophyta; class Magnoliopsida; order Fagales; family Juglandaceae; genus Carya; species Carya cathayensis. The sequence goes on from QGSO01000171.1 coordinate 2,846,793, forward strand.
TCATGAAGTTCATAAAGTAGGCATTTCTTTTCCTTTCGAATTTTAATGATTTGCAAAGTTGTGGAGAACTCTATTTTTTTTAATTAATTTTTTTAATTTTCATGTTGTGCTTAAATATATGAAGATTGTTCGTCATGGAGAAAGGAGAAGAATGCACTTCTACTAGGCGACCACTGTTTTTTGTGGAAAGTAGTAATTATATGGATACGCCAAATATGGGAGATGATGAGGTAGTGATTGATAATCATGGTGTACTGTTGGCGAATGATGATGATAATGTGGTGGTTTTAGAGCGAACGCAGGGAAATGATAATGATGGTGTTTCAGAGCCAACCTCAGGAAATGATGATGATGGGGTTTCAGAACCAACGCCGGGAAATGATGGTGTTTCAGAGCCAACTCCGGGAAATGATGATGGTGGGGTTTCAGAGCCAACGCCGGGGATGTTTTTTAAAACTGAAAAAGACCTCATTTACTACTACAAGCAATATGGGAGACAAACTGGATTCGGCATAATGACACAAAGAAGTAAAGGGGAAGATGATGGGAGTGTTAGATATGTAACACTTGGTTGTGCTCGTGGTGGTAAGGCAAGAAAACGTATTACCAACATTTCTAAACCCCGCCCAACAACAAAGACTGATTGTAAGGCGAGAATTAATGCAGTTTTGGTTGATGGTGTTTTACGTATAATTACTGTCTGCAATGCACATAACCATGGGTTAAGTCCACAAAAGGCAAGATTTTTTAGATGTAATCGCACAATTGATGAATCTGTAAAAAGGCAGTTAGATATTAACGACAAGGCAGGCATAGGTATGTCCAAAAGTTTTAACGCATTAGTTGTCGAGGCTGGTGGTTTTGAGAAACTTCCATTTATTGAAAAAGATGCAAGAAATTATATTGACAAGGCTCGACACCCTTAGACTTGGCAAAGGAGGTGCTGATGCACTTCGTGGTTATTTTGAGAGAATGCAGTATAAGAACGATGGTTTTTACTCATCGATGGATTTGGATGATGATGGTCGATTAAAAAATGTCTTTTGGGCCAATGCACACAGCAAAGTAGCATATGAGTATTTTGGGGATGTTGTAACATTTGATACAACATACCTGACAAATAGATATGGTATGCCATTTGCCCCGTTTGTTGGTGTGAACCACCATGGTCAGTCAATACTTTTGGGAGTAGGTTTGATATCAAGTGAAAATACTGAAACATTTGTTTGGTCATTTGACACTTGGTTGAAATGTATGGATGGGAGGGCGCCAAAAGCTATCATTACTGATCAAGATAGGGCCATGAAAAATGCTATAGCATTGTCTTTCCAAATACCCGACATAGATACTGTTTGTGGCACATAATGAGAAAACTACCATAGAAGTTGGGTTCACATGCTGAATTTAAGTTTGGTTTGAAAAGTGGATTGCAGAAATGTGTTTATGATTCTCAGACTTCTGACGAGTTTGAGAAGTCTTGGGAGGTATTTACTGATACCTACAATTTGAAGGAAAATGCATGGCTTCAAAGTCTCTATAGTGAGCGAATGTATTGGGTTCCTGTATACCTGAAAAATACATTTTGGGCTGGGATTAGCACAACTCAGAGGAGTGAGAGCATGAATGCCTTCTTTGATTGATATGTACATTCAGGGACTACATTGAAAGAATTCGTCGATCAATTCGACAATGCACTGAGGAAGAAAGTAGAGAATGAGATGGCAGCTGATTTCCACTCATTCAATTGCACAGTACCTTGTATCTCTCATTTACCATTGGAGAAAAAATTCCAGGCAGTGTACACAAATACAAAATTTAAGGAAGTGCAGTCAGAGGTAATGGGGATTATCTACTCTCACTGTGTTATCTTAAAAACAGAAGGGCTATTACCACGTATCAAGTTAATGACAGTAGAGAGGTTGAAGACGACATCAAGAAGTCAACTTTGCAGGCGTACTTCAATGAAGATGAGTGTGAGGCAAAGTGCATGTGTGGGTTATTTGAGATGAGAGGAATTATATGTAGGCACATGCTTTCAATTTTCGCCGCAAGGGATGTCCAAGTGTTGCCAGAAAAGTACATTATGGAGAGGCGGAAGAAGGACATTAAACGTAGATATGTACTCATTCGAAGCAGTTACGATGACTTGAGTGGTAAACCAGCCGCTACTTGATACTCTGGTTTGATAAAATTATGTTATGAAGTAGCTACAAATGCATGTGAAAGCGAAGATAATTCCTTGGACATGACAGAGAAGCTTAAGGCAATGAATTCGATTTATAGTAAATCAAAGCCCCAGGCGACTGTTGCAAGCACTCATATTTCCATTGGTGCTGAAACTGGAAGTTCGAAAAAAGTGTTGAGTCCTCGTGTTGTCAGAGGCAAAGGAAGGCCCCCATCAAAGAGGAAACAACCTACCATAGAGAAGTTGCAAACCAAAAACAAAAATGGTGGCAAGCGACAGAGAAAAAATGTAAGGATGTTCAAATATAAAGATTTTGATATAGTTTTAGTTTGCATTTAAATTATTTAATGTTTAGCCAAGGACTTTTTAAATGTAGGCAACATCACATATGAAAGATGTACTAAACCTCGCAGACGCGATAAACCAAATTGGTACACCACAAAGTGTACCATCGCAAATGCCTGGTACACAACAAAGTGTTATTTCTCAGGTAAATTTTAAATAATATTCCCTATTACATCTGTCTTTCGAACAAATAATGCTCTATAGTTTGCATGATTTTACATTTTTCAAATTTCTTGCAATTGAACTTCGAAATGCGTGGCCCTAATGATGATTGATGGAAGACATTGTAGACTGCTGTTGAAGACAATGTAGACTTCTGTATTATCTATTCACATTGTTGATGGGTTTGATTATTAATGAGATTTGAAAATGTAGATTTGACTATTTAAACTTGATGTATTTTTGTGACGTAGATATTTGAACCATTTTATAGGATGATCAGTTTCAAAATTTCTGCATGTTATACTTGCCATCATTAATATTTTTAAAATTTCGACATGTTCTATTTGTCATGGTAAACATTTTTACCCTGAATACATAGTAATTCAAAATACATAGTAGTAGTAATTCAAATTGTCTGATCGCATTACAACAGGCAGCGAGTTTCATACATAAAAGGCAGCGGGTTTGTCCCTTGTACATGGACCCAAAAAGGTGGCCAACCCCCAATCTATTACAACCTACTTAACAACATTATACAAATAGATACACTTTACTTAATCTTCAATTGTTCTTGATCCTATCCAACAACAAAATAATAGAATTGCAAGCCCCAAAGGTGGCAAGGTCGCATGTGTGGATTGTTATCATTGTTTACTTGTGCATGAAAAAAATCCGATCAGAGGCGAGTTCTTCTTCCCTTTTTTGGAGTTCTTCCTCCCATTTTCGGAGTTGTTCTTTTTTCTCTTCGAGGTGACGCTCTCTTTCACAGGCAACTTTAGCTTCATTTTCTACTTCAATATCTGTCCATAAAAAATACTCGCAGTATGGTCTTCCCTGTAGCAGCAAACAGCTTATATAAATCATTGTGGGAAATTAAAAGTCCAAAATCAATATTTGAAAAAAGGTTGCACAAACATAGTAGTAGTATTTACCTCTGTATTGTAATTGGGACACGAATAAAAAGGTCGTCTTGGATTTCTAGGGGTGTTCGACAATTTTAGACGTGCCATCTCCTCGCATAAACATTTTGGTAGGGTGTTCGGAGATGATGAAGAATGCGATGAGGACATTGCATATCAAAACTTTGAAAATCTACATAAAGAGAAATCTTAGTCCATGCTAGTCAAAGTGTGTAGCTTCTGTGTATAGCTTCTTTGCATGTTTTTGTTTTGGACTTAAGAAGTCCATAAAAATACCAAAACGATACAAAACATAAGCTATTGGCATATCATGGCACTTAGCTCAATCCTCAGTAAAAGTACAAGTTTTAAAAAAAAAAAAAAAAACCAAGTTTCATTTCAGATGTACTGAAAATGAATATTATCCAAAATTATAACATACTTTTTGTATTGTTTTTGTATTATTTTAGTGGCTAAGGAGGAAATTGTATGTTTTATTTTTATAACATACAATTACGACCCATAAAGCTACTTTTCATGATTGATTTTTGTATGTATGACTTATAAAGGATCTAAAATAAAAAGAACATTGAGCCAGAGAAGTAGCTTTACTGTCCATTAAATTTCAAATTTGCATAATTAAGCACACAATGCATTTGGTTAACTACCAATTCTGTATGACTTGTGAGGCTTTCCCACTAAGGCGTCTGGTTTCTTCACTATAAGCACTTACAAATATGTCATCTTACAAACAAACCCAATCTATAACAACCTAAAGTCTCTCTACTGAGCATTTACACAAACACTAGGCATGCATTACGGGTAACATTTGATAAACATAGATGCCCGATCAGACTCTACTCACCCATCATACAACAATGTCAAATTGTCTCTACAAACGCATACCGTAACAATACATACCCAAAATCAAAGAATTTATTTTGTTAAATATCACAAAAAGACTCATATGCATTCGGCATTTTTGTGAAGTCAAACGGCCCAAATCACCAAAAGGATTTACCTTCTTTACCTTGTTTAAGCAAACGGGAAACCGATGTACGTACCAGGTGATGGGTGCTGTTTCAAGCGACGGGCCAAATCTAGGAAGTGGGGAGCTAACGGGCGGTGACCGGCCAAATCTGGGAAGTGGAGAGCTAACGGACCCGGTGGGTTTCCAGGTGATGGGGAAGCTGGTAGCTGACCAAGAAAACCCAATCTCTACAAATCTAAGCACACGGAAACGGAATCTCTGATCAATTCGGGTGGCTTCCAGGTCAGGTTTCAGGCGACGACATTGGTCTGAATGGGAAGTGAAGTCATGGGGCTGGGGCTGGGGAGGGCTTGGTTCTCTGATGGGGCTGGGTGATGAGTCCGGGGTGTGTGTGTTTCTTTCTTGAAATGAAACGGTGTGTTTCAATTAGGCTTGTAATGTAGTCTCGCATAGCGGACTGCAACTAGAATAATTCTTAATACTCGGGTGTCTTGGGCGGTTTAGCAGATCATGTAGTCCGTGATCTGTGAGGACACATCAGCCGCTCTTTGACTTTTTATTCTAGTTATTACTCGTTGTATTTCTAACCTCTAATGAAAACCAAAATTGTCTTAATTCTAATTTTCTTATGTCTAGAGCTAATAGATGCACTGATGGTGCCATTTTATTCTTACTGCAGGATGCACTGAAACGTATGAGAACTTCTTTATGGGATCTGTGCACTTCAAAGATGTAGCTCTAGCACATATATTGGTGTATGAGAACAAATCAGCAAGTGGAAGGCACTTGTGTGTCGAAGCTATATCTCATTATGGTGATTTTGTGGCAAAGATTGCTGAAATTTACCCTGAATATGAGGTGAAAAGGTAATAATTTGACTTCCTGCTTCTGCATGTGGGTTTGAAAGTAATAACTATTAACTTGTCTTTTTTTGAAAAAAATGAACATCTGAACCTTCCAAACAGCATCAGAACTATATATTCTGAATATGGTGGGATTGAATTTGCATTCCAATGATAGTCATTTTCTAGAGATTATGATGCTTGATGTTGGTGGATATATCCGACTACCATTTGCCAAATGAGCTTTATTGAATTCACATTGAATTCAGTCAGATAAAAATAATAATAAAAAAGAAAGAATGAGCGGATATTACAATAATATCCCCAGCTTCAAAAAATTTCGCATTCGAAATTTGCTACAGGCTCTAAGGTTTGACATAAGATAGAATATTCGAAGGAGATAAACTACTTTGGTTGGCGGCGTGTCGCCACAACGTCACTCATCTATAACTTGCCACCTAGCTAAAATCGGAAGGTTGCCCTCACTTGACTGCACACCTCACTGACGGGTGCAAAATGGCGAGAGAGGGTGAAGTGGTTTGCGTCACCGGCGGCAGCGGCTGCATTGGATCCTGGCTCGTCCGTCTCCTTCTCGACCGTGGCTACTCCGTCCACGCCACCGTTCAGGATCTCAGTTTATTCTCTCTCACTCTCACTCTCTCTCGTTTCTAGTTTCTGCTTTCGTAAAGGCAAATTCGTTAATCTGCGAATTGTCATCTCCTGCTTAATATTCCAATTTGCAGAGGATAAGAGTGAAACGAAACATCTAGAAGCTCTGGAAGGAGCAGAGGCCCGACTCCGTCTCTTCCAAATCGATCTCCTTAATTATGCCTCTATCCTCACTGCCGTCAGTGGCTGCGCTGGAGTCTTCCACCTCGCCTCTCCCTGCATCATCGATGAAGTTCTAGAGCCCGAGGTTCTTGATATATTGACCTGAAATTCTGTTAGAATGATCAAAAGCCAGGCCTTGACATAGCACCCTATATTACCGCAAATTCAACTCTTTCTTCTTCTTTTTTTTTTTTCCTTTTATTATACGTCGTTTTGTTGTGATATATTCTACGTAATTTGGTGGTTCCACAGAAACAACTTCTGGACCCGGCGATCAAGGGAACGCTAAACGTGTTGACGGCGGCAAAGGAAGTAGGGGTGAGTCGCGTGGTGGTGACTTCATCCATCTCAGCTATTATTTCGAACCCTAATTGGCCGGCCGATATTGTCAAGTCTGAAGATTGCTGGACCGACATTGAGTACTGCAAGCAGAAAGGAGTGAGTGCCCCTGCACCTGAATTTGGATAGGTTTTTATAAACTTATCTCGGACTATAATTGTGGTTCCAAGATTGGATCATGAAGGCATTACATAGTTGTTTGTTCAGTTTACATTGGGTCTTATGGATAGGTGTGTGTTTGTTTGTTTGTTTTTTTTGTGGTGTAGTTATGGTATTCGCTTTCTAAAACCCTAGCTGAGAAAGCTGCCTGGGATTTTGCCAAAGAGAAGGGTTTGGATGTGGTGGTCGTAAATCCTGGGCCGGTAATGGGCCCTGTGATCCCTCCTAGGCTCAATGCAAGCATGTTAATGCTTGTTCGCATTCTCCAGGGTAAGTATCTATCCTTGCAGCATGTCTTTTTTGGTTATATTTTTGTTATTGGGGGATTCTTTCATCGGAAATAAAATCTCGATTTTTCCACCATCTTAGGTGTGGTTTATATCAATTGAATTGATGTACTATTGTTTTTACTTTAATCGGAGCGTTTCATAACTTCAACCTGAAATAGCAAATTAATACTCGGGTGTCTTGGGCGGTTTAGCAGATCATGTAGTCCGTGATCTGTGAGGACACATCAGCTGCTCTTTGACTTTTTATTCTTGTTATTACTCGTTGTATTTCTAACCTCTAATGAAAACCAAAATTGTCTTAATTATAATTTTCTTATGTCTAGAGCTAATAGATGCACTGATGGTGCCATTTTATTTTTACTGCAGGATGCACTGAAACGTATGAAAACGTTTTTATGGGATCTGTGCATTTCAAAGATGTAGCTCTAGCACATATATTGGTGTATGAGAACAAATCAGCAAGTGGAAGGCACTTGTGTGTTGAAGCTATATCTCGTTATTGTGATTTTGTGGCAAAGGTTGCTGAAATTTACCCTGAATATGAGGTGAAAAGGTAATAATTTGACTTCCTGCTTCTGCATGTGGGTTTGAAAGTAATAACTATTTACTTGTCTTTTTTGGAAAAAAATGAACATCTGAACCTTCCAAACAGCATCAGAACTATAAATTCTGAATATGGTGGGATTGAATTTGCATTCCAATGATAGTCTCTTTCTAGAGATTATGATGCTTGATGATGATGGATATATCCGACTACCATTTGCCAAATGAGCTTTATTGAATTTACATTGATATTGTAGTGTCTGCTACAAGTACCACTGAAGTTTATCGTCACATTTGGTTTGGTTTTAACTACTTTTTGTGTTTGAGTTCACCCCACCCAATCTCACTCCGATCCTTGGACTAAGTGAGGTGATCAGGCTGGGTTTCCTGCACTTTGAGTTCACTAAATTCTGGATCTTTTTGTAACCTTTTTTTTAATTTCTGATTGCTATAGGACAGAAAAAAGTTTTTTTGATGCCTTGTTTTATATTAATTGTAACCGCCAAGGTGTCTTTAGAGATAAGGTTTTACCACTCCGTCGGTTTTGCTTTTTGATATTGTCAAGGATTCCTTAGTTTTAACCACGGTATTTCTCCTGCCATAAGTGAGGGTTCATAAATAAATTACGGGGTGCTGTCCTCTTCTTTAGAAAAAATAGTGGGGTGGATCTGTAGAGGTCCAGTATGCAACTTCTGTTCTTGCTTCTTAATGATGTCTACTGGCTGTATGCGTTCTATTGATTTTAGAATTTCCTGTCAAGAAACCGAATGTCACGTAGATATATCTTCCTGAATTCCCAAATGTTTGTTTCTGTTTCTCCAGATCTGTCGTATCCATTTGATGGAATTATTCGAACTTAAATGCAGTAGAAATGGTCTTAAAAATTGTTAATGCTATGATGTCTCTGTGTATGTAGGTTGCCAAAGGATACCCAACCTGAGTTGTTACGGACGAAGGATGGATCAAAGAAGCTGATGGACTTGGGCTTACAATTCATACCCATGGAGCAAATTATCAAGGAGGCTGTTGAGAGTTTAAAGAGCAGGGGATTTATTTCTTGAATTGAGCTTCAAGCGTCACTGAAGAACTTCAAGGACCCAATTACTAGCTGCATATGCTCACGAACACCCGGTGACCTATCTATCTTGTAAATTGACTGGGTGGTGAAGACAAGTATGTATGAATAATTCTAGGGTGACCTATCTATCTTGTAAATTCACTGGGTGGTGAAGACAAGTATGTATGAATAATTCTAGGTAATAAAGTAAGCTTATTTACTTCAGTTAGTATGTCCTTGCAATCTTTTCCCGGTATGTAATCGAGAAAAAAACTAGATTGTTGTATGTTGCAAGAAGTTCTGTCCGGTATTTCTTCCAAGTTGCTTCTCGACAGAGTTGAATTTGTAAGAATTTCTGTGGTAAAAACGGAGGTACTTGGTAAGTTGCAAATGTGTAAAAAAATGATATTTGTTAACAATCATAATGGCTGCTCCGCACTTTCTGCCTTGATTTCGGATTCTTAAGCCTTTTCACTGCTGTTATGTTAATTTTGCCTATTTGATGTATACCTTTGCCAAAAGCCCATGAAAAATAGCCTTGTGTTTTCGGTACATTGATGTGGTAATCAACCCGCAGCAGATGACAACTCTGTTTTTTTCTATATATGACAGTGATATACAAACTGGTTTTAGCGTATTAAGAAAAGAGAAACCATTTCCTCTCATTTTGATATCTCTCTAGCTTTGTGTCAAACCCAATTTTCATATCACTTTGCTAGTGAATAAGATAATACGGCTTTGATTTTGTACTTTTACTTGGATTAGAACCTCAACTAGACCCTAACAAATATCACAACAATCTGAATTTCTAGCGCCTGGGTTTGAGCAGGGTCGATTCAAAGCCGACTCAAATCTATTTAGAGTGAAGACGTCGACTCAAATCTATTTAATTATATAAAAGCGAAGTTAAAACTTGCTTACTTGGCATTTGTATTGTATAAATCGGCATAAAACCGTTTATTTGTACTTGGAGATGAGCATTCCAACTGAAAAATGGGACAAGACGAAAAAGTAGTTTATTTTAATCCGTGTTTCAACAGTATATTGTTCCCCTGAAAAACTGTATTTACTTCCTTGCAACGTTTCGGCCAAAACTTGAAGCATCGCAACGACATTTTGACCAAAACTCAAAGCATCATAACGTTTTCTGCCTTGCAATGTTTCATGCTTCAATAATATAAAATGGACCCGATTTCTGAATTTTCAAACCAATTCTTCTACAGACAGTCATGGGAAGAAGTCGGGATGCAGTCGGCTGATGAGGTGGTTGCCACGTCAGAATTAAAAAAAGAAAATTGAAAAATAGAAGTGTAGGATTCCTGCTCTGGTGCTTGACCTCAATCTCATCTTCGGCATGGTGTTGTTCCTCCAGATCGTAAGCTTGCGTGGTCTTCGGCGTGGGTGATCTTCGTCGTGTGGGTCTTTGTCGCACGTCTTCTTCATCTTCCTGGGTTTACTCTTACATTGTTGTGCTGTTTAATCGCAGGAGTTAGGGAGCTCTAACAGTCTTCGACTTCAACTCAGGAAGACGCCTACACAACACCTTCAACTCTCTCTCGAAAGCTCTGGGATGCACGTATTCTTCACGATTAATCAAGCCAGCAGCATTGCCTCCCATATCCCAAATGCACTCCACCATGCTGAGTACTCTTCTATTTATTCTCCATTTGGTGTTACCAAGCATATTCAAAGCCTGGACATTAAGAACAGAATAAGTACTCTTCAAAATAGTTGAAAAAGTACAAACAATTGAATCCATATTGTGACCAAGCGCAAGGAAAGAATAAGTGCTACATTTAGAAACTAACACAAGGTGTTGGACACAGCACTTAGAAAAACCATGCAGAGTAAGACGATGACGAAAATGGTTAGAAACAAATTTGTTAAGCTAAAAGGGAAAGCAGATAATTCAACACTTCTTATAGGTAAAAGTACCACACTCGTTCAGTGTTCGCATCTACAAACATGACCTTTGCATTTTCAAGGCAAAGTTTAATGAGAAGCTTCAACAAACAAAGGGAAGAAACAAAAATATGGATTTGATATAAGAACAGAAAAAGAAAATATTAACTAAACAACTAACCATCATTTATGTACCTCAAAAACCTTTTGCATTTGTTTTGCATGAACATCCTTAATTGCATCCTGCTGCTTCCTAGACCCATGAATACGCACGATATAAGAAGGTAGGAACAAGTTGTGCCCACCCTTGTCATACCTGGAGGGAGTTTCAAAATATTTTTAAAATAAGAATCTGAAAAACAAATATTAATAGAGTGACTACGACCACTTTTCCTTTACATTCCAAGTCAATTATTGTATTCTAAGAACAAAAACAGACCTCTCTAGAGAATCCCTTTTCTTTTTCTTCTTCTTCTTTTTTTTTTTTTAAGTAAACCTCTCTAGAGAAAATCCCAACATTAATACCACTTATTCTATCTATATCATACCCTTTCCATTTTTTCGGAGTCACCAACATGAGCACATAAGGAATCAACATATGCTTAACCTACAATTTTCTTGCTCCTTTCGCAGACCCTCTTCAGTACCAGCTACAATGTTCTTGCTCTGGTAATTCTTAGTTTTCTCCAAGAAACTATTAATTCCAACCTGAAAGGAGCTAAAGACGAAGGGAGAAATGGCTTCTAGGGGAGACAAGAGTGAGGCCGTGGTGGAATCGGTTCTGTGGGAGACGAAACTGAGGCTGTGGTGGAATATTTTTCGGCTCAGGATAGACGTGCTAAGGGGAGGGATGTGCTGTCGAGGGCTTAGAGGGGGAGGGACGCCCTGTCAAGGATGGGAGGTTGCGCTTCATGCGGGAGAAACACAGAGAGGGAGCGAATTGGGGAGGGAAACAGAGGAGGGAAATTGAGGAGATGAAAAATTGAGGAACGGGAAGCAAGCAGTTTTCATTTTTGAATAAAACGGTGCGTTTTGTTTTTTCCACATCAGCACCATTTACGCACCGACTGTATGGATCGACTATATTTAGCTTTTTTCTTTTCAAACAGCCCACGATAAAACTATCAGGAAGCCATGCCGACGAAATTCTCTTGATCATTATTTCTTTCTTGTCATTGAAATAAGCCGCAAGAACTTGCGTTCTATCCACTCATTAGCATCATATATGGCATGAAACAAAGAACATAGGCTTTGATGAGAAGTTCATTATTGGAGTTGATGAATCCCATAAAAGTCAACAAAAACTCAGAGGCAAATTTTCATAAATTTTGCAAGACAATGGATGGAGAACTATATTAAAAAACTAACGTAGATAAGTTTCGGCTCTCATATCGAGTCTTCATCAGTGATGGATTTCGAATTTTAAATGTCAAAACGTTTCCTCCTATCTACATATCTTCCCTGGAAAATGCTTGGGTGCCGCCTGAGGTTGACCGCTCGGGTTGACTGCTGGGCAAAAAAAAAATTTTTTTTTTTTTACTTAGTGATTAAGGAAGTGATTTTAAGTGTATTGGTGTATTTTTTTTTTTTTACTTAATGATTAAGAAAGTGATTAAAAAATGTGAAATGAAAAATGAAAAAAAAAATTATACACTGGGCGGTACGCCCAGCGGTATATTTGGGGCAGCACCGTAGCAGGTTCCATCTTCCCCTCTGCCAACTTCTCAAAATATAGTCCATCTTACCAAAAATCAAATAGAGAACCTAACAGTGCCTTACACAGAAAAATGGAGAAACCCAGCAAGGCCACCTTTGCATTCTCTCTTCAAATCGAAACACTTACCTCGCCGCTATCGGAAGACACCGAGAAGGTGCTAAAGGTGAGTTTTCACAGGGAGAGTCGGAAGACCATTTAAGCAACCCAAAAAGTTCTGACCCAGCCACCACCATTGCACTGCGATCTTCTCTTGGTAAGATCACATCGAATCCTTTTTCTTTTCTCCACCGTTCTTGAGCCTAACAAAGCCTAAATTTATTTTCTGCTACACAAAAGCCTTCGTCGTGGTAGCCTCAGTCCAGCCACCAGTTTCGTCACAATCTCTCCTTCCTCTTGGCGAGTCTTTCGCATTGCCCCTTTTGAAGACCCTTATTATATTATTTCACTTGAATTATAAATCATGAAAAAGTGATTGCTTTTTAAGATTTGGGCTTGATTTGAATTTCTTTTAGTTTCGATTAGAGCATTCCCATCCGGTTCTGTATCTCCCCATTTTCCCTATAATTTGCGGTGCTTTTTAGGATTTTCAGTAAAACCCTCACTCCATCTGATTCCCTATAATGCGGTTGAAATTTACGGGGTGAACAGAAATTCTCCATCTTTGGGGACCTACTGTACATCCCCAAATCGACTTCCCTTTCTCCTTGTCCTGAGTTCATCCCTCTCGACGGTTGGTGCTCGTCTTTCGCCTCTCCTACTAACCGACCCTCTCTCCGTGCGAAGCCTCTTTCTTTGGTTGTTTGGTATGTGCGAATCCGATTACCATTTGAGATGCATTTGGGATCTGTTTTAGGGTTTTTCAAAATTTTTTTGTGGTGCTTGGCTGCTAGGAAATCGGATTCCCTTTCTCATTTTCTCACCCCTGTTAATTTCTTGCGTGTTTCTTGATGATGAAACATCTAATGCTTTGGAACCAATGTTTGGTTGGTGTGAAAATTTGATGGGTTTTCTTGTGTCTATTTTCCTGAGCTATCCGTTTGGTTGCTGTGAAAATTTACTGCGGTTTGGATTTCTTTTTTCCTGAGTTACCCGTTTGGTTGCTGTGAAAATAGACTATCGGTTTGGATTGATTTTTTCCTGAGCAACCCGTTTGGTTGCTGTGAAAATGTGCTGCGGTTTGGATTGATATTTTCTTGAGTAACCCGTTTGGTTGCTGTGAAAATTGATGGGGTTTGGCTTGTGATTTTGTGAGAAATTCGTGTGGTTGCCGTTGAAATCAATGCATTGGTTTGGCTGTCCATTTTCACAATAACCCGTTTGGTTGGTAGGAAAATTCCCCATTGATTTCCCCCTTGCGTTTTGATGAATGGTGCCCCTGTTTGGTTGGTGCGAAATTCAGAAAAACTTTGCTGCCCTTTTTTCCTTCTGTGACTGTTTGGGAACCCCGAAAATCATCCATGATTTTCCTGTCAATTTTTCATTCTTCTATTGTTTGGTTGCTGCGAAAATGTTGATTATTTTTCTGTGATGATTATCTAGCTCACATGTATTGTTTGGTTGGCAAGAAAATCTTGATGATTTTGAATCTTTGGTTATCCAATATCAGAAATTCAGTTGCTGTGAACATACATCTTGATGAATTTCGGATCTAGTTGATTTTCCATATTTGTTTCCTTCAATGCATGCATCTTGGGCTGCCTTTTCTTGGTCTTACATTTCCAATGTGATTTGGCACTTGAATGTTGTGATCATTTATCTAAATTCTGTTTTCATTATGTAATTATTAAAAATACAAAACCAATCTTTGTAACCTGTGATTATTTTGTTTGACAATGAATTTCACTGCAACTACTTTCTTATGCTTTAAATTTTTATGTTTTTTTGAGACTTGAATGGATTAATTCTTTATTAACTGGACATTTGATGCTTTATCTTTTTAGAGATGGATGAGTACTTCATATATATAATAGTTGATCATACTTTTATTAAATCTTGTTGGAAATGCAAGAATGCTTTTTTAAATCATCAATATATTTAAAAAAAAAACTGATTGGTGATCATTAGTATTGTTTGTACTTCGGTTGCCTTCCTCTTCATATATTTCTTGGTTATGGATTTAAAAAAAATGAGTATTTAAGTTTTAGTTGCTTTTGTCGGAGTGAATAATTATTGGTATTCACATGTATGAATTGATGGTATTTTTATTGGCTCATTTTCTATATGCTCCTTATTGGAATATTGCACTAAGTCCTCCAGTAATATCAATGCTTATCTACAGTTCACGTGATGTTCTAGTTTTTTATTTGGTGTTGCCTCATTTTGCAGTGTTGCGTATCTCTCAAGGGAGGGGGTTGTTATTAGGCTGTGATGATTATGTTATAGTGCGAGTTAAGTCAGAAGTGTGTATGGGGTCCCATCGATATGGCGGGGTAATTCTCACCCGAATCGCCATATTGCAGTTTGTGGTATTTTCCACAAAAGGCAATCGGGGTTCGGGTGAGATTTTGCAGCCATTCGATGTTGGGCTCCTGAATATACGCATGCTGTCAATATTTTCACCATTCTAAGCCTTTTTAATTATTAATATATTTGATATATTATTAAATCGGATGGGGATGCTCGTATTTAGCATTATTTTGTTTTGCATGTTGTTTGCTATTATGGATTAATTAAGTTAAATTATGTGTAAACTAAACCACAAGGCTGTGATGAGCCTAACCGTTTGTGGGGATACGGGAATTTAGTGGTCATTTCCCTAATGGCTAGGTAATCAGGACGGCCAATAAGTTGGCAACTGGTTATAGCAGCCATCAGTGGGTGGCCAACTTTCCAAGATCATACTAAACGGTTTCTGAGCCA
Source organism: Carya cathayensis (assembly GCA_011037825.1). Lineage (NCBI taxonomy): Eukaryota > Viridiplantae > Streptophyta > Magnoliopsida > Fagales > Juglandaceae > Carya > Carya cathayensis. Next base: position 2,861,914 of record QGSO01000171.1, read on the forward strand.
ACCACTCAGACTAACACCCCAAACTTCAGTGATCCGTTTCTAACATTTTCAATGCGTTTTTAGAGATGGATTCATAAGACACTGGACATATGTTCTTCACCAACCTCCTAAGTCAAGATCCTCAACTCGACCCCACTTATGGTGGGCATAGTGGATCATCTCCAGTGACCTTTGATAACTCTCCACCCCTACCCCCTAATGAGCCTATCGGCATTACGAAATCACTGAGGGGTGCAAATTTCACCCCCGAAAAAGACAAGTTACTTGTCTCTGCATGGCTAAATTGTAGTCTTGATGCCGTCCAGGGAACAGATCAAAAACACTCCCAACTTTGGAAAAAAATTTATAAGTATTTCCAACAATTTAAGAAATAGGAGACGGCTCATCCGAAATCTCCTTCGAAATAGATTCAAGGAATATACTGAATTTTCATCGAAGTAATCACGAAATAGGCGCTCGTGCCCCTAAATATGATCATGCCAAATAAACTTACGACGTTGGCTATTGCCACGTCGCCTCGATGACTGTCCATCCGCCTCTATGTTTTGAACATCGCTATCATCTTCAGAGGATACGTATGTCAATAATTTGCGAAAGAAAGTACGAGCCATTTGATGAAAGGAGTAGGAGATCAAAGGATACTATAGAAGTTTGGTTCTATAGAGGAAATGAGGCTTGAGTTTGTGAGAATGTGAATGCTAGCAATATGCGTATTTATAGAGGAAATAGTTATCGTTACATATAGGAAAAAAAATGTTACCGTTTGAGAGAAGACAAAAAAAGTTACTATTAGAGAAAATGCAAAAAAAGTTACCGTTGGATAAAAGACAAAAAAAGTTACCGTTTGAGAAAAAACAGAAAATATTGCCGTTTCATCCAATTAAAAAATTTTATCATCAATACGTGACTATGATTTTTCATTAGAGAAATTGATATTGAGTACTCTTCTAATTAAATTTGCCATCACATTAGAAAATGCACTAATTAATAAAAATTTCTATTTTTATAATACGAATTTCAATTTAAAAAAAAAACTGTATTGGATAGTCAAAATCTCCAATAAATATTTAGCAGAAAGTGATATTTGAAAAAAAAAAGATAATAAGACGAAAGAATCAGTAGTTAAGATTGTAAATGGAAAAGAGAGAAAAAAGTAATAAAAAAATAATAGAGAAATATTATTTAAAAGAATAGAGATAGGGATGGGGAATGGGATGTAGGAGGTTTTTAGAAGATAAACAAATTTTAAGGATAAATTTGAGGAAATGAGTATTTGAGTTAAATTATAGGAATGAGGATGTAAAATCAGATGGGGATGCTCTTATGTGTTTACGAGAATGACACTTATATTCTATGGCAGTTAAAATATATTACTAAGTATTGATTTATAATTAGATAATTTAGATTACAGTAATAAATTACAAAGGATTTGATTTAAGCATGATTAATTCTATTTATGACCCTGCATTGTGCTACTTATTTTAATAGATGTAGATAAAATCACTAAGTTATAATTTGAAAATGAAAGAATATTTAAATAATAATATTATTAGTTCTATATAAAAAGCTTAAAAATTTGTAAATTATTTTCTATAATATGTATTTACTTGAATAAAATATTATGTCATGCTTTTCTAAAAATTTAGTGAAATTTGATCCTCAATTAGTGACACGTTTGTCTAAAGAATTTAGTGACATAGAGATCATGTTTAAACATATTAATTGTTTAGTGACATAGAGATCAATTTTTATTAATTATTAATTTTAAATAGTTTTAATCGTGATTATGTATAGTGCATATTTAAACATAGACCTAAAAAAATCCACGTCCATAACTGTCTTGCACATTACACGAGTTACATGCTCGTATTAATAATATTACGGATTGAGTATTGAAAGGTTGTGAATGGCAACCCCTATGATTCGAAAGAGAGAATTTTTAAGTAGTCTAATATGTCTACAAGGGTCTATGTTGCTGAGGAAGAACGATCTCTTCTGATTAGCTTGAAATACCAGCTTTCAAGAATCCTTAGCGAAGACATGACAGCATATTACCCCATCTTTCAGATTGGGAAGTAAAGTTTTTCTAAGTAGCTTATCAACTCAGTGACCTTGCTCAGGTCCTAGAGGTAGATTTTGGTTGTGCTGACAAAAAATTCAAAAATCCGGATCTGAATTCCATTTGGTCCGATAAAATGATGTAGGAGTCAAATTTTTTATTTTTATTTAATTTCAGTCGGAATTAGAGATATCATTGGACTGACTCCGATCCGACTCTGATTTTGATATTGTACATATGTTATAAAAATATGTATTTATCTATATATTTATCATATATACTAATATATAACTATAATTCATGTAGTTAAGTTCAATATTATACTAGTATGATCTAATTATTATAAAATAATATACTTATACTATAATATAAAAAGACTAATGATAGATAATCAATCTTTTTAGTTGTAAGTCCTCTAGATCATAATTCCTCTCAAACGCTCTGTTCCTTGAGGAGGATTTCACTTTGCCTTCACCTTTGAGTGGAAGGTTTCCATCTTGACTTTGGCAAGACTATATGAAGTCCATGAAGTATTTTATTGAGAAGCAATATAAGAAATGTCCGTTTAAGAAGACAGATAAATCTCAAACGACTCTGAGTTCAAAGGTGGAGGGAGGTAGTGGTAGTGGGAGACTTGTTCCCATTGTATTTAGTGTTGAGGCTTGCCGACAAGCCTTACTAGAGATTATTATTCTTGATGAATTGCCCTATAGATTTGTTAAAGGAGACGGTTTCAGGAAGTTTATGCTTGTGGTTTGCCCTAAGTGGGTAGGGATTTCATCCCGTTAGACAATTGTCAAAGATCGCTTTAATCTGTTTATAAATTAAAAAAATAACTTGAGAAGTGCTCTTCAAGGACAACAAATTTTCCTCACCACGGATACATGGACATTCGTGCAAAACCTCAACTATATGTGTCTCACAACACACTTTATTGATGATGACTATAAGCTACACAAGAGTATTCTTTTCTTTCCTTTTGGTTGAAAATCATAAGAGTGATACATTTGGTAAGGGCGTAGAGTTGTGTTTGCATGATAAGGGGCGACCGAAATTACTTGCAATCACTCTTGATAATACAAGTTCTAATAATCGAACCATTTCTTATTTGAAAAAAAAAAAACAAATATAGGAGGGACACGGTCTTGGAATATGGATTCTTGCATATTCGATGTTGTGCACATATTTTGAACTTAATCATCTGTGAAGGGTTGAAAGAATATGAGGAGTCTATTGCGAAAGTGAGGGTTGTTGTGAAGTATGTTAAATCCTCCCCTCAAAAGTGGGGTACATTTAAGAAATATGTGGGATTGGAAGAGATTCAATCTGAAAGCCATGTTTGCCTAGATGTACTGACTAGGTGGAATTCCACTTATCTTATGTTGGAGAGGGTTTCAAAATTTAGAAAAGTTTTTAATCGGTTGGAATAAGAAGATCTGGGCTTTTTAAGTAGTATTGGAGATGATGATGATGTGGTGAATAGGAGAAAGTCAAAAAAGTTAGGACCTCTCAATGCATTCGTTTGAGAGATGACACAGTTGTTTGTGAGGTTTCTTGGATTATTTCATGATGCAACTTTACGCTTCTTGGGGGGTGAATATGTAACTTGTAATATTTTTTTTCGGAGTTGGTTACTATTAAAGATGCCATTAACATGGAGTGTGAAGAAGGAAGTCCCGTGATAGGATTAATGGCCATAAATATGAAGAGAAAGTTTGAAAAGTATTAGGAGAACTTGGATAATCAAAATACGTTGTTATATATTGGGATTCTTCTTGATCTTCATTATAAGATGTGATATCTTGACTTTGGGTTGAGAAAAATGTATGCACGATCATGCAAAAACCATTGATTTAAGTTGGAGGGTGAAAATTGTATTTATCCGCATATAACATGAAAAATGAAGAAATGAGTTCTCCTTAGAGCACAAGTTTCCCACATGAAGATGTAAGTCCTTCAACAGATCAATCTAAGAATAGAAAGGCACAGTTGATGGCCCAATTTAAGCAAGAGTTACAGTTAGAAGACTCTTTGAAAAACAAGTCAAAAGTTAATAGATATTTAGCTGAAAAATGTGAGGATCAAGGTGATAGTTTTGACCTTATAAATTGGTGGAAGGTGTATTCAGTTAAATATCACGTACTTTCAAATGTTGCATGCAATATACTTGCAATATCGGTATCTACTATGACATCTGAATCTACATTTAGCACTGCAGGTCATGCACTTGACTCTTTCCAAAGTAATTTAAATCCAATGATGGTTAAGGGTCTCATATGTGCACAAAATTGACTTCATTCTTCTTCTACTCCAATAAGTCTTAGGACTTTAATGGATGAAGTTGAGGAATTTGAGAAGCAGCTGGATATGGGTATGTAATAAATTTACTTTTGATATATTTTGTGGTATATTTTATTTTATCTCCTATGTTATTTAACTTTATTTAATTTGTTTTATTTTAAATTTAATGGATTGAACTTGTTAGGGACTTTGCTGATTCTGTGGAGGCATCAAATTCAATGCCTATCGGCCCTACACCCAATTCTGATTAAAGACTAAAAATGTGAGAAAATTAGTGAGGAATAAGTTTTCAGTCATGTGTTTTACTTTTCAGTTTTAACTACATATAATTGTTGATTGACTATACAGTTAATCATTCCAATATTGGTTTTGCCTTCTTTCTTCTTCTTCTTTTTTTTTTTTTTTTTAAGATTGGGAAATGTTTAGAGTGCTTATACCTTATCTTTAACAAACACAAATGACCAAAAAAGATGTGGAGTACTAAGCAAGGAATTGGTTGGGTAAGTGAAGCATCAAAACTGTTTTGCTTTTAAAGGTAGCCTTTTCAATGCCATTCACTTCTAAATATAGACTGAAAATCAAATAAATGAGGATATTGAGGAGTAAATAGAAAGCTTATTCTTGGAATTTTTATACCTTTTCAATTCTAAATATAATCTGTTTTGCTTATACCTTTTCAATTGCTCATTCAGTTATTCTTGGAATATATGGTTTGACTTAAACAATTATATGTTAAACTGTATTTGGTGATGAGAACTTTTGCTAATAATTCATTTGTTTACACTTTACAGAGTATTGTGAAAAGTGAAAACTAAAAAGTATAACAAGCCAAAAGATGTAAGAGTTGCAAGGCCAGGAGGATAATTGTATAATTTGTATTAATGTAAATGCTTTATGCTACTGTTATAGTGTTATTTTTTATTTTTTATTTTTCTAAGCAAGTTAACTTCATTAAACTAAAACCATGATATATGAGAAGGAGGTGGGGCTCCCCAACAAACGCTCTAAAGTAATAAATAACAGTGCAAAGTGGTGGAAAAAGAAAAAAAAAAGTTTATTTGGGACCAATTTCTTTAACCCTACCCATGTCCTACAAGAGGACGCCGTCTTTTGAAAAGACGAAAATAAAATGTTCGCAATAAAGCGAACAATGGAACCACCACTGGTGATGGTGGAACCTCTGCTAGAAGCGGTGAAGGTGGTGAAGCCACTGTCACATATTGTGTTGAGATGATTTTTGAAGAGATCCATAATCTCTCTTACAAGATCACAAGTTAGGGAAAGCGATAACATAGGGCAACAATCAGAAACTGAGTCGAATTGCTAGTGAAGGGCCAACACAGGTAGTGGCAGTGCGTGCAAGACACGCGCCACTTGAGGAGTTGAACGGACGAGTAGATCTGAAGGAGCTGAGGCCTCTGAAGCCAATAGGGCCGTGCGTGGCAGCCAAAGCCACTCCAGGACACAGCTGCGTGTGGAAAATGCGCACAGTAGCAGCCGCACGTGCGTCAAATGCGCAAAGCAGAGTTGGATTTTTCTTCCACAAACAAGGAGATAGGCAACCAGAGAGGTTGAAATGGCGTCGTGTGTTGGTCGGATATTGCCGGAAAACAGGAGATCGGCGAGGGTCGACTTTGAGGAAGGAAAACAACGGAAAAAAACTAAAAAGCTTAAAAACGCCACTAGGGCTGACTAGGGGAGGAGGTGGTCAGAGCCTAAACACCGAACCCCCTCCTCTTGGTGAAGACGAGAAAAAAATGAGTCTGGATATTTCAGAGAGAGAGAGAGAGAAATTTATTTTTAGCATGGTGAGTACTTCTGTTGTAATGTTATTTGAATTTCATATTTGAGAGCTATGTTTTTTTTAGAACTTTTGATGTAAATTACTAAATATGACTTCTAGTCTTCTACTGTTATGTTTTTAAACCCTTTAATTTTCAATTTTTGAGACTTGTATAATTTTTAGTTTTCATTATCTCTGCTTGTGAATGTTTTTTTTTGTCATTTTTTTTAGAAAGAAGATTTGATGGAATAAACTGTTAGTGGGCTTTTACTGTTAGGCCGAAAAATATGGGATATAAGGATTGAGCCATTGACTCATTTGGAACAGGGTTGGACCAAATGCATTGACTGGATCGGACTGTCCTGTCCCGAATGGGACCGGTCCAATCCAGTCCTTATGGCTGATTGGTCTTTTCTGAATAGGTCCGGTCTGGTCCGATCCACAAAACCCCCCGAGGCCTGACCGGACTGAACCGAACTTCGCCCTAGTTTCTGAGCTATATTTTCCCTTCACTTGTGTAGACTTTTATCTAATGTGATAAGTTTCATGATATGGAGTTATGAATCGTTGACGTGGCTTGATTTTATTGGGGTGTGTTAAACTCCCAAGAACCGGTTTCGAAAAGGTACTGCATCATAAAATAGATTTTTTTTTTTAAACTAAATTCATGGAGAATAGTAAACTATTTTGATCACCCACAAAGCCATGTCAATTATCTCTACATAGCAGTAAATAGAGTGTGTTAGGATGACTAATATAATTAGGGGTAAATTCGGTCCGGTCCAGTTCGGGGAGGTTTTACGAACCGAACCGGACCTATTCGGTCCAGGGTTTTCCCACCCTGGACCGGACCGAATTTCCTAAGGATTGGAATTCGGTCCGGTCCGTTCGGTCCACCCTATGACTTTTTTTTTTTTTTTCAATGACATTTTGTTTAATACTTATGTAATTATATAGTGATATATTTAATATATATACATATAGTATACTATTATATATATATATTAGTAATACACTACTACTATTAGTCTATTAGTAATAATACTATAACTAATAACTATATGTAATAATAGTAATAGCGATAACTATATTATCTATATATGTAACTATATGTAATACTAATAACTAATACTAGGGCTGTGCATAAAAAGCTTGGGCCCGATCCATCCGACATACCCGACATGGGCCCACCCGACTAAAGTCGGGTTCATCGGATCATTCCCAATCATCGGATAATTACAAAGAATTATCGGTCGAAACCGATGACCCGATCAATCCCACTCTCAGAGAAATTATCCTCAAACCCTAACAGCCGTTCATCGTCTCCGTTCCCCACCTTGAACCATTTTCTCGAGAACTAATGAACTGGATTCATGAAGTACTAGTAGCAGGCAGCGAGTACAGATGCAAAGAATTAAGCACTCGAAATTCTAGTAAAAACATATGCAACTACCAATTAAGCTTGATCCAAGGGAAAACCCTGTTAAAAAATACAAATTAAACCTCAACTGTTCGAGAAACCCAAAGATCTAAACCAATGGAAAAGCTGATTACTTTGATCTAAAGGGGAATTCAACTAAATCGACAAAATAAAGCTCTGAAAAATGATAATGGAGTAAAACCAAAAAATATTCTGGATGCTAGAAATAGATCGAAGAGGCATACAAAATCCAAAAAATGGGTCCTTCTCAGAAATCAGAACCAAAGAGAAAAAAGATCCGGTCATGCGAAGCACTCGCTTCGATGTCAGATCAAACCAGCAAGATCCCTCACAGAGTCTCCCTACAGATCATCGATGTCAGATTACCTCAAATGCTTGAAGAGTCTCCCTACAGATCATCGATCAGAAGAGTCTCCCTACAGATCATCGATCAATGGTAACGATCTGCTGTGGGCCATGACCATCCTCGACTTCGAGGACTATGTGGAGCCCCTCAAGGTGTACCTGCAGAGGGAGGGTGAGTTTGGGAGGGAAGGAGTAGGAGGAAGAGGAAAAGGTGGGACGGCCGTTGTGCGAGAGGCAGAGTAGCGAAGAGTGGGTCTGCAAATATGAAAGGTGAAATGATCGAAAGAAAGAAGAACGGGCTCGACCCGATCTCAAAATTCACGAGTCGGGTTGGGTCGAGTTGAGACTGCATCGCCTGCGGGCCGGATCGGATCAGGCCCAAATATGATCGGACCGGGTCATTGTGCAGGCCTAACTAATACTATTAGTCTATTAGTACTAATAACTATACTAGTACTAATACTATAATTAATAAATATATGTAATGATAGTAATATTATATGTAATACTATATTAAATAATAGTAATACTCTTATTACTAATACTCTATGTAGTTATAGTGATTTAATACTAACATATTACATATTAAGCTAACTATACTAATACTATTATAAATTTACAAATATATGATATATTATAATTTATACTATAACTTTTATAATATGTTAATACATTAATATATATACTAGTATTATATATTATAGTTAATAGTTATACATTAAATAATATAGTAAACATTGATACTAAATATATATAGTTATAGACTTACAATGATTTAGTTATTATGAATTTATGATTAGTATAACTATATAATTGTATTAGTATTAGACTATTAGTAATTCAATTTGTCTATATTATATTAGTAATATTAGTTATGTTGAACTTGAATCAGTTAGTTAGTATAACTGTATTCTACATTATTAGTATTAATATAAATATTAGTATTAGTTATAGCTATATAGCCTATATTAGAATTAAGAGTCTTAGACTATATAATAGACTAATAGTATTAGTACAACTATATAAGTATACTGTATAGCTATATATTAGTTTTAATTATAGTGATTAGTATAACTATATAATAGTAGACTATTAGTATAACTATATATTAGTATTAGTTATATTGTTATAGTGATTTAGTATAATATTATTAATAATATATTATAGCATTGATACAAATACATTATGGAATATATAATACATATTATAAAATTATAAATATATTATAATTTATACCCTAACTCTTAATACTTAATAGTATTAGTAATACATTAAAAAATATAATAATACTTTAATACTAAATATATATAGTTATAGACTTATAAGTTATAGTGATTACTTATTATAATTAGTATAACTATATAATAGTATTAGTATTAGCCTATTAGACTACTGGTAATATAGTATAGCTATATATTAGTAATATTAGTTATAGTGTATTAGTGATTTAGTATAAGTTATAACTATATTAATTATTAGTATAAGTATAAGTTGTATAACTATAGTCTATACTCTATATTAAACTATTAGTATTTATTTTATTTTTATACCATATTAGAGTCTAGATTATTAGTATTAGTAATTTAGTATAAATATTTGTATTAGTATAAAATTATACATATATTGTAATTTATACCATAACTCTTAAGACTTAATAGTATTAGTAATTAATAGTAAATACATTAAAGAATATAACAATACTTTAATACTAAATATATATAGTTATAGACTTATAGTGATTACTTATTAGTAATATAGTATAGTTATATAATAACTATATAATATAGTATAGTTAAGTTAAGTGATTAGTTATTATAATTAGTATAGTTATACTAATATTAGACTATCATTACTATATTATATTTAGTATAGTATATTAGTAATTACTTAATGGCGAGTTAGTGATATAATTAGGTTAGATGAAAATTATAGTTATAGTATAGTTATAGGTTAGACTATTAGTAATATAGTATAGTTATAAACTTATATATATTAGACTATTAGTAATATTATTTATAGACTACCCACTTAGTTTTTAGTATATGTTATAACTATAGTCCATATTAGTATAAGTTTAAGTTTAAGTTATATAACTATACTCTATATTAGACTATTAGTATTTATTTTATTTTTATACCATATTAGAGTCTAGTGTCTAGACTCTAATATTAATTTACTCTATTAGTATTAGTAATTTAGTATAAATATTAGTATTAGTATAAAATTCTAAATAATAGTATTAGTTAATAATTACTTAATGGCAAGTTAGTGATAGAATTAGGTTAGATGAAAATTATATAATTAATTATATACAATTATTATATAATCAATATATTATATATATATAAATTATAAAAAAAATTAAATTAAATTTCATTCGGTTCGGTCCGGGGTGAAAAATCCCTGGACTGTGGACCGGACCGAATGATTTCGGTCCACTAAAATTAGGACCAAGACCAGACCGGACCAGTACCAGTCCGGTCCGGTCGGTTTTTCCGGTCCGGACCGGCCGACTTTCATCCTTAAATATAATGCACTCCAAATATGCTTTATCATTTTCTTTCTAATTCCTTTTAAGTATACTTAAACTATTAAGAAAAAAATTATAAATTCACAAATAATCATTTTTTTAATTATTAAAAAAATTAAATTACATGAGAGCACATTTGGGTGTCACCCAAAGGGACCAATACTTTTTTTTTTTTATCCTAATGATTAAGGGAGTGGTTTTTAATGAATTTATGAATTTTTTCTTAAATCTTTAAAGAGGTTTAAAAAAATAATTGAAAAAAAATCATTTGTACCTTTATCGATTTTCCTATCATCATCCATAGTAAATTATTATAACAAAAATACGATATAAGAAATCACTATGGTATACTGGTTTTGGAGCGGTGTAAATTGAGGCAATTACAGAATAAATGTTAGAAAACAAAAAATAAAAATAAAAAATCTATTTATTATTTATTTATTTATCTTTATCTTATCATTTTATAATAAAATATTAGCTAATAGATATATAAATAAAATATAATAAATAATTTCTAATTATCGAAATAAAGAGAAAATAATAAAAATTGAAAAGAAGAAAAACCTTTATGCTAAAAAGAATATATTAAAAGTAATTAAAATGAATAGCATATTTCTTTTTCAAACAGGAGACAGGTATTCGAAAGAGATAAACTACTTTGGTTGTCGCCACAACAGCACTCATCGATAACTTGTCACCAGCTAAAATCGGAAAGCTGCCCTCCCTTGACTGCACACCTCACTGAACGGTGAGAAATGGCGAGAGAGGGTGAAGTGGTTTGCGTCACCGGCGGCAGCGGCTGCATTGGATCCTGGCTCGTCCGTCTCCTTCTCGACCGTGGCTACTCCGTCCGTGCCACCGTTCAGGATCTCAGTTTCCTCTCTCTCACTCTCTCTCTCTCTCTCTCTTTTAGTTTCTAGTTTCTGCTTTCGTAAATGCAAATTCGTTTATCTGCGGAATTGTCATCTCCTGCTTAATATTCCATTTTGCAGAGGATGAGAGTGAAACGAAACATCTAGAAGCTCTGGAAGGAGCAGAGGCCCGTCTCCGTCTCTTCCAAATCGATCTACTTAACTACGGCTCTATCCTCACTGCCGTCAGTGGCTGCGCCGGAGTCTTCCACCTCGCCTCTCCCTGCATCGTCGATGAAGTTCTAGATCCCGAGGTTCTTGATATATTGACCTGAAATTCTGTTAGAAGGATCAAAAGCCAGGCCTTGACATAGCACCCTATATTCCAGCAAATTCAAAAAAAAAATTTTCCTTTTATTATACATCGTTTTGTTGTCGTATATTCTACGTAATTTGGTGGTTCCACAGAAACAACTTCTGGACCCGGCCGTCAAGGGAACGCTAAACGTGTTGACGGCGGCAAAGGAAACAGGGGTGAATCGCGTGGTGGTGACTTCATCCATCTCAGCTATTACTCCGAGCCCTAATTGGCCGGCCGATATCGTCAAGTCTGAGGATTGCTGGACCGACATTGAGTACTGCAAGCAGAAAGGAGTGAGTGCCCCTGCACCTGAATTTGGATAGGTTTTCATAAATTTATCTAGGACTATAATTGTGGTTCCCAGATTGGATCATGAAGGCATTGCATAGTTGTGTGTTCAGTTTACATTGGGTCTTATGGATAGGTGTGTGTTTGTTTGTTTTTTTGTGGTGTAGTTATGGTATCCGCTTTCTAAAACCCTAGCTGAGAAAGCTGCTTGGGATTTTGCGAAAGAGAAGGGTTTGGATGTGGTGGTGGTGAATCCTGGGACGGTAATGGGCCCTGTGATCCCTCCTAGGCTCAATGCAAGCATGTTAATGCTTGTTCGCCTTCTCCAGGGTAAGTGTCTATCCTTGCAGCATGTCTTTTTTGGTTATATTGTTGTTATTGGTGGATTCTTTCATCGGAAACAAAATCTCGATTTTTCCACCACCTTAGGTGTGGTTTATATCAATTAAATTGATGTACTATTGCTTTTAATTTAATCGGAGCGTTTCATAACTTCAACCTGAAATAGCAAATTAATACTCGGGTGTCTTGGGCGGTTTAGCAGATCATGTAGTCCATGATCTGTGAGGACGCATCAGCAACTCTTTGACTTTTTATTCTAGTTATTACTGGTTGTATTTCTAACCTCTAATGAAAACCATAATTGTCTTAATTCTAATTTTCTTATATCTAGAGCTAATAGATGCACTGATGGTGCCATTTTATTCTTACTGTAGGATGCACTGAAACATATGAGAACTTTTTTATGGGATCTGTGCATTTCAAAGATGTAGCTCTAGCACATATATTGGTGTATGAGAACAAATCAGCAAGTGGAAGGCACTTGTGTGTTGAAGCTATATCTCATTATGGTGATTTTGTGGCAAAGGTTGCTGAAATTTACCCTGAATATGAGGTGCCATGGTAATAATTTGACTTACTGCTTCTGCATGTGGGTTTGAAAGTAATAACCATTTACTTGTCTATTTTTGAAAAAAATGAACATCTGAGCCTTCCAAACAGCATCAGAACTATAAATTCTGAATATGGTGGGATTGAATTTGCATTCCAATGATAGTTATTTTCTAGAGATTATGATACTTGATGATAATGGATATATCCGACTACCATTTGCCAAATGAGCTTTATTGAGTCTACATTGATATTGTAGTGTCTGCTACAAGTACCACTGAAGTTTATCATCACATTTGTTTTGGTTTTAACTACATTTTTTGTTTGAGTTTACCCCACCCAATCTCACTCCGATCCTTTGACTAAGTGGGGTGATCAGGCTGGGTTTCCTGCACTTTGAGTTCGCTAAATTCTGGATCTTTTTGTAACCTTTTTCTTAATTTCTGATTGCTATAGGACAGAAAAAAGTTTTTTTGATGCCTTCTTTTATATTAATTGTAACCGCCAAGATGTCTTTAGAGATAAGGTTTTACCACTCCATTGGTTTTGCTTTTTGATATTGTCATTGCCAAGGTGTCCTAAGTTGTAACCACGGTATTTCTCTCCCATAAGTTAGTTCATAAATAAATTACGGGGTTCCGTCCTCTTCTTTACAAAAAATAGTGGGGTGGATATGTGGAGGTCCAGTATGGTACTTCTGTTCTTGCTTCTTAATGATGTCTACTGGCTTGCATGCGTTCTATTGATTTTAGAATTTCCTGTCAAGAAACCTAATGTCACGTAGATATATATCTGCCTGAATTCCCAAAAGGTTTGTTTCTGTTTCTCCAGCTCTGTCATATCCGTTTGACGGAATTGTTCCAATTTATATGCGGTAGAAATGGTCTTATAAATTGTTGATGCTATGATGTCTCTGTAAATGTAGGTTGCCAAAGGATACCCAACCTGGTTTGTTAAGGACAAAGGATGGATCAAAGAAGCTGATGGACTTGGGCTTACAATTCATACCCATGGAGCAAATTATCAAGGAGTCTGTTGAGAGTTTAAAGAGCAAGGGATTTATTTCTTGAATTCAGCTCCAGGCGTCACTGAAGAACTTCAAGGACCCAATTACTAGCTGCATATGCTCACGAACACCCGGTGACCTATCTATCTTGTAAATTGATTGGGTGGTGAAGACAAGTATGTATGAATAATTCTAGACAATAAAGTAAGCTTATTTACTTCAGCTAGTATGTCCTTGCAATTTTTTCCTGGTATGTAATCGAGAAAAAACTAGATTGTTGTATGTTTCAAGAAGTTCTGTCCGGTATTTCTTCCAAGTTGCTTCTCGACAGAGTCGAATTTGTAAGAATTTTTGTAGTAAAAATGAAGGTACTTGGTAAGTTGCAAATGTGTAAAAAAATGATATTTGTTAAGAATCAAAATGGCTGTCTGCACTTTCTGCCTTGATTTCGGATTCTTAAGCCTTTTCACTGCTGTTATGTTAATTTTGTCTATTTGATGCATACCTTTTCCAAAAGCCCATGAAAAACAGCCTTGTGTTCTCTGTATATTGATGTGGTAGTCAACCCGCAGCAGATGACAACTCTGCTTTTTCTACATATAACAGTGATATACATACTGGTTTTAGCATATTAAGAAAAGCCAAACTATTCCCTCTCATTTGATCTCTCTAACTTTCTGTCAAACCTGATATTCATCTCACTTTGCTAGTGAATAAGATAGTACGGCTTTGATTTTGTACTTTTACTTGAATGGGAACCTCAACTAGACCTAACAAATATCACAACAATCCGAATTTCTAGCGGCTGGGTTTAAGCGGGGTCGGTTCAAAGAACCGCAGGCCCTCCTCAAGATCAGGGCAACCTTATCACACAAGTTGTCAATTTAGAGTGAAGACGTCGACTCCAATACTAAATTCTACGGATCGAGTATAGAAAGGTAATGAAATATGGCAACCCATATGATTTGAAAGATAGAATTTTTAAGTGGTCTATAATGGTTTTACAAGGGTCTAGTGGTCGGTAAAGATTTTCTAACGAGCTTATCAATTTAGTGATCACCTTGTTCTGGTCCTAGAGGTAGACTTTGGATCATATTGGATTTGCATCCCGAGAGTTCCAAATTTTATAGAGTCCTAACTGCTGCCAGACTATTGGGCCCATTATTGACCTTTCAACTTCAAGCTCAACTATGCTTAGTCGTCTGAGTTAGACAAGTGGGTCCAATTGAAAAGTGCTTCGTTCACGAAAATAAATAAATGTTTTAGACATAAAAGAGTTTTATAAAAATAAATTTATAAATTAATGTGAAGATATAATGTATTATATGAAGTCGCGATAGTTTATTAGATTATAGATTTAATATATCATATGAAGTCATGATAGTTTATGAGTTTACTTTTATGAAATTCATTTATGAGTGTATCACTTGTCTAAAAATATTTCATAAAAGTAAAATTCACAAACTGATGTGATTAGACCTAATATGTTAAATCTATTTTACAAGAAAAATAGTTTTACAATCTAATTTATTATAGAAAATTACGTTACTTTATAAGTTTTTTTTTTAACCAAATATATATTTCTATATGAAATTT
Organism: Carya cathayensis; assembly: GCA_011037825.1. Lineage (NCBI taxonomy): Eukaryota > Viridiplantae > Streptophyta > Magnoliopsida > Fagales > Juglandaceae > Carya > Carya cathayensis. The sequence goes on from QGSO01000171.1 coordinate 2,877,366, forward strand.
ACGTAAATAAGTTTCATGAAAAGTACTTGCCACTTGAGACGAATCTAAGATACACTTATCTTATTATATTAGAGCATTGATATTGGTTTATGCATATGCATATGCAAAATGATCTCTTTTGAAGATTGATTTTACTATTTAAGCAAAACTCCCATATTGGATTATGCATCTTTGAGCTAAAATAATAAATAATAATAATATTTTATTATTATTAATTTATTGCCTTTTTTTATATAGATTTTGCAATTAGCACCTACTACAAATTCCATTATTTAAACTATGCTCAAAAACACCAATTTCATGTATTCAAATTTATCAATTTTATATATCAAATGACCAAATTTATAAATACACAAAAAATGAATCTCGTGTGCTAAAAAAACAGTTTGTATTAACATGTGCTTAATATTACCAACAAATGTTAACATGTGCTCAAAAACAATTTGTACCATCAATTTAATACAAATTCTATGTATTAAAATCAACTTAATACAAGTTCCAAAAAGTTGATTTTGATACAAATTCCTCCAAGTTCATTAGAATACAAATTTCCAGCACCAAAATCAATACCAAGTAGTAGGGGTGTAACCGGTCCGGTTCGGTCCGGTTTTTGACAAAATTTAGGACCGAACCGGTATGTACCGGATTTGCATTTTTCAAAACCGATTACGCACCGGTTACCCTCCTAAACCGGTACTCCGGTTTTACCGGTTTCCGGTCCGGTTCGATCCGGTTTTACCTGTTTTAATGTACTATATTATATCATATATATAATATAGTATATAATACTATAGTGATAATATATTGTAGTATATTATAATATATATTATAATTGTATTATAGACTATAATGATATATTATAGTATATTATAATATATAGTGATATAATATTAGTATAACTATTAATATGAACTATATAATATTAGTATAACTATTAATATAATAAGTAAAATTATATAAGATTTTAAAATTTAATGCTATATTAATTAGTAATTTATCATATAATACAAAACTATTTTATATATAGTTATATATTATATATAAATATTATATACAATATAAAAAAATTAAAATATATATATATAAATCGGTCCGGTCCGGTTTTAGAAAAAGAAAAATTGAAACCGGACCGATTTTGACCGGTTTTAAGAAAACTAAAACCGGTACCGGACCGGACCGGACCAACCTTGGGACCGGACCGATGCCACCGGTTTGGTTCGGTCCGGTCCGGTTTACCGGTTTATCGGTTTTTTTTAACACTCCTACCAAGTAGTCAAAACAAGCAACAATTCCACCAAAATGGAATACAAGCAGTCTAGAATACAAGCAGCAGTAACCAATTCTAAGCAGTCAAAACAAGCAGCAGCCCCACCCTTCTTTCCAACACCAATACCAAGTAGTAGCCCCACCAACAAGCAGCAGCTACAAGTCTTCCAACAACTCCACCACCAGCAAGCAACAACAAAAACAAGCAATTACCAACAACAAAATTGACCCAATCATCAAATGACACATCCCGTTGGGATTTTTGTTTAGATGCCCATTTTTCCTATTGGGGTTGTGTCGCTTAGACATCAACATTTGTAGTATCCATAGGGGAGTTACTAAAACCACCCTCACCACTTTCCAACAATGTGGTGAAGAATGGATGTTCATCAATTAAAGTGTTCATCCTTCAACAAAATATTGAAGGACAAAATGTTACTAAAATAGCATATTAAAACAGTACCCTTGTATTGAAGGACAAAGTGTTCATCCTTCACAATATCAATTAATATACTCATAGTTATATTAGCAATTAAAACAACACATTATAACAGAGGATTAGCAAAACCAATAGCAAATTACAATCAAACATCTTCAAAATAGCAACTGAAAAGACCTCAATATTAAAAATAGTTTCCTAACAACAACTCCAAGCCAATTAAAATAGGCTAAACATTGTAATGCTAAGCATTGTGATGATACAGGTAAATTTTGCCTACAATACATGCTAATTAGATAATTAGCATAGTGGTTATATCAAACATTTCCAATGACAGAATTCATGCTAGTTACACCAAACATATCTTATGAACTTTGTGATTATAGGTGCATAATCACACCAAGAGTGGTCAAAATAATGGCATCGTCAAAACCCTAATATAAAATTAAGAACAGAAAATCAAAAGGTAATCTAGATTAAGCAAAACCAGAGGACAAAGTAATAAAATACTTTGTTATGCTCCTACATGTTTACAAAAATCAAAGGATCCATTTACAAAAATTAGAAAATCAAACAACAATTAGAAAATTGAAATCTATGTAATAAAAATCTCTAGGCAAAACAGAGATAATCATGTTTTATTTACTCTAGGTAGTCGATACGGAAAACATAAGGTGGTGCAGCAGTAGTGGTGATTTCCAAGTCAATGGCAATGGAGGAAGTGCAACGTTCTCGTGGGAGGCAGAATTCCTAGAAAAAATTACATGATCAAGAATTTTGGGAAGGAGAAATATTAGAGATATGCATAATTTATTATAGTAAAATTAAGGACCATATTATGTAAATATATCTTTGCATATACATATGCAGATACCAATGCAGTACTCTTATACAATTATAATTTGATCAATTGGGATAGCAATAGCATCCTACCAAAATAAGCCTAAACTTGGGATCTTGTGCTGATCACCAAATTCTACAGAAACAGCCTAGCTAGCCCACTGGGCACCAGTATTCTCAATATATGCACACATTCATGCATATAAACATGTCCGTCTGGTTTGGGAACTAAGTTACCCCGCCAAAGGCTTGCACGCAAGGCAGTCGATAAAAGCGATAGATCACCACAACAAAAATAACAGGCTGATGATTGCGTTTCGATGATGTCTCTCAAAGAAAACGTGGTCAATGATCACATGTAGATCTACCTTTTTCTGCAGCTAGCGAGTTTCAGCAAAAACAAAAGTTAGGGTAAGCTAGCTAGCGTAGCAGCTAGCCATGGAGAAAATGATGGTTTATCTTGATCTGGGAAATTAACCCTGGCCGGCAGTGTGAGTGAAAACTGAATATGGAAGATCGGTAGTATGAACATGATCACGCAGTGTACAGCTGACAACCCAGATCATCTGTCAGGAGATCTACGCTCTTAGATATGTTGTCGGTGACCGAAACTACAGTCTGTCAAACTATTCGATTGGGACCCATGCATGCATATCAGTGGGGACCTACGTACGTCATAATCATATCTCTGCACTAGTTTCAGCAGTTCCCTCCCTAACTTTGGCTCTCTTCTTGACTTTACCCGCTCCTCTGGTTTTCTTTTCGTCCATTGCTTAGGGCCACCGACTGTTTCCCACGACCCTATCCCGGGGGAGAAGCTGCCCAAGTTGTTGCCCATAAAGACTTGATTTATACGTCACGCCCAACTCAGATTCATCCCCTTTGTCAATATTTTACAAAACCCGGTAGACCATTAATGCATCCCTTATTTCCCCGACACTCTCTCATGCTCAATAATTTACAAAAAGTTAATCCCTTTGATACACGAAATTGTGTTAAAAAAAAAAAAAAAAAAGATAAATGAACGTACAGTGAAAGCTGTTAGACGTTGAAATAATACTTTTAGTGAAAAAAAAAATTTCATAAATTAATGTCACAGTAGATTTAAGATATTTATGAATTTTTACTTCTATTTCGTCCAAAATCAACCACATATATGGACCATTGTTAACTATGACAGTTGATTTGTTTAATAAATTTCCAAGACCCAGCTCAATGGGTTTCAGTGGCTGGTACGTACCGAACGTACGTATGTACGTTGTAGGGTTAAGCCGACAGGTACGGAATTGTAGGGTAAAAAAAATTGAATAATGATAAGTTTATTATTCTATTATTACTTTTTTATTATTATTTTTTTAATTTTTTTTATTTATTTAATAGTTAATCAGAAAGTAACTATTAATGATGTATATTTTTTTGAAGTTTTTTTTAATAATTAAGGATATTAAAAATACTTAAAAGAAAATAATAAAAAAAATACAAATTTCAAATATACTATAGTAGTAAAATGGTGATTAAAGAGTAATAACTGTATCATAATCCAATGAAGATTTTTCAATGTCATATAGAATTTACTGTTTACCTCTTAAATTAGATTGCGTTTAAATGTTAGATAATTTCTTATTGCGTGGTGATACTCCCACTGCTCCCGTTTTAGTCGTTTTGAATTTTTTTTTTGGTATTTTTTTACATGTATTTTTTAACACATGTATATATTTTGTAAAAATTAAAAAAAATTATAATATTATTAAAAAATAACTACTTAATTATTAAGTAAATAATAATAAAATTAAAATAAAATAATCATAGTGGTAACTCTCAGTGGTAGCTACCAGGGATAAGAATAGCATTTTCCTTTCTTATTATTTGAGTTAATTTATAAATAGTAATTTCTTACAAGTTTTATTGAGATATATTAAATATAAATAAATTAAAATATGTATTTAAATATATAAAATATATTGATATGTGTTTAACCTTTTATAAAAATTTTAAAAAATTAATAAATTTAATAAATAATTAGTTTGAAATGAATGAAAAACATCTAGGCTTAGTTTACCGTCTTAGTTTACCGTCATGGGCGGGGAGTACGGTTCTCCTCCTCCCAGATCATGATCAGCACTTGGTACTAGCTTTGCGGTAATAAGTTACAAAGTCAGGACCGTCCAATTAATCCAACACCCTGTGCTTCTCCACCGTCAGCTATAATTTTTTCATTAATGACCTCATGTCATATTGAAGTATAGGTGGTAATATGTTACACGATCCGTTAATCCAACACAAATGTAATACGATAATAGTATGTTAGGATTTAGTCTTAACGAGTTTAGGTCAAAATGGATTGACCCGTTACGACACGATTGCTTAAAGAGTTGATAACGGGTCAACCCGTTTTGAACAGTTATAACCCGTTATGACACGCTAAAAATGTTAAAGTTATAATTATACCCTTATACTTAAAAGTAAAATTGTTAGAATTTTAATTTCGATATTTTTGTTATTTGGATTGTAATTTTAAACTTGTAGTTAGTTTTATAATTTTTATAGATATTGTGATTTTAATATTTATATAAAATTCTACTAAATTTAATTAGATCAAACAGGTTAATTTCGAACCTATACAATTCATTTATATAAACAGTTTGAAATGGGTTGTATTGTGTTGTGTTAACCTATTGCGTCATATTTACTAATGGGTTAAAACGAATTGACACAACACAACTCATTATGTTAATGGGTCGTGTTAGGATTTGAGATTTTGACACAATAAGCTTAACGGGTCGAGTTAGAGTTGATCTATATAGTATAATAGATATGATTTAACAGGACACGAACACGATCCGTTAACACGATTTGACACCTCTAAAAGCATTGTTAATGGATTATGCATATGTAAATAACAAATTTGATGAATGTAAGATAAATTTAAATTTTAACTATTTCATTTATATAAGTCTCCACATTGGAATAACTATTTTTTTATTATATAATAATAAAATAATATAAGATAAATTTAACTTTAGCTATTCACATCAAATCTCGACATTGGATATCTATTTATTTATTAGATAATAATGAGTAATTAATAATTCAAAAAATATTTAATTTTTTAATTATTATTTATTTTATTTTATCATATTTTAATTATTAATTATTAGTTTATTTTATTTTATCACATTTTACTATTTTATTTAAAGAAACTTATGGAAGTTTGTGGATCTAAATAGATAGAAGAGAGAGAGTGTTATAAAAAAATAATAAAATAAGATTTACTTCTTGTACAGTGTAGATCAAATTTGATCTTTTCTTTACCGATACTATAGCTAAAAGCTACAAATTTTGTTAATAAATAATCCATTGCAAGTGTGTTTTATATCTAATAGTCAAAAAGTACAATATATTTTGAAAATGCATAACCCGGTGAGAATGCTCTAAGTATTGGGAAGAGCTACTTTGTTGCTCCAAGTTGATCACTCTAGATGACTGCTCATCAATTTTTTTTTACTTAGTGATTATAGAAGTTATTTTTAATAGATTGATGTATTTTTTATTCTTTAAAAATATTAAAAAATGATAAAAAAAATGTGAATTAAAAAATTAAAAAAAGTTGAGAAGTTGATTTTAGTGTAACGATAAGGAAGAGCAGTGCTACTCAAGCGGTAAAGTAGCATCGCTATTGAAGTATTTTTCTATTATATGTTACTAACATTTTTCATTAAATGTTACAAATGATAAAGCATTAATGAGTAGTTTAAGCTGTACGTCACTGATTTTTATAATTTCAGGTGCGGAAAATTATAAAAAGGAATGTGAAAACTTGGAAATACATGTATACTTTCCCTTGAAAATTATAATAATGTTCAAGTACCAAAGAATTACATTGAAAAATATATAGTCATGATGTACAATAATTAATTGATACATATAGCTAGAGAGGGCAATAGCCTTGCATGTAGATGGCTTGGCCAATGACACGCATGGGTGTAAGTACTGCATGCATGCATGGCATTAATGGTTTCTTTACAAACCCTTCTCAGCTTCCCAATGCGATGGTTGGATGTTTGATTCTTGATAGATAGAGCATGTCTCCCTAAATATTTTTCAGAAAACTGTATAGTACTTAGATTAAGTTCTTTTCATTTTGTTTTTGTATTGATATACATATAGTTGATATATAGGATATGATTTGATGCTTGTTTTTGAGATTTTTACGGTAGGGCAATAAAATTCGAAGGTACAACAATATTAAATGTTCGTTTAATGACAAGGGACGCAAGTTGCCCTCTACACAGGGCAATAATCTACCAGAAATTAAAGGTTCAAGAAAAATCCTATATATATATTGACGTAAACAACAGTAAAAGGTGCGTCCTCCACATCTGCTTGCCAAAAAAAAAAAAGATTCTATGTTGAAATGTCATTTATATATAATACTAACGTTTACAAAGGATCTATATATAGAAAGGGCCGTACACATAAGGTGCAAATTAGTGGAATTAGCTTGATAATTTAGGGGTGCATGGGCTCTAACTCTACCGAATGCTCACCTCCAACCTCTGACTCCGATTAGGGTTGGATTTCAAAATGTGCTCTGACTCTGACTCCAATTGAAAGTTGAAGCCCAACTCAGAGTTAGGTTTTTTTTTTTTTCCCATTTTTCTTCCCCTTTTCCCACCATCCAAACAATATACAACAACATTCAAACAACAATTAAAAATTTTATTAATTAGATCCGATCTATCTACTTCATTTTCTCGGCCTAACGAAACCAATCTCTTCTCCACCAACATATCTAATCGATCTTGGTTTAGCCATCATCTCCGTCAGACAGCATCCACCATCTCTGTCGCACCATGCTTCTCTCGACTCTCAACATTGAAAAGACAAAAAGTGAAGAAGGCTGAAGGAGGGGACTGAGGGGGCTTTTAGGTGATGTTCAAGGTGTAACACGATGGGTATTAAAAGGAAATTCTAACACACGGTCACTAACAAAACGAGGATTGCAGATAGAAAGAGGGATGAAGAGTTTTGAAGTTTGAGCCCAAGCTCGGAAGATGTGAAGGAAAACACACCATCAACGGCATTATTGCCACCCCCGTCGACCCCAACTAGGGGTGGCAATATGTTACACGACCCGTTAACCCAACACGAACACAACACGATAATAGCAAGTTTGGGTTTAGTCTTAATAGGTTTGGGTTAAAACGGATTGACCCGTTAAGATACGATTGCTTAATGGGTTGATAACAGGTCAACCCGTTATGACATGTTATAACCCTTTATGACACGTTAAGAAAGTTAAAGTTAAAATTATACCCTTATACCTAAAAGTAAAATTGTTAGAATTTCAATTTCGATATTTTTATTGTTTGGATTGTAATTTTAGACTTGTAGTTATCTTAATAAATTTTATAAATATTGTGATTTTAAAATTTATATAAAATTATGCTAAATTTAATTAGGTTAAACTAGTTAATTTTAAGTCTATTCAATCCATTTATATAAACAGTTTGAAACGGGTCGTATTGTGTCGTGTTAACCTATTTCATAATATTTACTAATGAGTCAAAACGGGTTAATACGACATGTTTCGTTATGTTAATGGGTCGTGTTAGGGTTTGAGATTTTGACACGATAAGCTTAACGGGTCGGGTTAGGGTTGAGCTATATAGTATAATATACATACTTTAACACGACATGAATAAGACCCGTTAACATGATTTGACACCCTTAACCCCAACCACCTCAATCTTGACTGATTCCACTGGGTAAAAGGAGCAGCTGACAATTCCCCAAAATCCAAAATGGTATCGTTTTTGTAAATTCACTAAAAGGGAATATATTGTGGTTAAATGGTGTGGGAATTGAAGAGGTTGAGATCAGCTCGTTTGGGCTTGTGACTTTAAAGGGTGGGTGACTGAGTGTTACTACATAAGAAAGTGAAATTGTTCTAGTGAGAAGAGTTGTTCGTCTCCGTTTGGATACGGAGAGTACCTCAACTCTTCTCACTACTATTCATTACTTTATTATTACTTTTCACCTACTTTTACTACTATTCCTTACTTTTTATTACTATTTATTATTTTATTATTATTTTTTACCTACTTTTTACTACTATTCACAATACTTCTCAACACTTCTCAACTCTCCTCATAGGGGCACCGGGGGCTTAAACTCCAGTCGTGGAGCTTAATAAGAAATAACAACAACCATTAGGCTAATCGAGCATCATTTATTTATGTTGTAATATTAAATATATCTATCGGAGTCGAAGTCAATAATCCGGAGTTTTGTTGAACTCCAACTCCGACTATTTTTATCCTCCAACTCCAACACTGGACTCCGACTTTTCTGACTCCGATGAAGTTGAATTTGAGCGGGTTTCGATTCGGAGTCGCCTTTAGTCTTTACCGACCCCTACTTGATACTGTTCCACGAGTTGTTCGATCTATTTGTAAATCAGTAGTATACAAGACAGTACAGTACATGATAAAAGTTCAATTTAAAATTAAATTATGTGGCATCTACAACATAGTCTGTATTTTTATGCCGACTTCTAAATTTCTAATATAATTTTTTATCAAGAATAATGTACGTGAGTTGGCCTTACTTGGACGCGAATGGAAAAGGGAAAGGGTAAATAAATTAAGCATAAATTCCATTCAGAGCTCAAACCAGCCTGCAAATGAGTGAACAATATCAATGCCCCCCAAAGGCATTCGACAAGAGTCAAGACCACTCAGTGTACTGCAGTGCAGTGCAGGCCCTTTAGTAGACAAACAAAAAAACAACCCACTCAAAGCAAAGCCGTTTCCATCGATATTTCCCTAAATGAGGGCTATATATTTTAATATGATCATACATCTGAATGCTTCGTTTTAAACTCCCTATACCCAGAATTCCCTGCCCCACGTACGCACTGTTGCATGCAAGATTCACATCAAACAGAAGTACAGAGATCCATAATATTTTGTTTCTCTCCTAATTTGACACTTAAGTCATTCCTTTCAGACATCCAGGACCGAGTATCTTTAATTTCTCGACATGCTTTGCATTGCTTAGAGTGATCTCTCTCTCTCTCTCTCTCTCTCTCTCTCCTTCCTTTTTGTTCCCTAATGGATGGAATTACTAAACATTAGGAGATCAGAGGGAAGAGGTAGAGAAGAACGTACACATTTTAAGCAACAAGCCAAAGAAGGCAATTTAACCGTGGTATTTCCTTTTGACGTTGCAGGGATAAAAATGGTGAAAGAAACAAATGCGTAAAAAAAAGGTATAAACGTTCTGATGGAAAAAGGACGGGGGCAATAAATGTTGCATCATTCTATGACATGATGTAGATCTAAAACTGAGGATCAGAAATGGGGTTTTTTGTTTGGGAGTGCCTGGTGGGTCGCTATGTTATCATGACAAAAGTTGAATATATATAATAGTTGTAAAAGATAAAATAAGATAATACCATCTAGAATGGTTTAAGAAAGGGTTGGCTGCAAGTCGTTTTCACACTGAGCTGGTGTTTACCTTAATTAAATAAGATCAGCAATCAGAAAAGAAAGGGATTAGTTTTTTCTTTTCATAGATGCTTGCAGGCTTTAGCCTATATCCTTTAGTAGCAGTTGTTTTTTTTATTCTCAGAAGTAGCAGTTGTTTTCACAGAAAGAAATGTTGTTTTCCTAGCTATGGAAGATGATATTGGAGAATATCCATGATCGGGGGTTGGCCATGGTTGAGATCATCTCGATCCAAACACCAAAAATTAAGAACCCCAGATATGTTTTAAAATGTAAGAATTAAAACAGATAAAAGGTATCAAGAGCACCTGAGGGAGTGGAAATCCATAAATCAGAGGCGCACGTGTGCCATCATCATAACAGAGATCTTTGAGCCCAGGAAATCGAGATGCCGGGGACCAGATGAACAGTTGCTCTTGACTTCAAACATTTGGCTATAGTGACTGCTATTTTTGCTTTGCCCTTCTTCATGAATCATAATATTATAAGCTGTGGCCTCCACAGTCTGAGTTGGGTACTAGAATCCACACAAGCAAACAGTTTTGCAGATATGGAAGAACAATACAAATGAAAAGAGAACGACAGAATAATAGAAAATAATTAAGACCTTCCTTATTATATCCTTCTAGAGTCAACTTGATCATCTGCAATTTGCTCATAATGATATATATTGTGGAAGGAGAAATTAATGTACTAAACAAAAGTCATGTTTCTATAGATTTCTTCGATATCTCCATTTTCAAACTTCTATTCCATTTACTTCTTCTGATTTCAGTTGACCAGGTCAAGAGAAAAAAGATCAAAGAAACTGAACAGTGGATGATATAAATGCTGTTTTTTCTTGTACGCAGTTGGAAACTTAGATGGAATCATGAATACCAGCAATTACAGAAGGAGAATAAAGGTCTAACAAGCTGAAGGAATGAGAACGAGATAGCACAGGAGGAGAAGAATAATTATAAGTTTTATATAGCCACGAGAAACAAAAAAAAAAAATCCTCAATAATGAGAGAATCACTAGTAAATATATATATTAAACGTTATAAAAAAAACAGACGAAAATGGAAAATTAAGAACTTTTCAAAAATAAAGAACTATACGATGGTGGTGGTGGTGGTGGTGGTCGTTTGAGCAACACCACTTCCACTTCCCTCACCGGAACCCCCAGCATCACCTCCTTGAATCGCCTTGGCTGGCACATTTTCCTGCGCCGCAGAAGCTGCCACCACTGATGTGGTTGCCGTGACTGTGTGTCGTTTCCGCTTCTTCTTTTCATAAGGAATCCCTCTGGCTTTCGCCTGCCCTTCCCTCACCTCCCTCAAGTAAATCCTCACCGCCCTCGCTCCGAACGGGTTCGACTCCGGCCGTCCGCCGTTCTCCTCGAAAGCTGCTCTCAGGCGTCCGATCAGCGCGTCCAGGCTCCCCCACGCTTGCTTTAGCGGGCAAGCACAGGGGGCCGGAGGGTTCGGGTGCCCGAAGTAGGGGCAACCGGAGATGTGCACCTTCGTCTTCCCAAACTGGTCCAAGTACTTCAAGAACTCGATCACGTGCGCGCCACTGCACCGGGATAGAGCTAACGGAGGCTTGTGGTTCTTCAGGTACTGCAAAAAGGTATTCCAGTCTCGCCGCTTCTGTGATTCGTACCGACTTGGTGGCAAGGGCGATGAACCCTCCGCAGCCGGGGCCGAACCTGTTGCGGATGGACCCTCTCCGCTATTCGGGTCGGATGCACCAGCACCTGAAGCTGAATCCATAAACAAGAGCTAGCTATGGGTTTGTACAAGCAACAATTTTACCTAATATTTTCGACAACTGGGAATTGATGGTTTAACTTTTGTCTCTTCTGCCTTGAAAAGAAACCTCAATATCTATAGGTGAGATTCCACCCCGTGTCTTTCCTCCCCGTGTCTCTCCCTCTAGCTAACAAAAACAAACACCATGACCCTTTCAGTTCAGTTTTCTATATTTCATCATGGTGGCATCAAGATCCGAAGGGACCGACTGCTCCGTTTGGATCGATGATCTCTTCACTTGAAAGAGCTTCTTTTGGAGCCTGGACTCGCGAGAAAGTGAAGGTAATCTAAGCGACGGAGCTGGGAGAAAGAGCTCTAGCTTGTTGATGGGACGTAAGATGTGTGGATGAATGAATACGGACGAGACCCTCTCCGCACTTTTAGAGATAGATTAGAGAAGAAGACTGCTGCTAATTGCTATAAAGATTATTTATTTTTTAATTTTTAATTTATTTTTTTAAAAAGGAGCAATTATCTGTGTAAAGAAAAACAAAAACTACGTGGAGAGAGAGAGAGATTTCTTTTCTTTTTAGTTGTGGTGAGAGAGGGAAAGAATGGTGGAAGAATTCACAATTCACGTGGTGGCCCCATTGGATATTACTTGCTTACTATTCAACCCGCGGAGCCCTCAGCTCCTATCCCACTCTCTCCTTTAAAGAGAGCATTTCCATCTGGCCTTCTTTATAATTTTCTTTAAATTTTAGTTTAAAGTCATATTTTTTTATATTTTTTTTAAATTTTACTTATTTTTTATAAAAATTTTACACCATATTTTCTATCATTTATTTATTATATTAAAATAATATTTTATTATTATTATTATTATTTCTACTACTTTATTTATACTCTCTATAAAATATATCTAAAAAGTAATTTAAAAAATGAACAATAGCTCTCTAAATATAAGAAGTTACTGTTCACATCTTAAATATTTTCTTTTTTAAAATAGAGAATCGGATTGAGCATTAACCCCAAATGTATATAAACCCTACAATTTACAAAAAATGATGCTTTAGAGAACGGGATGAAAATGCTCTTAGTGCATTTAAGTTTCACAATTTCACTTACATTTTACACTTAATGACATGATATAATCCAGTTCGTCAAATAAAAAATTTAGTTTCGAAATCTTCCACTCATTGTATTAAAAAAAAAAAGGGTTTCACTTGCCTTTTAAGATTGCTTGTATTAGTATTTTAAAACAATTTGATAATTGTTATGCAATAAAATTTGTTTAAATTTTTGTTTGAATTTAGAGATTTTAAGTGAGGAAGACAGATTTATTTTCTAGGAACCTTTTTGTTGTTTTTAATAATTTTTATGTAATTTTTAAAAAATTAACTTTGAAATTCTTAATGCAACTTTTAAGAATATGTTTGGACAATGAAATTAAATAAGAATCTCTAAGATTTAACATAATTTTATTTATAAATATCATTCAAATATATATTCTTAATTTAATACGAATAATATCAAATATTATAAAATTTATTTTATATATCCAATTGTCTTTCTCTCAATAATTGAGTGCGTGGTTTTCTTCAGCCACGGTGGAGCGTGGACTTAAGTAAGGATGGTGGATCGAGAGGCATTTTGGGTCTCTTGGAAGTCAAACGTTTCGAGGCTACTTAGGAAAAGAGGTTGTATTATAGTACCCGAGAGCTCCGTGGGATATTTACGGTTTAATTTAAACGTGTACGTAACATTTTTCCTTAAAAAGAATCGTGAAATTAATATGAACATTTTTAGAGATACATTTCAAAAAGATTTTTTTTGTAAAATTGATGGGATACATAAAATAAATTGAATTGAAATAATTTACAAAATGTGTTTTCATTGAAGTTTGAGAAAATAGACTCCATTAAAATGACGTTCGGAGAGAGCAGTATTAATTAATAATTTTTTATTTTATTTTTTCAAAACATTAATTTTATATTTTTGAAGTTACCGAAATTAATGTAAATGATTAGATATGAATTGATTGAGAGGAAGAGTGTTTTTTTTAGCCACTTAGATTTTCTGGACAGAGATTCTATTTATAGTAATTTTTACGTATTATTTATGTATTTAATTGATGTGATTGATTTAATCAGTTATTTTATATTAAAAAAAATAATATAACTAATTATATCGATCAAAAGGGAAAATATGTACATCAGTACGTACAAGAAAAATGAATATTTGTGATGAGTTATTTACAATGAGAATATACTTAATTTGATAGGAAATAAGTGATAATAAATAAGCAGTTTTCTTATAATGAGTTAATGATCATTAGAACAAGTGAAAAAAATAAGGAAAGGTCATGTCAAGTTGGCATGATATTCATGAACAATTGCGGCATGCATGTGTGGCCTGTGCACCAAGGCCGGAACGGGTGGTCGGAGTGAAATGGAATGATATATAGTTGGAAGATAGATGATCTGAGAGGATGCATGGGTCATGGAGAATGGGGAAAGAAGTAAGAAACTCAATAGATTGGGAGTAGAGTATAATCAACCAATGCATAATAGAAAGTTTCTTTTTAGCTCTTTGCTAGCTATTGCAAAAGGGAGAGCATCGCCATGTGTTATTTTTTCATATATATGTAGTAATTTCTTTCGATCTTTGATCTATATAAATTTTTTTATGAGTAGTGTTATTAATTCTCTCTCTCATATTTTATAGTCTAAAAATATTAAATGGAGTGGATCCATTAATTCATTTATCACGTGTATATAATGTAGAATTAGTAGCGTTTAATAAAGTAATGATCATATTAAGTGAGAGCCCCAAGCTATCTAACAAAATAAGGAAATACATCTATCTTTCTGTCTTTATTATTGTTTCCTTCTTCTTATTTTCCATTGTTATTTCCTTTTGTTTAGTTAAAAAAAAAAAAAAAAAATCGTCTCTTGTACATTTGGTCTATAGAGGTTAAGTTCTCTTCTCCTATAGAGGGTTGGGGTATTAGTCTCTGTTTTAGGCAGAGTGCTGTCTCTTAGACGGTTTGTCTATAGAGAGCTACAACAGTAGTTAAGACCATACCAGTCACAAATGAATTTGTGTACTGATGAAGCTCCAAACGCAGTAGTTGGCTCCTGATTTGAAATTTTTCCTATATGTATCTGATTATTGATATAACTTTTCTCTAATGAATGAATGAAGTCAATTTTCTGTAAAGAAAAATAAGGAAATACATGCATGACATGAACCGCGTACACTTATTAATTCTTATTCTACGCTCGAAAACACACAGCACATGATAAATATACATATTTCTATTTGATAAGTAAATGATTATAAATATAAAATATATTTTAATGACGAGTAATGCTACATATAGTCTTGAGATATGCAAGCCTCGCGTATTTCTTTTGAAAAAAAATATGGTTTACTATTTAAAAAATAATCTTTTAATGTGGGTCTCATATTTACCTACATTTTTCAAAAAGAATATGCAAGACTTGCAGATTTTAGGACTGCAAATATTATTTTTCTTTATTTTACATGAGGCATTACAACCAAAAAAAGCAGTGAATTAAGCAGCACCGGCCTTTTCTTTTGTATTTCCCTATATCCAACAAAAACTCAGTATTTCTATATATTCGATCTCCATCTTCTTTGGTCTCATGCATCATGCAGAAACCAGCATTCTGCAGCCCCACGAAATCCCTTTATTGCCATTAACATATGGAAAGAAATAACTCGGAATGATGCTCTCTCGTCTGGCAATACTAGAATAAGGAACGCTTGCTAATTGGGCACTTATTTCCGAGCTAACCTCTATCTATGTTCCTACACCGTCCAAAAAGAGAAATGCTAGTTATAGTAATAAGTGTATAAATATCGTGCAATTATTTTTAAAAAAATTAATAAATACGAGACAGATATGAAAAAAATATTAATTTTTTAATAATAGACCTTATTCTTTTTTAAAACAAGTACTGTACAGCCTTTACATACTCTATAACTATATGTAGCATTACTCGTTCATGAATATTTTTTCGGTACTTATTCATGAACATCACGCAGAGGATCGATTGCATGCCCTATATGCAAATGGCCTTATCAGGAGAATCTCTCATACTATACCCTCAGTGAGTGTAGCACAATGCTTTATATATTAGAATCCCATGCACACCTAATATTTTTTACCTCAAGATAAATCCCTATACACTAATAATAACTAAGAAGAAATGTTAGAAATCGGAAAAAGAAAGTAGGTAATGAAAATGAATATGACATGTATCCACACTACTCTTTTTTTCATGCCATAATGATATATAGAGAAATAGTTAGGGGTGAATTCCGTCCGAAGGGTATTTTTTGGGCCAAACCAAATCCTTTCGGTCTAGGGTTTTCCCACTCTGGACTGAATTGAATTCCCAAATAGACTGGACCGAAGGTCACTATCAATCCGGTTTGTCCGTTTGGTTCATAGGATCTAAACGGCGTCGTTTAGATCCTACTTCACTCTAAACCTCCATAGCAACTTGTGGATTTGCTCAACTTTCACTCGAGCTGGAGCTTAAGCGGAGATCAACTCGGAGTTGGCTTGATAGGTGCTCAACACATTGCTTGACATACCACTTGAGCAAAGAAGAAGAGAAAATTGAGGAGAAAGAGAGAGAAATAGAGTCGAAAGTCTCTATGGCCGAGACTCTTCATAAGTATGAGTGTGTACTACGCGAAGAAAATAAAAATGAGTAATGAATAATTAAATTTTAGGGAAAATGTTTTATGGAACTAATATTTCTTCGTTATTATTGTCTATTTACATATAATGACATAAGTTATCACATGATTTATAATATATTATTAATTGATAGAATATATTACTTAATATTTTATATGGTAGATGATAATAAATCAGATGAAAATTACATCATTAATTTATATAATTACATATAAAAATAACCCCTCAAATATTGATAAAATGTTGTATGGCCCGCACGCATACCATCGTAATTCTTCAAATATTGTCTAATTGCTATAAAAAAAAAATTATTTATTTACTGCCAGTTATTTCCTGTCAAAATGACTATTTACTGATCAAATAAATGTATCATATTCATAAATAGTTATTTTTGTTATAAATAATTCATCATAAATACTCTTTTTTTTGTAATATATATATATATATACACATGATTTTGTAGCTGTATGCATATATATATATATAGTGCAAGTATGTTCAGAATTAAAGAAGTAATTCACAAATAATTGGATAGTTTAAAACTTAAATATTCAAACAAGTGAGTAGTTGTTATACGCGCGTTTGATACTTTAAATGGAGCTAGAACTTATGCATATTGATGGATATTATACGGAAATTCCCGTTTCAGCTAGATATTTTTCTTTTTGAATTTGGCATCTTATAGATTTTTAAAACTTATCTATGCCGATTATGGCCAAAATAAAAGATAAAGTTGGTGGAGTTGATTTGAAATGGTCCATATTAGAGGATGCTGCTTCCCTTTCAGAATTGACGTTCTTCCCAATTTAAATCAATAATCTAATAATAATAATAATAATAATAATAATAATAATAATCAATTAATTTGCAAAAATATTCCATGTATGTGCCATATTTTGTGTCTGAAAATAAAGAAAATATTTTATTTCAGAAAAACAAAAATTAATTGAATTGCTTAATTAATTCATTTAACCGATCATCATCATGAATACTGATAGATGATCATAGGGGTTTCACTTTTTTTCTTGTAATTAGTGATCAGTTTGACCTTAAACATTAATTAGGAAATCGATTGACCATATCCCACGGTACTGTTGTGATGAAGTTTTGTTGTGTTGATGTACTGTTAAGATCGACTTAAGACCTTTCTTAATTAGTTCAGTCCACGTGGTCCTGTCATGGCAATCTCCGGCTCGATCCAGACAATTAAGAAGGGATTACTGATCCGGTCCAACCCATCGTGGCCATCTCCCTTAATTAATTAGAGTAATTCAGGAAAAAAAAACCCCTTGGTGTTTATTTAGAAAATTATTTATACGGTTTTCAGTGCGTAATACTCTTTACAGTGATATCACAATAGCAAAGAGTACTACTCTTACGTATTTAATTAGCAGGAACTTGGGGTGTCCGTGGGGTGTCATTTTTTAATGTCTCGAAGGCAAGTAAGCAATTTTGTCACGTTATTAATTGATGGACTAGTACTACTCATAGTTCTGACTTCTGTGTCAAGACAGACGTCATCGATCGCATCCAGAACTTTAGGTCTTTTTCTTCATGTTCGATCGAGACCATGCATGCATGCAAGCGAGGGAGGTCTCTATGTCCTCCGGCTCTGTCCGGACATAAAACGATCGATGTCCATCAATTAGTTACGTAACTATATATATGCAAGCCGGCCGCCTACATGCATGCATGTGCGTGGCCTGTTATGTCTCCGGCCGGACACAAAAATTGACAGCACCCCCCATGCACGCTATATAAGTAATTACAACTAACTTTCTACTACTACTAGTAGCTAGCTAGCTACTCCAATTACAACCTTTAACCTTGACATGCACGTACGTAAGTCCACGTACCTTTGGAAATAATGGCATATTAATCCCTTCACATGATGATGTTTTATCAAATATAATCCCGTGAAAGTTGGTTGAGGATTTGATTATTGTTCAGATCATATATACCATTTTGAGATCATCATGTACTGTTCATGGCATGGATTCTCAGCATCATCATGTTTTTCAAATTGCACGCAGATGATCTTATTATAAAAATATATCATCGATCCATTTTTCAAAGTTATATATATATATATATATATGATAATATCTATATATATATATGTATTAATTATTATATATATATATATATTATATGCCTTGTTCAGTACCAACTTGACTAGTGCGGGTGGGTTTAGGATTCTCGACTTTATTTTACGGATTCAGTTTAGTATTAATATTCAATTTTATTAATTAGATGCGTCCCGTGATGCATTGTCGCGAATAATATAAGTTGCATGCAACTTGCATACAAATATATATATATATATATATATGTCACACACATTAATATTTTTTCAATAGTACCATATCCAACTTACTAATTATATTATATAATATAATATATGCTGATAATTTCCCACCTTCGAGTTCAGCCAAAGTTAGTAGAACCCTAGAAAGATTCTGCACTAAACTCATCATGACTTATAACCACGTCCTCGTGTTCACAAAATATTTATTAAAAATTTACGTGCATTAAGTGCTTCTGGGACCTTTTGTACTGGGTGATCTTTTTTCTAGCTTTCTCACAGAAAAGAACCATGGCCCACAACATTACTATGTTACGTATTTGGACATCAATTAGTTCTACTAATTGGGAGAGAGAGAGAGAGAGAGAGCGCAAATGGCCGGTGTGGTAAAAATTAAACTAGCAGTAGCAACCTCTCAAATTAGCTGAGTCCATATGGATTGAATTTTTTTATAAATAGTAATAAATTGTGAAAGTAGAGTAAATTTTATGAAACTCGTCTAAAATGAATTTAGAAATATTTAGATGTTAAGATGAATTTAAAGATATTTATAAAAATTTAAAAAATATTATAGATCTTACGTATAAAGAGATATTGAGTTGAAAAAAATTATAGATCTTACGTATAAAAATATTTTGAATTAAAATGAATTTAATAATTTTATAATTAAATATTTAAATATTATACACAACTTAATTATACTGAATTAAATTCATCTAATTAAGTTGAGTTTGAATTTAATGACTAAACAGAATCACGTCGAGTCAAATCAATACGTGAATATAGAGTGATATAGATGGACATGTAAATTATATTATAATAACGTCCCTGGCAGGATAGATCTGCTTTGTCATATATCTGCCAGAAAAGTCTTGATCCGATAAATATTTTGAGGAAAAATAATAAAATTTAATATATCAAATTAATATGTAAATTTATTTTTAATAAAAATTTATATTTAAAATATTTCTCTTCAACAAGATCATGATTACTTATTTTATTTTATTTTTAAATTTTTTAATAAAATAATATAAAAAAACGGGTGGAGTCATTTTATTGGCAATATTGGAACATAATTTCTTGGACCTTCAAGTAGCTGATCATGAAGAATGTTGAAAGAATGTCTGGATCATCATGGTAATTGCCTAACTTATTTGTGTAGGGTCGAGGGAGATTGCATCATTAATTAGGAGAGTCAATCATCAAATAGTATAAACTCTATTTGCAATTTGGTGGGAAAGATACTTTCTAAATTTTATTTTTATAAATAAAATTATGTTATAACAATACTATAGAATGTATATTCTCCATATTAACTTATATTAGAAAGCCTTCTGAGTTCATAACAAAGGTACTACTGCCCCGGGATTGTTTGTGGATCCCTATATATCACTGTAACCAAAGATTTTTCAGTGTATTTCTTTCTTTCATAAACGATGAATGATATCCATATCATATACTTTATATATTTTAAAATTATTTTTTTATCATTTTTAATTTTAATTTAATTTTATTCTTATTAAATTAATTGAGTTATTATATTTATCGTTCATATACCACACATTTATTGTAGGCCAAAATGAAAAAATAAAATAAAATAAATGTAGTGTATGGTATGTCGGAATGATAAATATATTTATTCTTCATAAGTATATCTATAATAGTAGATATATTTGTAATCGTACAAATAGATTACTATAAAAAAATTATTCAAGAGTGTAAATTTAGAATCTCTTTTTGATATTTTGTAAAATTATCACTTATCTCAAAAGTTTAAACTGATGAGAATACGTAAAATTTATTATTTAATTTATATTTTAACAAAGATACAAAGACAAAATATACATAACAGAAAAACTTAGTCAAATTTGATCATTCTAAGAGTGTATGAATTATTTTCCATTAGAGTAAAGCAACCATGCCTATAATTTATATAATTCATTTTACTTCATGATGTGACACCATAATGAGATGTTATATAGTTTATTAAAAAAAATTAAAAATACTTGTAAAAAATAGAGAGGATTTAATATTTTATCTTTATTATTTTGTATTTTTTTATAGTATTTTATTTTAAATATATATTTTTAAAAAATTTGTAATAAGCTAGAAGAGAATTATTCTTATAAATTAGGACCACACACGAACGCTACTCTTCCCATTAATATTACGTTGCTTGGTGATGATGCATTGATGGTTTCAAATTGAGGGGACAGTCGTACCCTGATAGTTTTTGAAAGTGGGATTCAGTTTGTCAGCAAAAAGAAAGAAAATAAATTAATAAAAAGAATTAATGCGATGGGTGGGAAATGAGGTGTTACGTGTGATTCTGATTTAAAAGCTGTGCGATTGAGTGAAGGAACAAAAGAGGAATTAATACGAGGACGACACTGCTTTCAGCTATAAATCTTCGTCTGCCCTATTGCACATGTATGTAGGCTTTATGATGCTAGCTAGGCCGTCTGATCAACATGAATGTACCTTTTTCGACATCCTGATAATACTAGTACTTAAGATCCACTATCCATTACCGTTTGATTTTTATAATAGAAATGATATTTGTAGATTTTTAATGCAAGTTTCACGTTCTTTTTAAAAAAAAAAAAAAGAGTAATTATAAGATTTATATTAAAAAAATTAAATTTTTAATAATGAACCTTAATCTTTTTAAAAACAAATACGTAAAATTTCTACACCTTAAAACTGTATTTGACATTACTTTTTTTATAAGAATCGTATTTGAGTATTAAAAAAAGTCCTGATTTGTTAAGAGATTTGGATTCCCTCTCTATTTCATGTTGTCAAGAACGAGAAATGATATATACAATTCTCAAATGCATAAGTCTTACGCAAACCCTTTATATTAAAAAGTAAATCTCATTATAAAAAAGTTTGAAAAATTCACTTCTTTTTAATGGGGCCTACATTTTTACAAAATGCTTTTACATTTGTCATTCATAAAAAAGATACAAAGCAGAATCCAACCCTACATAGTTACATAACAGCATCTAAATGAACTCAAGACTGAATAAATTTTAGACATGAATACCACCTTTGTAAAGTATCATCAATAAAATAAGCATGTCGGGCAAGAAGATGAGTAGTCTCATTCCCACGACGACCAACATGAAAAACTTCACACGAGTTGAAACAACCAAGAATGTCCCATATTTACCTACCTTTTGTTGAAAATGTGAATTCCCTTCTAGGAAAATGTTAAATTTAGATTCCTTCCACTTTAGAAAATTCCTTTTCCCTTACAGCCAACAAAAATGCCAGTGATAACTTCTAAATTATTTACTTATAAAAAAATAACTTTTATATTATTTAATTTTTTTTATTGGATACTATTATGGTTAGGCAAGAAAATATACGAGATTTCCCTTACAGCTAAACAAAAATGCAAGTGATAACTTCTAAATTATTTACTTATAAAAAAATAACTTTTATATTATTTAATTTTTTTTATTGGATACTATTATGGTTAGGCAAGAAAATATACGAGACATATGTTATGGTTATCTTTTTAATGGTTCTTTTATTTTCTTTGTTTGTGACAAATATTTGTGAATTTGTATACAAAAGTGAATAATCATTAGGGAAAATCAACATGTATTATATAAAGTTAATACTTCAATATGTACCGAGTGTGCCAATAATGAACTTGATTTCTCGGACCAAATTTTATATGGTAGGAATATATATTTGAAATAAATATACTTGCAGACGTGTTTTGTAATATATTAATACTAGATACTGTGACGCCCCCAAATTCCGCTTGGGATTGAACGGACATTTGAAGCGTCGAGACATGCAACACGAGATTACCTGCTCCCGTTCATGACATATAAGATGCAATGTTCCTAACATGCATATAGCATTATGCAATATTCGCAGCGGATAATTTTTTTCTTTAGCAATACTATGCACCAAACTAAAAATATCCCAAATACTTGAAACATATTTCATACATAAAGGCATACTAAAAAGCCGTGATCACCACACTAGTCCAAAATGGTTGTGATCAAAAGAATACTTGAGATACAACTCCAAAAGTACAAGTATTAACCTAAGTTAAATACTATACCATCATCAACATCGCACCGTGGCCTAGTCGACCGTATTCAGTTGGTCAGATTCCAATTCTCCTTTGGGTCCTGTAACAAGATCTACCATTCGGGGGGAATGGTAGTTGGGACTACCACAGTGAGATTTGATTACAAATCTCAGTAAGTTAACATAAAACTTATACACAGGTTAAAAATGCATGCATGGCAGTAAAAGCATAAATGCATAATTATAGTCATACATAAACATAGTATAACTTGACATATAGCATGACTTAACCAGAACTTAAGCGTGAACTGAACTTGACTTAACATGGCATGAACTTAAGCTTAAAACATAACATGAACAATCAACATAACATGAACGTGAAACATAACATGGACATGAACATAACATAACATGAACGTGAGCTTGAACGTATCATAAACGTGAACATAACATGATGTGAACATGAACTTGGAACATAACATGAACATGAACATAACATGTACGTGAGCATAACATAACATGAACTTGATCTGAAACTTGACTTAACATAAACTTGGAATCTTATTTAATTGTCTTGATTAATAACGTGCATTAATACGTACTCCACAGTTGTTGTGGCCCCACGTATTCAAGTAACATAAAACATAATACGTACTCCACAGTTGTTGTGGCCCCACGTATTCTACATGTCACAATTGCTGTGTCTCATGTAGTGTATGCTCCACAGTTGTTGTGGCCCCATACTTCATGCTCCACAGTTGTTGTGGCCCCATGAATTCACATAACATAAAATATAATACGTACTCCACAGTTGTTGTGGCCCCACGTATTCTACATGTCACAATTGCTGTGTCTCATGTAGTGTATGCTCCACAGTTGTTGTGGCCCCATACTTCATGTAACATAAAATATAATACGTACTCCACAGTTGTTGTGGCCCCACGCATTATAAGTAACATAAATATAATACGTACTCCACAGTTGTTGTGGCCCCACGCATTATAAGTAACATAACATAAATATAATACGTACTCCACAGTTGTTGTGGCCCCACGCATTATAAGTAACATAAATATAATACGTACTCCACAGTTGTTGTGGCCCCACGCATTATAAGTAACATAACATAAGATATAATACGTACTCCACAGTTGTTGTGGCCCCACGCATTATAAATAACATAACATAGATATAATACGTACTCCACAGTTGTTGTGGCCCCACGCATTATAAGTAACATAACATAAATATAATACGTACTCCACAGTTGTTGTGGCCCCACGCATTATAAGTAACATAAATATAATACGTACTCCACAGTTGTTGTGGCCCCACGCATTATAAGTAACATAACATAAGATATAATACGTACTCCACAGTTGTTGTGGCCCCACGCATTATAAATAACATAACATAGATATAATACGTACTCCACAGTTGTTGTGGCCCCACGCATTATAAGTAACATAACATAAATATAATACGTACTCCACAGTTGTTGTGGCCCCACGCATTATAAGTAACATAAATATAATACGTACTCCACAGTTGTTGTGGCCCCACGCATTATAAGTAACATAACATAAGATATAATACGTACTCCACAGTTGTTGTGGCCCCACGCATTATAAATAACATAACATAAATATAATACGTACTCCACAGTTGTTGTGGCCCCACGCATTATAAGTAACATAACATAAATATAATACGTACTCCACAGTTGTTGTGGCCCCACGCATTATAAGTAACATAAATATAATACGTACTCCACAGTTGTTGTGGCCCCACGCATTATAAGTAACATAACATAAGATATAATACGTACTCCACAGTTGTTGTGGCCCCACGCATTATAAATAACATAACATAAATATAATACGTACTCCACAGTTGTTGTGGCCCCACGCATTATAAGTAACATAACATAAATATAATACGTACTCCACAGTTGTTGTGGCCCCACGCATTATAAGTAACATAAATATAATACGTACTCCACAGTTGTTGTGGCCCCACGCATTATAAGTAACATAACATAAAATATAATACGTACTCCACAGTTGTTGTGGCCCCACGCATTATAAATAACATAAAATATAATACGTACTCCACAGTTGTTGTGGCCCCACGCATTATAAATAACATAACATAAATATAATACGTACTCCACAGTTGTTGTGGCCCCACGCATTATAAGTAACATAAATATAATACGTACTCCACAGTTGTTGTGGCCCCACGCATTATAAGTAACATAAAATATAATACGTACTCCACAGTTGTTGTGGCCCCACGCATTATAAATAACATAAAATATAATACGTACTCCACAGTTGTTGTGGCCCCACGCATTATAAATAACATAAATATAATACGTACTCCACAGTTGTTGTGGCCCCACGCATTATTATAACATAACATGTCTTATCTTTCTTAATGCATGTGATATTATTTAATATCATATACTTTTCTAACATGGCGTATACTTGTAAATGGCATAATATGATTTAATCATAAACATTTCATGGCATACATGTATCATATGGCATACTTAACATGGCATACTTATAACATACATCATTGTATGACAGAAAAGATTATGTAACAGATAATTATTCATGAGAGATTAAATCATACGTAACAGATAAACATGTAATGACATAGCATGACATGGCATATACGATAACATACATACATAAATTGTAGTTCTCTTACCCATCACACATACACAATAAACTGATAGTAAGTTAGAGGCTAACTTACCTCGATCGTCGCGTTCTATGAGAATAGAGCGCGAGACACGAGGAACTGCACAACAGCTGGAAGAGGAACACTCAAGTCCTTAAGATTTTCACTTCTGAACTCAATTGCCATATTGTAAGCACTTGCAACACCACGGCCAACTTGAGGTTTCACTATACTCGGAAGAGATAAATTGACTTCAGAAAGCCTTTGCACTAAAACAAGTTCATTAAAATTATCAATAACAACCAAACAAACAACTCATTTCTCAATCCATATACTCTTAGCCATAGTCAACCACAAGATGACACCAGTCACCCCGGACTATAATCCATATCATCACTGCTTCGGGACACTGTCATACAGTTTCCCAACACTACACCATACGCTCCACACTTCTCTGCTACGCCATCCAACCCTTCGTGACACGCCATCCGGTGTATCACGACTTAGTACAGAGTACACTCACGTGAACTCTCTTCCATTCACACTACAAAACCCATCACTGCGATACACGTCTCACGGTGCATCGCTACGCGACACGGAGTACGCGCTACGCGTACTTCCTTCGCTACAACACTCATCAACACGATGCACATCACACGATGCATCGCCATACAACACGGAGTACACTACATGCGTACTCCCTTCCTTCTACGACACACATCACTACAGCGCACGTCGCGCGGCGCGTCGCTGCATTACACAGAATACGCTACACGCGTATTCTCTTCACACAACCCGCCGTATCACATCTACGGCATCCATCTCACGCCTATACTTCACAGCACAGTCCACAAAATACACAATCAAACTCAACACTTCACAACCACACTTCGCTTCACAACTACGCAACGAACTCCACAAATACAACTACACAATCCACAAACCAACCAACTAACTATTTTAAACGTAAAATAACTAGAGATAGAAGGTTATACCATCGACGGGATAACCCGTGCGTCGCTCGTTGTTCGTCACGAACATGCGTCGGAGGAACGTACGTGGCGGTAACACCGCGTACGGTGGCTGTCCACCACATAAAGTGGTAGTTTGGAACCGAGAAAAGCTAAGCGTGGCCTTGGAAGGTTCATGGTCGCCTTGTGATGGTCAAAGGTGGCGGAGCACGGCGGCATCACGCCGTGAACAGTAAATCCGAACGGTGAGCGGAAACGCGAGGTAGCGAAAATTCATAGAACTTCATGGCAAGCTAGGGATAGGTAGATGAACATGTGGTGGAGCTGTGGTAGCGAGGTGGTGGTCGGACGGTGGCTAACGGCGGCGGATCGGCCGTTTGAAACCATTTTTGGCCTTGGAGAGTGTAGGAGAGTGAGAGCTCTACGAAACTCCGTTGGCCATGAAATTTCTTGGGGAGGTTCATGAGGATGAGAGGAACAAGATGGTGGTGGTGAAACACCACGGGTGGCCGTGTACGGCGGCGCACGGTGGTGAAACCGAACGGTTGTTTTTAAGAAACCCATATGAGAAAAGTGAGAGTTTGGGAAAAAGAAAGACATGGGGAGGAAGCCCTTGATGAGGTGAGTCCAATGGTGGTGCTTGGTGGTTGATTTGGCCGTGTATGGTGGTCCAAAAATGTGAAAAACCCCTAGAGACCCATATCTTTGAAGGGAGAAAGAGAGAGAATGAGAGGTCGGTTTAGTACACCACCGGCGTGGTTGTGCTCGCCGGAGGGAGAGGATGAGGCCGGAGTGGGAGGTGGGGTCCGGCGGCCGGAGGTGGCGCCGGCTGGGACCTTGAAACCGAACGGCCATGGTGGCTTCCTTCATTCCGTCGACCAAGAGAGAGAGAGGGAGAGAAAAAAGAAAATAAAAAGAAAAAGAGAAAAAGTGAAGAGAAAAAAGGTAGGGCCAGAGTATATCGCTTCAATTCTACATTTCGGGATCCTCAAATAAACCAACAGTGAGTTAAAACACTGATTAAAAACGCGTAAATGTTTTATTTTAAATAAAACACTTTAAATAAAACACTACGATGAATTAAGGTAGAATATTATTTTATAAACTAAAATTTATAAAATAATATTTCCTCATCATTATATAAAAATGATAAAGTACCGTTAATTAATCGAAGATGATAAAATCATTTAAATTAATAAAACACTTAATTACTACACTGAGAAGAATTAAGATAGAATATTATTTTATAAACTAAGGTTTATAAAATAATATTTTCTTCATCATTATATAAAATGATAAAGTATCATTAATTAATCAAAGTGCATAAAACACTTAAATTTAAATAAGAATTTTCAACGTAAAATTAAACCTCTTAATATCTTAAAACAATTAAAATATTTAATCTAAATAATTATCCACAATTATAATATTTTCAGAGCTCATTAAATTATTATAATTGTGCTACTTTAAAAACAAGCTTATCTAATACTTTGAAATTCGATGGATAAGATCCGGGAAAACGCCATCGAGGTACAACGCTTAGGATAAAACTGTTCATGATTTTACAGCTGTCGGTGAAGAACAAATTACGTGATTTACGGAAAAGATAATCTATACGCGTGATTCCAGATGAGGGTAAAGACGAGAGAGATGGTGACTGCTGTCAGGAAAGCAACCAAAACGGATTGCCTTGCTGTCTACTATGCGTGAAAAGAAAAGAGAAGGGTGAGGAGATAAAACTAAATTTTAGCGGGCTGTTACAGATACAGTTATAGATTGTACAAGTGTCATGCATTTATTTTGAAAAAGAGTGTGGTTTACTATTAAAAAATTAATTTGTTTATAGAGTGCGGCGCTTACACTTATTTTATGACTGTAAATATTATATATTTTTAACACACTCAATACATTATTGAAGCGGGTCCCACAATAATAAAAATAATATTTTAAGTTGATTTTTTATTTTTTTTTATAGTTATAATAAGTTCCACGTACAAAAAAACAAGTGTACAAAAATTTACGTGCAATCTTTGGTGCATCCTTTTCCAAGATGCATATCCATTTTGATAGATGCTTATCCATATTCAATCAACTTTGCTGCCACATCCAAATGAAAGCAACTGATCTTAGGAAGATGACCTGCAACATACGACTACTACACCTTCATCTTCATGGACATTATATAATAGGACATAAATCTCTATATCTTTTTATTAAAAAAAATTGAATAAAACACAATGATTTGCAAAGGTTAGCGTAAGGGAATTGAGGATCAGATCATAGTGGTTTTGTCGTACGGTCTTTGAAATCTTTTGCATTTTTTAAAAGAGCTTTACAACTCATAAGTTTCACATACTACCCACCTCATTTTTTTTTAAAGATTTTTTTAATTTTGTTTGGATTTATTTTTTTTAAATTAACTATTTTTTTTATTCATTATCCATATACGAAACATTTGATAAAATAAAAATAAATTAAAAATTTTAAAATATATAATATGTAGTGTATGGGCTTACGTTTAAAATTTTTCTTTTTAACAATCAATTTGATTATGCATCCAATGCCTTTATTCACAGTTTATTCTTAGACCCTAGGTTTCAAGACAAAAGTGTTAATATCAAAGACCCCACAATTTTTTTTATAGTTATTTTAGCATTATCTTATACCTATAATTTCAAAGTGTTTTTCGTAGAAAGAAATGCTCCCACCATCAATGGTTCCTTTTAATCATTCACAATCTCAAGCAATCAAAAGTTATACTGAGATTACCATTCGATCGATCAGAATACTTATTATTTTGATTTCTTCTACTTATAAGCTAGCGTACGTAGTATGTTTTCGTTAGTAATAATTATTTTAATTGTAAAATAATAGTCACAAAAATTTATTTTTCTTAAAACGTTTAAATTAAGATAAATTTAATTTATTTGTAAGAAATTTAAATTTAAAATTTTTCTTATAAATTAAGTCTTATCACGTCGACGGCATGAATGAATTTTTCTATCATTTTTGTCTTTTGTTTAATTTAAGTCAAGAATAGTGTCTAGTCGCTGTGAGCAGTGTTGGACTTTCTTGAAATTGTCGCGTGGGATTTTTCCTTTAAATGCATTCAAAAACAATGAAGAAACATGTACCTACTTGAATACCGTATTTCCACAAACTTCATGTGGTCGTCCTCTAATTTTCAAAGATTTTTTTTGGGTTGAAAAAGTACGTGGTACTGATATCATGCATGTGAAAGGCTAAAGATTATATAGTTGCTGTAGATTATAAATATTTGTATGAATATATATGTTCCACTCGGATGGCATGAGTTTTTTACACCACACATATATATTTTTTAATATAAAAAATGATAAAACAGTACAAATATATGATAGAGACAGAGAGAGAATAAATAAAAGGGAGTGAAAATAAGATAAGAAAAGCGAAAGATGTTAGTAGAAGAAAATATAATTATATGATTTGTTTAAATTTAAGAGATTTGATTCCTTTATGTGCACGCAATTTTGCGTATTCATTATACACTCTACTAATGTGATTGATAGTATCACTTTTTTTTAATATAAAATAATTATTTTATCTAATCACATTAGTAGAATGCTTAAAAAATATATAAAAGTGACTATAAGTAACAAATCTCTTTAGACTTATCTAAGGCACCAAAAAAAATTCTTTTTTGTAGTTTCAAACTTTCAAACCAAGACAAAACTTCGACGTAAAAGCATACAAATGCATGTGTAAGTACTATATTGGTGGTGTATAATCATGCATTGTTTAAAGCATTGATGTTTGAAAATTGGGTATCTCATATTGTACATAGTACACATGTCCTTCTTTTATTTATCGTCTTCACCCACCCCTCATATCTCTCATGTGTTTTCGTTCGGATGTAGGGTCAATTTTCTTGTGATGCTCACTTTTTATTGTCCATAAAAACTTACAACCCATAACATAAAAAAAAAGTTAAAAGACTTTTTAATTACACAAATTTTGTATGCAGTTACTTTACTTTTACGTACTCTTTTATACACTTCACTAATATAATTAGTTATATATTAAAAAAAATTGATACAGCCAATTACATTAATAGAATATGTAGAAAATACATAAAAGTAATTGTATGTAATATTACCCAATTAATTAAGAGGTCATGGGAAAATAAAAGCATGATGTGTTTCTCAAGGATCTTTGGGCAAATGTTTACTCGAATTTGAAACTTATTTGACTTTTTTTTCTTTTATTCTTCGCTTAGTCCTGATTTGGACAGTAAAGTCCTCATAACTCATTTCGTTTCATTTTATTTCAGTATCTGAACACCACAAATATAAATATTTTTTAATTTCAAAATTTTAACATTTTTTTATTTGATTATTACATAATCATTACAACTTTTCTAAATTTTCAAATAATATACAAAAAATTATTCAACATTTTCAAATTTCAAAATAAAAATTATATTCTAATAATATTTTTATTCAACTTTTTCTCTTTAATTTCTAAAATCTCATAAAATATATTAATTCAAACTATTTTACTATTATTTATAAAATATTTCATTACTAAACGAAGCGAGTGGAGATACTTCACTTCTTCTTTACCTCATACTTGTGCATAGGACTGCAAACGAATCGAATCGAGTCGAATTCGAACAGGGAGTCAAGAGCTCGTTTAGCATATATATCTGCTCGAACTCGACTCAAGCTCGAAAAATATTGAAAATTTCTGATTGAGTTCGACTCGTCTAACATAAATGATGATCAAACTCGACTCGAACTCGAGTACAAAAAACATATGAGTTGATATGAGCTCGAGTAGCTCGGCTCGAGCTCGGTTTAAATCTAATCCACAATTTTATTTTATTTTTTGGTTGGCTGTAGCACAAATGAGATTTTTTTTTATAAATAAATAAATTTATTTCTCTTAATCAATTTTAACTTGATATGAGCCATATACACATACTAAAATATAAGCATATCAAATATCAATGTAACATTGATTCATTGTCACTTTCCAATACATATGACATCAAGAATGCCTAATACATTAAATTTATTTAAAAAATTACATAATAAAACTATTCATTTAATATTAAAGTATTCAATTATCTTTGATATAATATTAAATATGGCCAAATAATCAAAATATGATTAGTTAAGAAAGTGTCGCAATCAATTAGAGTTGTTTATTTTATAAACATTTTATATTTGACTCTATAATTCTTTTATGAACTTAGTACATTATTATTGTAAAATAATAAAACATGTTACTTATACATAAACTTAAAATAACAGCATATATTACCTATACAAAGTATCAAAAATAATATATATAGCATATAAAATATATATAATAAAAGAACATATGTAAATATATATAAAAATATTACGAGTATTGTGACGAGCTCAAAACAAGTCGAATCGAGTTTATACGAATATTGTTCACGAGCTTAAACCGAATCAAGTCGAGATTATACGAGTTTTGCTCATTTAATATTCGAACCAATATTAGTGTTCACGAACAACCTATTTATTAAATGAACCGAATCCGAGTCGAGTTTAAACGAGTCGATCTCGAGTTGTTCACGAGCTGCTGTATTCATTTGCAGCCCTACTTATGCGTGTCAAGCAGCCTAAATCATGATGAATCACATGCTCACACGTGATCATGTAAGCCATACATCAAAAAGATGATTTTTTATTTATTTATTTATTTTGTTACAAGGATAAAGGGGCTCTGATCAGTGAATTACCCATTTTAGAAGATCTAATCTGCTGGGAAATGAACTGATAATGGATTGGAAAAGTGTAACAGTAGTAAATTACTAAATCTTAACCAAAGAAGTTGGGCTCCACAGCCCATACTGTCACTGTGAAACGTTTAGGTCCTATCTGGTGGATAAAGACCCCCACCTTGTCTGGTTGGGAGTATTGCTACGCAAGCTCCTATTCTATCACAGGATCTAATCTTTCTAATTTAGCATTTACGTTAGTATTTTCAGGCCAATGAGAACACAAAGATGATTGATTTTCATTAAAGGGCACAAAGGCTGAGTGAGAAAAGCTTTGATATAACATCACATATGAATACTTTCAAAACAGCTTGCTGCTACAGGGATCGAGTTTGATGGACTAATTCTACATCAACAGAGTTATAGTTATGTTTTGTTGGTTGACAAAGTAGGAGTGCTAAAAGGATATGCAATTGGATTCATTTGTCTCAACTCTTAAGATAATGATGATATTGATATCTACATTTGGATTCTATCATGAGAATCCTGAAGCTTATCTTCATGAAAATCCACAAACACAACCGGATTACAGGCATATAGGCTCAACAGGCCCTAGTAAAATTATACAATTTGAAGCTTATTACCTGAAGATGAGACGTCTCTCTCCAACTGAGCAGAAGTAGTCTGATAATTTTCTACTGACACCTGAGTGAATGGGGAGAAGCATCATAGACCCCATCGTCTGAAGACTTTAGATCATCAGCAAACACCACATTTTCAGGCTCACTGCTAACTGGTTTGTTTGGAATGATGTTGAACTGTAAATTCAAACATATTTGCTTTTGATAATTTGTATTCCAAAGGATCAGTGATCGTGACTATCTCAATTGAGTTGTCCCTTTTAATTACTCAGTCATAACAATAATTTCTCTCGGTTTTTTTTTAAAAAAAAATGATATTTCCAGTTATGATACGTGCAAGCACTGTATAATCTTTTTAAAAAAGTAAATAAATTCACAAAAACGTATTTGATAGATTTGTTTTACAATAAAAATTATTTTATATATTTTATTAAAAAAAAATTATGAAACCCATAACATATCAATCCCAAGCCTGTAACAGATGAATCCCAAAAATATCTTTTTCCATCAATCACAGCCCAGATATTGTCGTTCCAAGACCATTTGTTTCCAAATTTGGGCCACGACTCACATGGCAGACCACGTACGAACAACCGGATCCACTTTCATCGGGTCCCGGTTCCCTCTTAATTGACACCGCCCATCAAGGCGTGTAGGGGAATAAATAAATGAACAAAATCCATTAAAAATGATTAAATGAATAACTCCCATCTATTTATTTTCAGTCATATAAGTATAATTATAAATGAATAAATAAATTTCTTCTATTTAATTTAATATAATATATCAAAGTATATTTTCATCGAATTTAAGTCCAACTTGTTGCTTTCAATCAGACGACAATTTACTTGTAGATTTCTAAAGTTCTTTGATTAGCTCGAACATGAGTTTATTAAGGCACTATTTGGATATTGAACTAAATTAAGATGAAATTAGTTGATTTGAATTGTTTATGAATAATGGAAAACAAATAAAGAATGAAAAGTGAAACAATTCTTCTAAGATTTCTCGATTGTGATATGCATTACACAATGCCTATTTATATACACTGATAGAGAATATTCTGGTGTAACAGAATGGGACATGTATACAAGAGTAAAGTTATTCTAGACTATTCCATCTTGTGAGGTATTTGGCTTATTTGTTGTGGAAGCTAAGCTGGACTCTTCATCTAAGGTGTTTTTGTTGATATGCCCCTGCGAGCCAAGTAGTCCTAGAATTACTGTAAGGCTCGATTGAAGTATACAAAATTTGGTAGTGGGCAGCGGTTTGGTAAGAACATTCGCTATTTGATCTTTACTCAAGAGAAAAGATACCTGTAAAGTCTTGTTATGAATATGATCCCTTACGAAATAATAATCAATATCAACATATTTTGTTCGGGAATGCATCATTGGATTAACTGAGAGATAGGTAGCCCCTAAATTATCACAGTAGAGAATAGAAGGCTTGGATAGAAAAATTTCCAGTTCTGAAAGTAGAGACTGTACCCAAATTAATTCACAAGTTGCATTAGCTAAGGCCTTGTATTTAGCCTCAGTACTAGATCTAGCAATGGTTGATTGCTTCTTTGAACTCCAACAAATTAGATTTTTACCATAGAACACATAGCAGCCCCCTATAGATTTTCTGTCATTTGGGCATCCTGCCCAATTGGCATCCGAAAAGGCAGACAAAGCAGGAGAAGAGGAGGGTGTGATGCTTAAACCATAATCCACAGTTTGCTTCAAATAGCGTAATATACGCTTTACAGACTGCCAGTGAGAAATAGAAGGGGTATGCATGAACTGACAGACTTGATTTACTGAGAAAGCTAAATCTGGTCTAGTAAATAGTAGGTATTACTGCCTAGCACACTCCTATAAAGTGATGGGTCTTCCATAAAGGTGGAATCAAATGCAGAGAGTTTAGTTGAAGGAGACAATGGGCTACCCACAGGCTTACAATTAGCCATATTAGTTTTCTTGAGTAAGTCAAGGATATATTTCTTTTGAGAAAGAACAAGCCCAGAGGGGTTTCGGTGACATTCAATCCCCAAGAAATAATTGGGAGGGCCTAGGTCTTTTAATGGAAAATCAATACTGAGCTGATGAATAAGCTATGTAAGGGCATGTGAATCTGATCTAGTTAACACCACATCATCTACATAAACCAGGAAATAAATGACCACCGATTGATGGCGATAAATGAACAATAAAGTGTCGGATTTTGAGACAACAAAGCCCAACTCAAGCAATTTCCTACTCAATTGTGCACACCACGCATGAGGGGCTTGTTTGAGGCCGTATAATGCTCGATTGAGCTTACAAACATAATGAGGAAATTGAGGGTGAACAAATCCCATAGGTTGAGACATAAACACAGTTTTATCGAGAGATTCATGCAAAAAAGCATTTTTCACATCTAATTGATGAATTGGCCATTGAGTAGAAATTGCAATAGAAAGCACCAACCTGATAGTCGTAGGCTTTACTACTGGACTAAAGGTCTCCGAATAATCCAGTCCCTCGAGTTGACTATAGCCTTTGGCTACTAGTCTTGCTTGGCGTCACTCTATTGAGCCATCAGAGAGGTATTTTGTTTTGAAAACCCATCTACATCCCACAAGGTTTTGAAAAGAGCTGGGAGGGACCAAAGTCCAAGTATTGTTGAAGAGAAGGGCATCGAATTCAACTTGCATTGCTTTCCTCCATTTGGGAAACTTGGATTGATAAGGGAGGTTTCATCAGGGGTAGCAGCTGAAATGACATGGGCGTGGGGCTTTGGCCAAGCAATGGTGCCGTCAGTTCAAATTTTAGGGAAGTGAAGATGAGATTTTGAGTGAGTTTGCATGGGATGAACAAAAGAGGATTGCGATAGACTCAATGGGCCGTAGAAGTGGATTAGGTAGATTTGATGGAATGGAAGCGGAGGGATTGGAAATGGATTTTTGAAAGGGAAAAACACTCTCTACAAATAAGACATCTCGAGACACATACATTCTGGAAGTTGGAATATGAAAACAAAACTAATCATAGTGATCAAGACTATAGCCGAGGAAGACATAGGGAATGGATCGATAATCCATGTTACGTTTATTATACGGTCTGAGATTGGGCCAACAGAGACATCCAAAAGTTTTCAAAAAATTGTAGTCAAGACATTTATTCTACAAAATTTCAAATGGTGATTTATTATGGAGCACATATGTGGGAAGTCTATTGATAAAATAAACAGCAGTAGTGAATGCATTGGACCAATATTTTTGAGGTGAAGATGAATGAGCAAGGAGAGCTAGTCCTGTCTCGACAATAAGCAAGGAGAGCTAGTACTGTCTCGAAATATGCCGATGTTTTCTTTCAACTGATCCACTTTGAGAATGAGCATATGGACAAGATAAATGATGAGAAATGCAAAAAGAGTGTAACTTAGTATTTAGAGATCAAAATTTGCCTCCCCAATCAGATTGTATGGCACAGATTTTTGTATTAAGTAGTGTTTCAACATGTCGTTTAAAAGATAAAAAAACTTGAACTACATCAGATTTACACTTTAAGGGAAACATCCATGTAAACCGACTGTAGTCATCGACAAAGGACAAGTAGTAGCGAAATCCTTCCCTTGAAAAAATGGGAGTAGGACCCCAGACGTCAACAAACAAGAGTTGTAGAGGAGTTGTGGTTCGAGACTTAGAGGAGACATAAGGAAGTTGATGGAGTTTTTCTTGACAGCAGGAGGAGCATAACCCAGTGTTTGGAGAAGGCTTCATAGATAGAGAAAGATGTGAGATCATTCGCTGGACAAGTTGCATGAACGAGTGACCTAAACGTACGCGCCATTGAAACGAAGAGACTCGAGCAGTAGTGAGAGCTTGATGAGAAGTTGATGAGAAGGTAAGACATACATGCCATTGCTAGTAGGTCCTTGGAGGAGGATTTTCTTGGTGTGGGAATCCTTCACATAAAAACAAGATGAATGAAAGTAAAAAAAAAAAAAAACAAAATTATCTTCACACAAAGATTATATTTTGTGAAATAGATGGAACATGATATAGTTAAGAGAGAAGACGATTGCCAGATGTTGAAGGAATGGTGGAGCTGCCAACATGATGAATAGGTAGAGAGTTTCCATTGCCTACACGTACTTGATCATCTCCCTTGTACTCAGATGGATTCAGCGATAGATTAGAGAAATTGTGAGTAAAGTGGTGAGTTATAGCATAATCGGGATAACAATTATTGTTAACAGAAGAGGCAGTGTCACTAAAAGATGGTGTAGAAGTAAAATGAGCTGATAAAGAGGGAGGAGGTGGAGACTGGTAACTATGATCAAATCTATAATAGCAGTGAAGAGTAGTATGACCTTGTCGGCCACTAACCTGACATGATGGACTATTTGAGGAGAAATGGGAGGGATTGAACCAACCATCATTATGGCCACGACCACGTCCCCTATGACCTCCTCTGCCTCGAGATATACCCCTGCCTCTGTTACTAAAATTTGTGGTGTTGTGGTGGTGGAGTTAGCCAAAAACTCAGGGGTAGAGGTAAATATGGTTTGTTGGTGGGAAAGTTTGGTTTCATGGGTGAGGAGATGGCTATAGACTTGAGATGGGGTGAGGGGACCCACTCGGGTGGTGATTGAAGTAACAATAGAGTCAAAATCGGTGCCCAAGCCAGCAAGCACATAAGTAATGAAATCAGAGTGGGTTAAAATTTTATCAGCAGCAGCAAGTGTATCTCTAATGAGTTTTGCTTTCTGATAGTAATCGATAACAGAATTCGATCATTTCTTCAGTGTGGTGAGTTGATACTGGAGTTGCATGGCACATGCTTGAGATTTGGATGCAAAGAGATTCTCCAAAATGATCCAGATTTCTCATGAAGTGGAAGCATCAATGACATGGGCTATTAGATTTTCAGAGTGGGAGGAAATGAGAATGGTCGTGATGCCTTGATCTTGCTGTTTCTAGGCTAAATATTGAGATCTTGGTTGTGCAGGATCAAGCAGTTTTGGTGCAGAAATGGTGCTATCGATATACCCGTAGACATTTTGATTATTGAGGTAAGGCATAAGTTGTACCTTCCACAAAAGATAATTGTTATGGTTTAATTTTACAGTGATGAAATGGGAGGGAGAAGGGAGGGAAAATTTGGAGGAAGTCTGTTCTTTAGCCATGGATGAGCTTGGATGTAAGTCCTTATGCGGCTCGCGATATCATAATGGAAAACATATAAAGAATGAAAAGTGAAACAATTCTGTTAATATTTCTTGATTGTGATATGCATTTCACAGTGCCTATTTATATACAATGATGAAGAATATTCTGTGTAATAGAATGGGACACGAATACAAGAGTAAAGTTATTCTAAACTATTCCAGCTTGTGAGGTATTTGGCTTATTTGTTGTGAAAGCTGAGCTGGACTCTTCATCTGAGGTGTTATTGCTGATAATGAATAGTAGAGAGTTGAGATGATGAAATGAGTTTTATGGAGTTCACATAAGATGAGTTTATATGTGTTTAAATATTAAGATAAAGTAATGCTATACACTACACTATCATCCCAATTTCATCTTACTATATAAGATGTGATATAATTATCACTATTAGATGATAAAAAATCATCTAATAAAAGATTATTCAACAAACAATTTAACTATATTGTTTATAACCGTGTAATTAAACCTTTGATCTTTAAAATGTTGTTTGAGAGAATTTTGTAAGGTATTTTTTAAAATAAAATTTCTGAAGTTATTTTGAGTGAAGACTTGGATCAATAATGAAAGCATGTGTTTTCAATAAAAACTTTTTTTAATTATTTGAAAGTACTGTAAATAGAAAAAATTATATAAAAATAAATTTATAAATTAATATAATTTTTGTTAGATTTATTTATTTTATGATAGGAAAATTGTAACAAATATAAAGAAATTTTATAAAATTAAATTTATAAATTAATGTAATTTATATAATAAATTAAATTTATTTATAACATAAATAATTTTATACTCTAAAATCGTTAATTTATGAATTTACTTGTAATATATATTTATATCTATAACATTTTTTTTTGTTACGAATAAAGTAACTTCTGCATCATGACACACGGCTGGTATTTCTCTTATTTATTATCGCGGCAATGCAATGGCAGAGTCATCTGACCCTCGGAACAAATGAACCACTGCCATCTCCTATTCCAGTGTTCTTTCACATTTTCCTCTCAGAAAGAGAAAATGGTGATAAACACGGCTTGGGAAATTTGAGGGAAAGTTTTGGCTCTGGTCTTCAGCCTTGTGAACACCAACATTTGGATTGCATACATTTGACCGAGCCCATGGCTACGGTGCTAGAGTGTTGGTCTAGTTGAGCTAGCACAGACGAGGACATGGTTGAGCAGGTGTTGATGAGAACACATGACCGGTCGGAGGGGTCACCTGCTGTAACACCTGTCCTTATGGTGGGTCCTTTTCATATTCGGTTTTGATAAAAATCGACGTGAATTACTGTAACAGCCCGCTAAAATTATCAGTTTTGGATTATTTCCCGACAGCAATCACATCTCTCTCATCTTTACCCTCATCTGGAATCACGCGTATAGATTATCTTTTCCGTAAATCACGTAATTTGTTCTTCATCGACAGCTGTAAAATCATGAGTCTTCCAAGACCACGCCTAGCCTTTCTCAAGCCCAAACTACCACTTTATGTGGTGGACAGCCACCGTACGCCGCCACGTACGTTCCTCCGACGCATGTTCGTGACGAACAACGAGCGACGCGCGGGTTATCCCGTCGATGGTATAACCTTCTATCTCTAGTTATTTTACGTTTAAAATAGTTAGTTGGTTGGTTTGTGAATTGTGTAGTTGTATTTGTGGAGTTCGTTGCGTAGTTGTGAAGGGAAGTGTGGTTGTGAAGTGTTGAGTTTGATTGTGTATTTTGTGGACTGTGCTGTGAAGTATAGGCGTGAGATGGATGCCGTAGATGTGATACGGCGGGTTGTGTGAAGAGAATACGCGTGTAGCGTACTCTGTGTAATGCAGCGACGCGCCGCGCGACGTGCGCTGTAATGATGTGTGTCGTAGAAGGAAGGGAGTACGCATGTAGTGTACTCCGTGTTGTATGGCGATGCATCGTGTGATGTGCATCGTGTTGATGAGTGTTGTAGCGAAGGAAGTACGCGTAGTGCGTACTCCGTGTCGCGTAGCGATGCACTGTGAGACGTGTATCGCAGTGATGGGTTTTGTAGTGTGGATGGAAGAGAGTTCACGTGAGTGTACTCTGTATTAAGTCGTGAAACACCGGATGGCGTGTCACGAAGGGTTGGATGGCGTAACAGAGAAGTGTAGAGCATGGTGTAGTGTTGGGAAACTGTATGACAGTGTCCCGAAGCAGTGGTGTTATGGATTATAGTCTGGGGTGACTGGTGTCATCTTGTGGTTGACTATGGCTAAGAGTATATGGATTGAGAAAGGAATTGTTTGTTGGTTATTATTGATAATTTTAATGAACTTGTTTTAGTGCAAAGGCTTTATGAAGTCAAATTATCTCTTCTGAGTATAGTGAAACCTCAAGTTGCCGTGGTGTTGCAAGTGCTCATAATATGACAATTGAGTTCAGAAGTGAAAATCTTAAGGACTTGAGTGTTCCTCTTCCAGCTGTTGTGCAGTTCCTCGTGTTTCGCNTACCAAATGAATGGACTGGACGAGGCAGATTGCAATGCCGAGTAAGTAGTAATGGTAGTGCACCCAGTGCTGCACCCTGACGGAATCGATTCCCAACCTGTAGCCATAGGCGGAATCAGGTCCAAAAGATCGCTAACCCCAATATACAAGGCGTAACAGTGTGCAATGGCCAATGAAAGTGAAAAGAATGAAC
This sequence comes from Carya cathayensis, assembly GCA_011037825.1. NCBI lineage: Eukaryota > Viridiplantae > Streptophyta > Magnoliopsida > Fagales > Juglandaceae > Carya > Carya cathayensis. Next base: position 2,918,145 of record QGSO01000171.1, read on the forward strand.
GTATGCATGTTAAGAAAGAATGCATGTATGAATAGATGAACCGAATGCATGAATGTACGTAAGTAAGGAAAGAGGAATGCATGAATGTATGTAAAAGAACGAATGCATGAAAAGACTCTTTAAGAAATTAAGGCAGCGATGTGTGGAGAACTATTTTAAAGAAGAAATCATGTTTATAAAAAAACAAAAACAAAACCTCGCAACGTTTTAAAATGAAAAGAAAGACGTATGCATGCTAAGTACGATATGTATGTATGGAATGATAAATGCATGAGTGAAAATCTATGTTATTATATTTTGACTGTATGAAGTAATACTTACGAGTCATCGACTCATTTTAGTTTTTATGTGTGCCTTCCCAAGCATAAGATGAGCATGACAGGTCAGGACGGGCAGTGCCCAAGGGGGAAGGGCACGAAGGCCTAGGCAAGATATTTTTATATGAAAACTTAAATTATGAAATTTAATGTTTTCCGCTATAATCTTTTAATTAAGAAAATGAATTTTATTTATAGCATGGAGTCTTTTGTATTCTAGCATGGATGGAAAAGAATTTTAAAAGGAATAGTAATTGTGACGCCCCCAAATTCCGTTGGGATTGAACGGACATTTGAAGCGTCGAGACATGCAACACAAGGTTACCTGCCCCCGTTCATGACATATAAGATGCAATGTTCCTAACATGCATCTAACATTATGCAATATTCGCAGCGGATAATCTTTTTCTTTAGCAATACTATGCACCAACTAAATATATCCCAAATACTTGAAACATAATTCATACATAAAGGCATACTAAAAAGCCGTGATCACCACACTAGTCTAAAATGGTTGTGATCAAAAGAATACTTGAGATACAACTCCAAAAGTACAAGTATTAACCTAAGTTAAATACTATACCATCATCAACATCGCACCGTGGCCTAGTCGACCGTATTCAGTTGGTCAGATTCCAATTCTCCTTTGGGTCCTGTAACAAGATCTACCATTCGGGGGGAATGGTAGTTGGGACTACCACAGTGAGATTTGATTACAAATCTCAGTAAGTTAACATAAAACTTATACACAGGTTAAAAATGCATGCATGGCAGTAAAAGCATAAATGCATAATTATAGTCATACATAAACATAGTATAACTTGACATATAGCATGACTTAACCAGAACTTAAGCGTGAACTGAACTTGACTTAACATGGCATGAACTTAAGCTTAAAACATAACATGAACAATCAACATAACATGAACGTGAAACATAACATGGACATGAACATAACATAACATGAACGTGAGCTTGAACGTATCATAAACGTGAACATAACATGATGTGAACATGAACTTGGAACATAACATGAACATGAACATAACATGTACGTGAGCATAACATAACATGAACTTGATCTGAAACTTGACTTAACATAACACTTGAGAATCTTATTTAATTGTCTATGATTATATCAGCCCACGTGTAACAATATAATACGTACTCCACAGTTGTTGTGGCCCCACGTATTCAAGTAACATAACATAAATATAATACGTACTCCACAGTTGTTGTGGCCCCACGCATTATAAGTAACATAAATATAATACGTACTCCACAGTTGTTGTGGCCCCACGTATTATACGTAACATAACATAAATATAATACGTACTCCACAGTTGTTGTGGCCCCACGCATTATAAATAACATAAAATATAATACGTACTCCACAGTTGTTGTGGCCCCACGATTATAGTAACATAACATAAATATAATACGTACTCCACAGTTGTTGTGGCCCCACGATTATAGTAACATAACATAAATATAATACGTACTCCACAGTTGTTGTGGCCCCACGCATTATAAGTAACATAAAATATAATACGTACTCCACAGTTGTTGTGGCCCCACGTCATTATACGTAACATAATATAAATATAATACGTACTCCACAGTTGTTGTGGCCCCACGCATTATAAGTAACATAAATATAATACGTACTCCACAGTTGTTGTGGCCCCACGTATTATACGTAACATAACATATCTTATTTTTCTTAATGCATGAGATGTTAATTAATATCATATATTTTCTAACATGCGTATACTTGTAAATGCACAATATGATTTAATCATAACATTTCATGGCATACTGTATCAATGGCATACTTAACATGGTATACTTATAACATACACATTGTATGAAAGAAAAGATTTGTAACAGATAATTATTCATGAGAGATTAAATCATACGTAACAAATAAACATTAATGACATAGCATGGCATGGCATATACGATAACATACATACATAAATTGTAGTTCCCTTACCCATCACACATACACAATAAACTGATAGTAAGTTAGAGGCTAACTTACCTCGATCGTCGCGTTCTATGAGAAAAGGGCTTTTTTTTTTTCATTTCAGTTTCAGTCCTTACATTCCTTAAAGGTTCTTACTTGTCTTTTAAAGCTTCTTTTCGTTTCCTTTCGTGAACATACATACAATACGTACTACTTATAGCATCCTTTCACATGCATACACGTACATACTTTGGGTGTGTAAAAAGGGGTTGCCAAGGAAGGCCTCTACGTGCTTATACTTGAAAACTTACGTTTTATTTTCGTTTTCCTTTTAGAGAATAGCTTTTGTCTTCTTCTTCGTTTACATAAAGAAAACTTTAGAAGAGTATGAACGTAATACTTACCTAGACTTCATGCCATACTCATTCCATGCAGTCCATTCGTGTGTGTGTCAAATGGCAACCGACATGAATACACATAACCTTACGTCATCATCTATCTAATGCGTAAGGGACACTTCTAAAAGTAGAACTATGCCTCACTTGGAACACTTTTCGTCCATTCTTGGACTCTTATGTGCCATTTACTATGCTAAAACCTTCGAAGTCTTATTCCTTAAAGTGAACCTTCGTGATTCACCTTAGGGTTAAGACACTAAGACCTTCGTTTCGTTCTTCTATTTCCACAACCTGACGCATGATTTTGACCCACAGAGTCATGCGTCCCAACCTTAGACTACTTACCCATTACTACGTTCACGTATCCTAGCCTATACTAAATCCTCATTCCCATCCAGACAAGCCATATGAATTCAAGTCGACTCTGGGGCTAAAATACCATGTAACCATGCTTAGGACAGATTACCCATTACATATGGTAAACCCGTCCGGTACACGTGTCTCACCAGAGACACCTATATCTTACCCCCCTTTTATCACCTAAGAGCAACTTATAGTTCCAATGAATTCCCGCTTGTATAAACAAGCTCCATACTCCGATACTAACTTGCTCAGAACCGGTCGATAGGACACTTCCTACTTCCCGACCTTGTACAAGTTCATCCCAACACTTGATAGGAGAGGATTGCATTCACAAATGCACCTCTGTCACGTCACGTAGCTCAAGACTAATCTCGAGTCACGTCACGATACCTATCATGCTTCCGCTGCACACTCTGATACTTTTCCACCACTCCCATATACTCTTAGTCATAGTCAACCACAAGGTGACACCCGTCACCCTAGACTACAGGCCATATCACCACTGCTTCGGGACATTGTTATACAGTTTCCACCACTTAACAAGAAGACTGCATCCAGAAATGCACCTCAGTCACACTATGCAGCTTGAGACAAATTCCTGAATAACAGCACGATACCCATCATGCTTCCGCTGCACTCTCTGATACCTTTTCACCGCTTTACACATACCTTCAGCCACAAGTCAGCCTCAAGGCAACACCCGTTATCTTGGACTACAGCCACATCACCATTGCTTCAGAACACTGTTACATAGTTTCCTGACGTTACACCATACACTCCACACTTATCTGCTATGTCATCCAACCCTTCATGACACACCATCCGATGTATCACGACCTCGTACAGAGTACACTCACGTGAACTCTCTTCCATCCACACTACAACACACATCGCTACGATACACGCCTCATGGTGCATCGCTAAGCGACATCACGATGCACATCATACGGTGCATCGCCATACAACACGAAGTACACTTCACGTGCATTCCCTTCCTTCTACGCCACACATCACTACAGCGCACGTCACACGGCGCGTCGCTGTATTACACAGAGTACGCTTCACGCGTACTCTCTTCACCCTACACGCCGTATCCCAACTACAGCATCCATCTCACGCCCATACTTTACAGCACAGTCCACAATACTACACAATCAAGCCCAACACTTCACAACTATGCAGCGAACTTCATAAATACTAATTACACAATCTATAGTCTAATCAATCAATTAATTTAAACGTAAATAACTAAAGGTAGAGGGTTATACCATCGACGGGATAACCCGTGCGTCGCTCACTGCTCGTTACGATCAAGCATCGGAGGAGCGTAAGTGGCGGTAACACCGCGTGCGGTGGCTGTCCACCACATGAAGTGGCGGTTTGAGCTTGAGAATAGCTAGGCATGGTCTTGGAAAAGGTCAAGGTGGCCTCGTGGTGGTCAAAGATGGCGGAGCACGGCTGCATCACGCCATGAACAGTGCATCCGAATGGTGGGAGTTTGCTTGAGGTGGAGGAAGGCCATAGAACTTCATGGAAAGCTAGGGAAAGGTAAAGAAAGATGTGGTGGAGCTGTGGTGGTGAAGTGGTGGCCATACGGTGGCTCACGGCGGCGGATCGGCCTCTTGAAGCATAACTCGGCCTTGGAGAGTGAGGGAGAGTAAGAGCAATGTATAGCTCCATTGGGCATGAAATTTCTTGGGGAAGGTTGTGGTGATGAGAGGAACAAGGTGGTGGTGGTGAAACACCGTGGATAGCCGTGTATGGTGGTGCACGGTGGTGCAACCGTATGGTTAGTTATGGAGACCCATCGGAGAAAGAGAGAGAGTTAGAGAGAAAGAAAGACATGGGAAGGAAGCCCATGATGTGGTGATTCCATTGGTGGTGCTTGGTGGCTGTTTCAGCCATGTATGGTGGCTCAAGGAGGAGAAAATGGGTGTAAAACCCATTTGCTTAGAGGAAGAAAGAGAGAAGTGGGGCTGCCGGTGTAGCTCACCATTGGTGGGGTAGTGCTCGCCGGTGGGAGGAGAACAAGCCGGTGTAGGAGGTGGGGCACAGTGGCTGGAGGTGGTTCCGGTTGGGAGATTTGAAGCTCATGGACGATGAAGAGAAACGAAGCATGGCTAGACGTGCATGGGAGAAAGAGAAGAAAGAAAATAGAGAAAAAGAAGAAAGGAAAAAGTGAAGGGAAAATGGTAGGGATCTGGGTATTTAATCTCAGTCATACGCTTTGGAATCCTCAAACGATCTAACGATGAGTTTAAACACTGATTTGAAAATGCGTAAGTGTTTTATTTAAAATAAAACACTTAAATAAAACACTGCGAGGAATTAAGATAGAATATTATTTTATAAACTAAAGTTTATAAAATAATATTTCTTCATCATTATTTAAAATGGTAAAGTATTGTTAATTACTCAAAGAGAATAAAATCATTTAAATTAAATAAGAGTTTTCAACATAAAGTTAAACCTCTTAATATTTTAAAACAACTAAAATATTTAACTTAAGTAATTATCCACAATTATAATATTTGCAGAGCTCATTAAAATATTATAATTGTATTACTTTAAAAACAAACTTATCTAATAATACTAGAAATATCTTAGGAGATATTTCCATGATATTTAAAATATCCATAGGTTTTAAAATATCTATCTTACTTTGAAATCCGGTAGACAACTTTCAGAACACGCCATCCAGGTACAACACTTAGTATAATGCTCATCATGTCGATCGAAAGCTCGGCACGTAGAACAAGGCTCGACATGTTGACCGAAATTTGACACGTAGATCGAGGCACATACGGATATCACACCTGCGGCCATCATCGGTGGTTCCGGAGCTGCATCTAGGGTTAAAGAGTCTTCAACAATGTAGAAAAGGCTCCAGAGGTTGAGTAGGAACATGTCAGAGGCACTCGCCTCCCTCAAGAACTCTCTGAATCTCCACTCGGCACGTGACTCGCTGTCTCCCTCCTCGTCTTTGTCCTCACCAAAGATTGAGTGCTATAGAAAGGTCATGTGGGGTAGCGTTGTGTGGAACCTTACGCAGCTCTATCCTAGTAGCCAGCTCCCAGAGATGCTCGTCTCTAACCTCCGCTAGCATTATGATTCGTTGCCTCCCAGGTTGACTCATTTTCTGAGCCCAGACTCTATTTGGTTGCTGAGAAAATGTTGGAAAATGAAAAGCAATAAGGCTCCAAGTATGAAAAAAAAAAAAACTAGTCTCTCCTGATCTATAAGGTCAGTGGAGGAATGGGTTTTATTTCTCACGAGCCAAACAGAGCATTTAAGTGTCTCTTCGATCCTTTTAATTTTCTTCAATTACAGAGAATTGATCTAAATTAATTTTCTCATCTATTTATTAATTTGTTAAACTGATGCTAACAGCTATGCTCAAGCGGGATTTGATATGAAAGAAGTGTTTCTTCATATAAAGTTGATAGAGGAGGCATCGGGGGATGACCACCCTGCGGTAGTTATTCAAGAAGTCTCAGATGATGAAGTTCAGGGGTCTGTATTCAAGCTTACATTTGCTTGTAACTCTTCGATTTCTTGGCCAGTGATGTTTGGGGCCCTAGATAGCGCATCCATTTGTCGTAAAAAGATACAGATATTTGAGAAGAAAGGTTTCACTTTTGGGATTCTTCTGGTTCATGCCGGAAAGGAGAGATCGTTCAAAACCCGGATTGAAAATGCACTCAAAACGGCTACAAGGAAGCCAAAGACCAACACAGTGAAGCTCACTTTTGGGTTTTGTGGGTGTCAGGAAGAGAGCACTAATGGGAGAGACTTTGCAAAGATTGAAGAAGAATCAGTTGACCAAAATGATAGAAATGGGGATGAATATTTGAATGCAAACTTTCAGCTTCAGATGCCATTGCCCACTTCTTCTTTCTATGCATCGGTTGATGAATGGTAGACGATTCAGTCAGGCGGGGATGAGATTGGGAAATGGCTGTTGAACTCAGAAAATCTTGAGTTTATCGAATAGATTGGACCCAATTCGTATAAGGGGGTCTACGGGGGCAAAAAAGGTTGGAATTGAAAAGCTTAAGGGGTGTGACAAGGGGAATTCTTATGGGTTTGAGCTTCGAAAGGATTTGTTGGAGTTGATGACCTGTGGGCACAGAAATATTCTGCAAGTCTATGGTGTTTTCATTGATGAGAATCATGGGTTGTGTGTCGTGACAAAGTTGATGGAAGGTGGCTCAATTCATAACTTATTGCTTAAGAGCAAGAAGCTTCAGACTAAGGAAATTATAAGAATTGCTTTTGACTTAATGGAGGGAATGAAGTTCATGGCATTGCATATAGAGATCTCAACACACACGGGATCTTATTGGACTGGCATGGAAATGCTTACTTGGGGGACATGGGTATTGTTGATGTTTGCAAGAGTGTTGGTGAGGCAGTGGACTACGAAACTAATGGTTATTGGTGGCTAGCCCCATAGGCTTGTTCCCTGTGACATTAGTTTAAGTTTACCAAAGTCATTGGGTAGCTATACAATTTCAACTATATAATCAGTACTTGCGTTTTTTTTCAAAAAAAAACAAAAAAAAAAAAACAAATAAATGAAGCTAATTAGTTGAATAATTTTGGATGACGTGTAATGGTATCACTACTACTCTATATGACTAAGCATTTTGAATTAGTCTATGACTTGAGTTAGTCGTTAAATGCATGAATGGTAATTGTGTCTTTGAATGCTGGTTGCCATGGAAACAAAATGCTATCATTCCTTTCCCATTTGGGCATTTATAACTGTGTTTCACTATACTCCTTAGGGTTTTGATAAACTTGATTGTTTGAGGTTCTTACACCATCTGCTATGATCAAATTACTTCAAATCCATCTGTGTTACACATTTGATTGTTTACTGTGATTTTCGAGAATTTGCTCGGGGAAGAAATGGTCCAGTAGTGGATGCTTGCTATTTTAACTTTTTGGAGTTTGCAATTGTTGACGAATACTTGGTATATAACTTTTACATTGGATTTGAATCAAACTATGTGGGTCAATTATAGGAGTAAAATATTTGTGCTATCCTTATATTATTTGCCTACCTAGGAAGATAATGCAACTTTACCTACATAAAACTTTTGGGTATCCAATTATAGGATTTTTTTCTTCTTTAATTGCACAAAATATAAATGTTATCGAGTACAAAACATTATCTTGGTCCATTGTATGTGAGTTCTCAGGATCACTCCACACTTGTCAAGAGACTTCATGTCACTTATGGAAACATTATTGTTGGAGCATGCTTAACATGTCTTCATAATTGTATTTGCTTTATGCTTCAATATTGTGTTTACCTTTATCTAAGCACTCCTAAATATTCCTGGCCCAACTAGTGGAGCCTACGTAAGGGAACTTTTAAGATTATAGCATGGTTTTAGTCTCAAAGTTATGAGTTATTACCTACTTTGTAAACCCACTCCCCCCCCCCCCCCCCCCCCCCCCCCCCCCCCCCCACAAAACCCC